>JAIEZT010000021.1:19964411-20364563 GCA_019594935.1 Periophthalmus modestus | reverse complement strand
TATTGTAGCACTCACACACCACTTTCATACTAGGCAATTTGGGTGAAGTGTCTTGATCTCCACAGATCTGACTTGGATTACGCTGGATACGGTTAATGCCATACTGTGGAACATTCTAGGAAAAGCAGGTGCTGAACTCTCCAACAGAAAAGTTACATAGTGCACCTTTATTTCCACTCCCCCTCTCATAGCATTGCTTACATTGTGGGTAATCGTGTAGCATTGAGTTGTATTGTTTCATATTGTTTTATATTGTACATGCACAGTGCTGTAGTTCTCCTGTCAGCACTTTCTTCAGCTCAGTGCGTCCATCTGCCCATAGCTCTGGCAGTTTACCCGACCACGCATACTCCAGATGTGGGCATTACTGCAGGTCTGTTACCACCTGCTCCAGAGACTGTGGGGGATACAATGGCTTTTAAAAAACACAGAGTTTGGAGGAGAAAAAAAAAAAAGATAAAACATATAAAATATGTGTGTGCAGGACCGTTCTTGCACTGTTGAGTTTTAGATAGAACATAAACAAGAGATATATCAGAGTTATGATGCATGGGAAGAGTGTAATCAGTCAATGCATCATAAGGTTGGGTATTAAAGCAGAACTTATTCAATATTTAAAGGGCCTGTCCTGTTTTGTTTTTTTTCCATGTATTTCAGCAAAATGTGTCTTGTTCCAGTACAGATATACACTCACCTAAAGGATTATTAGGAACACCAGTTCAATTTCTCCCCTTAATGCAAATATCTAATCAACCAATCACATGGCAGTTGCTCAATGCATTTAGGGCGCGTGGTCCTGGTCAAGACAATCTCCTGAACTCCAAACTGAATGTCAGAGTGGGAAAGAAAGGTGATTTAAGCAATTTTGAGCATGGCATGGTTGTTGGTGCCAGACGGGCCGGTCTGAGTATTTCACAATCTGCTCAGTTACTGGGATTTTCATGCACAACCATTTCTAGGGTTTGCAAAGAATGGTGTGAAAAGGGAAAAACATCCAGTATGCGGCAGTCCTGTGGGCGAAAATGCCTAGTTGATGCTAGAGGTCAGAGGAGAATGGACTGAGTCTTCAAGCTGATAGAAGAGCAACGATGACTGAAATAACCACTCGTTACAACCGAGGAATGCAGCAAAGCATTTGTGAAACCACAACACGCACAACCTTGAGGCGGATGGGCTACAACAGTAGAAGACCCCACTGGGTACCTAAAATCACTCATCTAATAATAATAATAATAATAATAATAATAATAATAATAATAATAATAATAATAATTATACATTTTATTTATATAGCGCTTTTCAAGATACTCAAAGACGCTTTACAATACATACACATTACAAGAATAAAATATCACAAATTTACAACTAAAATCAAACATTAAAAGCAATTTTAAACAGGTGAGTCTTGAGTTCTTTTTTGAAGGTGGGGAGGTCAATCTCATCTCCACTACAAATAGGAAAAAAGGCTGCAATTTGCACGAGCTCACCAAAATTGGACAGTTGAAGACTGGAAAAATGTTGCCTGGTCTGATGATCTCAATTTCTGTTGAGACATTCAAATGGTAGAGTGAGAATTTGGCGTAAACAGAATGAGAACATGGATCCATCATGCCTTGTTACCACTGTGCAGGCTGTGGTGGTGGTGTTTGTAATGGTGTGGGGGATGTTTTCTTGGCACACTTTAGGTCCCTTAGTGCCAATTGGGCATCGTTAAATGCCACGGGCTACCTGAACATTGTTTCTGACCATGTCCATCCCTTCATGACCACCATGTACCCATCCTCTGATGGCTACTTCCAGCAGGATAATGCACCATGTCATAAAACTCCAATCATTTCAAATTGGTTTCTTGAACATGACAATGAGTTCACTGTACTACAATGGCCCCCACAGTCACCAGATCTCAACCCGATAGAGCATCTTTGGGATGTGGTGGAACGGGAGCTTCGTGCCCTGGATGTGCATCCCACAAATCTCCATCAACTGCAAGATGCTCCTGCCAATATGGGCCAACATTTCTAAAGAATGCTTTCAGCACCTTGTTGAATCAATGCCATGTAGAATTAAGGCAGTTCTGAAGGCGAAAAAGGGGGTCAAACAACATATTAGTATGGTGTTCCTTCCTTCATAATCCTTCAGGTGAGTGTATTGTATAAACAGCTCCCGAGGTCAAAACAAGTCTGCTATGTGCTGGCTGCATCTAATTATAAAGTGTTTTGATTGTCCGATAATCAGGAAGTGCACATTGCTGTGACATTAAAATACGCTCTGGTCGCTGAAAGTTGTTAAAATCACTCAAGCAACTTAATTGCACAATTGTAGATGATTAAAGCCTAAGATAAAAACCTAAATTCCGTCCACAATCACATTTCAAGTAAAGCTGCTAAACTGGGCAGGGCCTGGAGGACTAAAGGTCAGACTGAGGGGGGAGGAAGGGTGGGGGTCTGGAGGACTAAAGGGGAGAGTGACGGGGGAGCAGGGGCGAGATCTGGATTAAAGGGGAGAATGAGGGGGGAGCACGGTCAGGTCTGGAGGGCTAAAGGGGAGAGTGAGGGGGGATGAGGGGCGGGGTCAGGAGGACTAAAGAGGAGAATGAGTGGGGAGGAAGGGCGGGGTCTGGATTAAAGGGGAAAGTGAGGGGGGAGCAGAGGCAAATCTGGAGGGCCAAAGGGAAGAGTGAGGGGGGAGCAGGGGCGGGCTCTGTACTAATGGGAGAGTGAGGGGGAGGATAGGCAGGGTCTGGAGGACTAAAGGGGAGAATTGAGGGGGAAGCAGGGGCGGGGTCTGGAGGACTAAGGGGGAGAGAGTGGGAGAGGAGGGTGATGGCAGGGTCTGGAGGTATAAGGAACAGTGTGATTGGTGTAAGAGGTATCCACACTTCAAACTCCGCCCCTGCAGGTTGGTGTTTGTAATCAGAAACACCTGATTGTAATGAGGGAAGTGCTGTGTGATGTCACTATTTTATTGGAAATTGCAGGGCCCATTGGAGGCAACAAGCACTTAAATGTAGGCGTTTTTGAAAGCTGCAAATTGACCTAGTTTGCACCAACACTGCCAAAACATGACAAGGAACCATAGATAATGATATGTGAAACCACATACACAGTTTAGTAGAAGAAAAGTAGATTTAGTGCTTAGTTCTCTCGATATCTCAGTACTGTATTTTCTTTGTTTAAAATGACCTATTGAACATTTCTACAGTACTTTATACAAGCCAGAGTGCTCACTGTTTAAAACATGGGGCCATGTCTAACACCTTGGCTGAAAAGGTCGCCTATAGCAACGTTTTAAAATTAGATGGAAATGCCACCTTTGTTTTTATCTAGTGCTTATTTAACTTGAATATAACCTCATTTTTTTTATCAGCATTTATAATAATAATATTGCCTTACACTTGTAATGCTCTGTACAGGCTTGTCAAAGCCTCTAAAAGCTCTCCACTATAGTCATTATTCATTCACTCCACACTTGGTGATGGTAAGCTACTATTGTAGCCACAGCTGCCTGGAATGGATCATGCAGGACAGCAAGGCCCTGCGCACCCACTTGCAACAGGGTACTACCACCACCTGACTGAAACAGCTAATGTGGTAGGATACTCTGTAACCAACACCAGCCGCTTCATTAATCCCGCAAATGGAGAATAAGGATAAAAAACAATACAAGACCAGCTTGCTTTTTATTTCATACTATGTTACTGCTGCTGTCAGACTCGTCATTTGGCCTCTACATGATCGTGTTTTTTGCGTCACTCTTTTGTCCATAAATCAAGATATGAACATTAATAACAGATATATCAGGTGCCTTTTTTCCCCGAGGTCACCAAAAGCGTTAGCAACAGGTTTGATTGACAGTGTTGCTAAGCGCCCACTCCTTTCTAAACCAGCGATGTGGTCGGGAAGGAGCATTACTTTCAACAGCCTCACTCCAGATTGGCTCTTTGGTTGCCATGATATTTGTGGTCGGAATTCCAAATATGGAACTTAGCCCCAAATTCACTCTTATCGGTGGTTTTCAGATTATAGAATGTGATGATGTCATACTCCCAGATGGGGACAGAAGAGCCACTTTTCCCTATTCACAACATTGTACCATGAAATATTCAATAGATAAATTCACAAATGTTTAACCTGATTTCTAATGACTAGGCCTAGAAGCCACTATATTACAACAAGAATCTGCATTTTAACACTATTCATTTTAGTTGCCCACATCTGTATTAAAAATGATTGACCTGTAGAATGTTGTGATGTCATGCATGATGTATTTTAATCATCATAACCTGATTATTGAAAAAAACAAACAAACATGTAAATACCTCCACAAATATTAGCATGTACCTAACACCCTGTGAAAATGCTCTTTGAATATTCGTTTTTTCTCATAAAAGTAGTTTAATTCAATCTTGTTTGCGCAGTGTGGACTTTAAATGGCAGGATTGGTGTTATATTATGTCTATGAAACCTCTTCACTTTATGGCAGTGTATTTACAAGCCTCGTCGGCCCTACGGCTCTGACTTTTTCAATTTCAAGTTATAAAAAGAGAAGATGAATGTTTTTGTCGCTAATCCTAAAGCTGATTTACAAGCGCCGCAGTGTCTCCAAAAATGCCACTGATTTCACAAAGTACAGAGGAAGGAAGTCATTTGAATTTGAACAGTTTTAGTATTCACAAAAGCAGGCAACATATTAGGATATATTGGGCAGAGCATTCCAGAGCTCAGGGTTGACAACAGTTTCAAAAACACACATTACGCCAAATTGATTTTTTTGAGCTTCTAAGCAATTTATATTGTCCTCTGATAAAACCATCCCTTACGTTGTATTTTGTCTCATTTATAATTCATTCATCGTTTTACCTTATTTGCCTCAGAAATCACTCTGCCTAAATTCCGTGAATTGTGTTACAGGTAAGAATCTGGACATCTCCATCTAAAATGTAGAGGAAGCCAGTGCAAGGATGCTAAAAGTATAATGAGCTTGCTTTATGTTGGTTCCTGTTAAAAACTATGCTACAGACTTCTGTCCCACCCTGAGAAAATAAAAATCACATTGTGATCTCATTCCTGTCACAATGATTTTGGCAGGTGGATTTAAATAACTCCAATTAATTGAGATATTTCAGAAGAAGCAGGTGTCTTTAGTTACCTCTTCAAGTCAATAGAAACATACCAGTTTACATGAACCATGAATCTATGAAAGTTTTGTTAGCATATCACCCTTGTACAGAGCATTTCTGCCACTCATGAGATATAATGCATTATATATGACCAATGTATTATCTTTTCCCTCTAATTGTTTATTTTACTAACCCACATACTGAAACACTCACACCATATCATAGACTGTAAATAGACATAGTTAACCTGCTAGCTGCAGTGTTCCAAACAGGAAGTGCTCAGGCACGCTTCCAGCTCCATTGTCTACCCAGTTCCATCTACTTAACCTGCTCTACATGATTCTGTTTTTTTTATTTCACTATTGTGTCTGTAAATCAAGATATGAATATTAATAAACAGACAAATCAGACACCTTCTTTCCCGAGGTCCCTCCCACTAGCATTAGCAACAGGTTTGATTGACAGCGTTGCTAAGTGCCTGCCTCTTTCTAAACCTGCAATGCGGGAAGGGGCGTTACCTTCAACAGCCTTGCTCCAGATTGGCTCTTTGGTTGCTATGATACTTGGGGTTGGGATTCCAATTATGAAACTGGGCTCCAAATTCACCCCTCCTTCTGTTAGCCTTGATGAGCATCATTTGACTGGAGCCGAATGCTATGGGTGACGTCACACTCGCTTAGTCCACTTCTTTAGACAGTCTATGCCCATTACAAAGCTTAATTTAATTTATTTAAACTTATTGATCTGTTCAGATCGAAAAATACATATAAATGAAGTTAAAAACACCATCACACAAATGCATAAATAAAAGTAAACATAAAACTTAAAACAATGTCATTATTTCAGTATCACAGAGCCATAGTGCGGAACGCTTGTCTTGTATACCCAGCATTTCATCTAGCAATAGGGTAACCATCCATTTATCACTTTATATTCTGTTCTGCTCGTCATCTCTGCTTTTCACCTCCATAAAGAACGCCCCCCGCTGACATCACTACCCCCCGACATGAGCTCCAAGGCTATGTCCGGGTTAGCTGTCACTCCGATGTAAGCTATGTCACCTCGCTGGCTTTATGTCCTCTGTATCCACGACGCTCTGCTACACAAACGGCGCCCCTTATTTCACTCCCGAGCAAATTAGATGTCCTGATTTATTGAAAGCAATGAAAAATGGCCATATAAATCATATCTCGGTCCAACCTAAGCCGCGGATGGGCCAAAAGATCTGCTCTCCTCTGCTGCATACATTAATCATGAGGGGCCATTATGTTGTTGTGGGCTTGTCGTATTAAAGGCTCTAATGGTAGCTTGAGGACATCTGTGTAGAAGACTTAATGTTAATGAAATGCTTTGTGGAATAAATATGTGTCATTTTTACTGGAGGCGTTGGGTTGGTGAGCGAGTTTTAAGGAGTTCTGTAACCTGATCTAGTCCACAGATACTGACATAGAAACTGTATCTATCAAGTTATCTGTAAATTTGCAGGCCTGGAGTGGCCACATATTATGCAAAACTGACTTTTTAAAATCTTTAGCCATGTTACATTTTTGTCCCCTCATCACAAACAGACCTGGAGTAGTGTTTTGTTTCATTCAGACATTTAACACTCAAATCCTGCATATTTAGGTTTGCATCAAATGGAAAACACTCCACCTTGTGATGTCATTGTGTTATAATGCAGAATGTGGTCCACTGTGTTTTTAAACTCCATATCATCATTTGGATGATTTCAGCCCTGGAATTGTCCATCTCTACTGAACTAAAAGTAAAAGCTGTTGATTTGGATACTGCTTCATGACTTCACAAGGTGGAACAGAGCATTTTGAGCTTTGGAGATGTAGACAGACTAATAAACCAGAATACTGAAACATGTGTGAATGAAACAAAACACACAAAACAACAAAACTCCAAGTAGGTTTTTGATAAGTTAACAACATTATAACATGGCTTAAAGCTCACAAGAGTCAATTTTGTATGATATAGGACCTTTAATCCATTGATCCAAAGTTGCTTTCTCTGCTCCTCAAAAATGCTCTGTTCAAGTTTGCCCAGTTAGTTGTGTATCTAAAACTCCTGATTCTTCTGTGCAGTTTTTAAGCACATAAACCATCACTGGACTCATGATGCAGTCTGTGCATGCAAACTGTGTTCACAGTGAATGCATGCCTCTATTAGCACAGCATTCACATGGAATAAGGACTTAATTATAAGGATAAAGACTTAATTTTTCATCCATGTTAATGACAGCAGAGGGCTGTCTAAACACCTCACTGGAAACAAAGGTGCAGTTTAGAAATCAAATGCTCCATTATGCATACATGATTTTAATTTATAAAATGTAAGATGGTGTCCAAAGGCATGTTTAAAATACACCACACAAACCACACAAATGAAGATGTGTTATTTAAAAAAAAAATAAATAAATAAAAATTAAACATTAAATAACTTTGGCTTAGCAATAAGCTTTACTGGCATAGCGTTGCGTCTTTTAAGTCTTTTGATACTAATTTACCTTGATTCTGCTTGCATGTTTTCTATTGTTCTTGGCTGTTCTTGAAGTTTGCGTTACAATACTGTAACGGGGCAGATAAAGGTTTATCTTATCAAGATGTGATAGGCTAGTGGTGAAAAGGTGCTTCTCTTCCTCACATTTTTCAGTGGAAATATTGGCAATTTTGGATCACACAAAAAAGCACATAAAAAAAAGAAAGAAAAAAAAAAGGATGAGAGAACAAGCTATCAAACAGAAATGAATCTAAAAAAAATAAATAAATAAATAACTGACCAATAATCAGGAAGGGCACGTTATCATTCTAGTTGTTGTTAGCTTTACCATCACCTCAAACTCCACACTGGTCAATGGGGGTTGTGAACATCACTTATAAACTCATTGCGGTGAATAATTAATTAATATTTATGCTCAGAATGCATAAGGTAAGTGAGGAACAATTTTGGACGACTGCAAACCGTTTAAAATGAAGGGGGCACTCTACAGATGAAAATCTAAAACAGTGTCACTCCACTACAGTTGAGTAACAAGCACCAAAGACATCAAATAAAGATAACACTATGCTTTCCATTTGAAAGCTTTTCCTCATAGACTCGAGGTGTGTTTACTCAGTCCTGGCTTCATCTGAGCTGTTTGAAGTCCGATTTGCGTAGACTGAATCGTGGGCGGATCTCCACGTCCCTCTGGACCATATTCTAAGATATTTTTCAGTGAGCTTAAGGCTCTTTAATCACATACCTCCCACTGCTACTATCATGCTCTCATTTAGACTGTAGCCTGTGTGTGAGAGCAGCCTCCGGAGGGACACGACCAGTTTAGCACCGAAGAACTGCAGTGGAGGCAGCCCTGGGAGCGAGGTGAGCCATGTGCGTCATTTATAAGACTATTGAAGAGTGGTTTTAGCTGTACTGAAAGTTATTGTGTGTGCATTAGAGTTACAGAAAAACCCAAAATATTTTAAGGCCCTGTTTTCCATTTTTCCCCCATGTATTTCAGCTAAATGTGTATGGCCCCAGTACACAAAGAGGTCAAAATATGTCAGCTGTGTACTAAGTGTTGTATTGTCTGATAATCAGGAAGTGTGCTTTAGCATTCTGGTTGTTATTAGCTGTACTGTCATCTCAAAACTCCACGCTGGTCTCTGTGAGTTGTGAAAATCAATCATTATGGTGAATAATTAGGATGTTTGGAATGCATAAAGTAAGTGTGTAATAACTTTGGACCACTGCAAACGGCTGAAAAATGAGCTAGTTGTGTTTTTCATGTTGTTTTAAACAGTAAAATTCAGGTACAGTGCCTTTTAGTGGCAATGGTTGAAAACGTGGAAACAGTGAGACTAAACCTAGGAAAGTCATGGAAACACTATTGCCTCTTTGTAAAATGTTCTATAGTATCTATCGATAAAATAAATAAATACATAGTTTGATGGAGTCACCTTCCTGTCTCCATGGAGATAGATACATATTATGCCATACTGTGGAACATTCTTATTTTGGTTTGTTTCTAGGCAAACTTTAAATGACTATCACTCTCATAACCCAGTACTTTCACCTTCCAGCCAACAAAGAAAACCTCACTTCAACCGCTTACACAAAAACTCCAGACCAAATATGGCCGTATTAAATGTTGCACAGTATGGCGTCAATCTGTATCTGTCTTGCATGTATCACTCTAAAATACCTTGAAATCATATCTTCTTACAGTCAGTGGGCTCGCCTCTCCACAGATTTTACCTGTACTTAGCCTGGCGGCGTCTCCTGCTGGCCTTCCTGGTCTTCATGTCCATAGATGAGTTTCATGTCATACTGTGAAACGTCGCAGGCAAAGCAGGCATTTCTATGGAGACAAGGAGATGGCAGACCTTTATTTATGTATTTATTTTTTAGCGAAGAAGGTTATTTTTCGTCCTGATTTTAAGAGGACGTTAACATCCAGATGTCAATGTCGACTTAAAAAAAAAATACCAATTCAGCCTAAAAATTTCATAGGATAAATTCTGGTTATCTGTACTTTCCTAAGAACATTTTTAAGCTGATACTTTTTATTTTTACTTCACTACATTTGAGAGCAGTATCTGTACTTTCTACTCCACTACATTTTGAACTGGACTGAAAAGTAAAAGTATTTGTCATTATTGTTTGACTGTACAGGCTGATTCATTTTTACACGTTCATAATTTCAGCAGCAAATAAAAATATAAAAAAATAAAAAGAGATAGAAAAAACCCCAACAACTATCGATTCATTTTCTCTGTTGAACAAAATTAATCTCAACAAGATTCATCAATCTTTATCAAAATCACTATGTTTGGAGCTTTATTTGATCTCAAAATCTGCACAAAATACTGTCACTTTTTACTCTTGAAGTACATTTTTAAACAGGTACTTTAATACTTTTTGGGTGAATGCACTTTCACTTAAGTACCAGGACTGAGTACTTCTTTCACCCTGGTTATTTCCATTTGTGAAAATCAAACCGCTGAACATGCGACACCTACTGGAGTGCGATTTGGGTGTGAGCTCATTTCTTTGAGGCATCAGATAAGGCTAACCCGGCCTCGTTAGTGTCAGGATAATGAGCCGTCTGCTTGAGTCGGTAATTAACTCAACGAAGGCAGAGCTCAGATCTCCTGTGTTACATCAAAACCAAATCTCTCTCCATTAGAGCCATGCTATTTCTGCTTTGTTTACCTTTCTCTGTGTAAACAGGCCTCAGGAAGTGGTGACAGTTGTGCTGAGATTTAGATAAAAGTCCTGTACTATGAACTTAAAAGTAATCTTTGAGAATGTATCAAATGAAAATGTAGATGCTAAAATGACGAAGTGTTTCAGAGGCACATGCAGAGACAGAGCTCTTAAAGTGAAATGAGTGAGCACTTGGCTTATTTTGGTTCTCGAACTTTGCAATTGGATATCTGAATTGTGAAAACGTCACAGGAAAAGATACAGATCATCCTATGCAATATATAGGTTTTGTAAATTACTTTCAGATCTTCCATCTAAATAAATTAACTATAGTTGACAGTAGATGGCGCCCTATGCTGATGCACTGAGAGGTGCAGCAATGTAAACAAAGCTCAAAACAATAGCTGCTAGATTTTTGATATAATGTTCAAGGCAATGCAAGTTGATTTGTATAACACAGTTGGTACAGAAGTAACCCAAAGTGCTTTACAGAATAAGAAAGGCATTAAAATCACAATACAACAAATCAAAACATAAATAATCATCACACAATGAACATTAAAAGAGAAGAGGCAGAATAAAAACCTTTCAGTCATATGCACAGCTAAACATAATCATTTTGAGCCTGGATTTAAAGAGTGTCAATGTAGAGGCCTGTCTCACATCTTCAGGGAGACTGTTTCAGGTTTTAGCTGCAGAAAACTGAATCCCTGAATCCCCATGTTTAGTCCTGGTTTAGTCCTGGTACAGTCCTGGTTTAGTCCTGGTTTAGTCCTGGTATAGTCCTGGTTTAGTCCTGGTTTAGTCCTGATATAGTCCTGGTATAGTCCTGGTTTAGTCCTGGTTTAGTCCTGACGCTGGGCACCAGCTGGAGGCCGGTCCCTAAGTCCTCAGAACACGAGATGGTTCATATGGCACTAATATGTCGGAGATGTTCTTTGGTGCTGGTCCATGGACACATGTGTGAAGTACTTCCTGGTTCTAATCAGGACCCGAGCAGGAGTGTTCTGGATGTACTGCAGTTGTCTTAATGCTTGTTTGGAGAGGCCAGTGAGCAGGCTGTTACAGTAGTCTAACCTACTGGAGACAAAAGCATGAATAAGTTTCTCCAAGTGTGGTTTTTGACAGTATGTTTGATTTTTGCTATGTTTTTTAGATGGTAAAAAGCTGCAGATGTTATTGAAGTTTACGACAATATATGGAGACGTACCACTGCAAATGACTACAGAAAAATTCCGGTGACATGTTTAAAGCAGAATGTAAGGACATCTGATTCTAGGGGACATTTTGAAGCATAGTAATTTAGTATCTCTTTTATATTAGGTTTCTTTAAACACACCAAATTCTCTTTTGTTGAACACTAGCCCTCCTAAAAGCAAGGGTATCCAGTTTTATTCTTGTAAATGTGTATTACTTTTTTCCCCCTCATGAATTAATAATTGTGAAAGCAGCACTTGAAATCAGACTTATGCGCTGTCTGCATTTAATTGTTAATATTTCATCATAAATATGAAATAAAGCTAATAATACCTGCTAAAATATGTTTTACGATGGCAGAGTGTTGACTGTGCAATGTTGGTCCACCCTGCTTCACTCCTGAAAAACCTCTTCCAAACTTGAAAACTTGAAAATCCATCCATGTGAATACTACCAGACATATGCAAACAAGTTATAAAGATTTAAATGCCTATTTCATTTACTAAACATGCTACATCCACAGTTAAAGGTCCTATGTAACGCAACAGTGCCTCTTGTGAACTGTAAGCCACAAGAGACACACGTTTGACTTGTTACCTCCTCAAAAAGATACCTGGAGTTGTGTTTTATTTCATTCATACATGTCTGAGTAACCCTTTATAATCAGTCTGTGTACATCTCCAGACCTCAAAATGCTCTGTTCCACCTTATGATGTCAAGACATCAAGACATCATAAGGAGGAACAGAAGACTATTCAGTTTGTTCATTGCTATTCACATGTTGTCCACTGTCCCGCTCCCCTCTGGGGAGTGTAACTGTTTCAGATGCCTGGCCGCTGACCGCCTGGTGATGGCTGGACCCTAGATGCCCTCCTGACCGTCCGGTGATGGCTAGACCCTAGATCGCCTCCTGATCGTCCGGTGATGGCTGGAACCTAGATCCCCTCCTGATCGTCCGGTGATGGCCAAACTCTAGATCGCCTTGCCTGAATGGACTCTGGCCCTACAGACTTGAACTGGATGCTCCTTAGTCCTGGACACATCTAAAGCCTGTCCGTCCATGGGAGTGGATCTCTCCTTCACTGTGGTTCTCCTCGAGGTTTCTCCTTTTCCCACTGGGTTTTTGGCGTCTTTCCTTGCTGAGAAGGAGGGTCTAAGGACAGGGGATGTTCTGGAACAGTTATTCATTGCTTGTTTTCTGTTGATTAATTTAGTTGTCTGTTTCTGTTTCATTGTTGATTTTCTAATTCTGTTGGTTAATCAACTCTCATGTTCAGCCCTAAGAGGCGACTGCTGTCATGATTTTGGGCTCTACAAAAATAAATTGAATTGAATTGAATTGACGTGGTAGTTTTCAAGTTTTCAGCAGCTACCTTTTACCTTTAGTTCAGTACAGATTGGCATTTCTAAGACTGAAATTATCCAAATGATTCTAGTGGAGATGTATGGAGTTTAAAAACACCGCGGAGCACTTCCTTTATTACCATATGATGACATCACAGGGTGAAACAGAGTGTTTTCAGTTTGAGAGAAGTGCACAGCCTAAATGTGCAGGATTTGTGTGTTAAAAATGTGTGAATGAAACAAAACACAACTTCAGGTCTGTTTGTGATGAGGAAACAATGTTATAACAAAGATCAGAAAACAGCTCTTGCTTTTTCAGTCCCATTATTTCTTATGCCTTGTTATTGAGTAGAGGAGTCACAAGTCTGGCACTGTACTACTGTATCCAGCATGAGCCAAACCTCAGAGGAACAGAAGGCAAAAAAATGACATGATTGTGTTTTATGACAACCTTGGGAATAAACAGATGTGTAGAAGAGTTAACCTTCATCTGAAATGCTTTTATCAGCGTTTTGGCTAAAGTGCAGGGTCCCAGGAGGGTGTACCACAGGGAGCAGGGGACCCTTTAAGTCTTCTGAGACCCAGTCCAGATTTCAAACCAGAGTCACAGGCAAGGACAGCGCAAATACTGCCCTTATTTTAAATGTTTTACCGAGCCATGCAAGGACAGAGAGGACAAGGCTTGATCTGTGAAGTAAGAATGTAAACGCATGCTGATGTAATGCTTCTGTCCCTGGCTGCGAGTACCATGTTAAACTCTTGGGAGGGGGGCAAGTGAGTTTAAAGGTACTTTTCTGGTGGGGGGTCCGCCACCATGGATGTTATTGTTGCTGTGCCTGGAATATAGCATTACAATTATCTATCTTGCATTTCTTCAATTTTAGATGTTTTGTATTGCTCAAAAACACCTTGAAAAAGTGTCTGCCTCTCCACAGATTTGACCTGGTGGCATTAGCTGCTTGTTTATAGAGATAGGTAGGTTTATTGCTGTATTGCAAACTATTCTAGACAAAGCAATACTATATTTAAGGAGACGAGCAGATAGGAGATGCTCAGACCTCAGGAGATCAGAAAAGTTACATACTGGGAAAAAAAAATATAATAATTATACATTTTTTATGCACTACTCACCTGGTGATGGTAAGTTACTAGAACAGGCACAGACTTTTTATATTTTTTATTTATTCACCATGTACAATATTCAGTATTCTGTCCAATAAATAAATAATAATAATAAAAAAAAAAAAAAAAGTGGCATATTGGTTACTGTTACCTCACAAGAAGAAGGTTTTGGGTTCCATTCCGGGATGGAGTGAGGACTTTCTGCGTGGAGTTTGCATGTTCTTCACATGTCTGGGTTTTACATGATTCACTCGTGTAATGGAAGATGAATTCATCTAATACACAAAGAGCAGATTTAGCTAATAATGCAGTGTTTGGTTCATTGTTGGTTTGTCAGAGCGAATACAATTTCACACCCTCGATGATTACCCCTCATTATAATTTTGTTTGTTTCCTTTCCATTGTCAAGAGCATGGATAAAGAATAAACATGATTTTCATCATGTTGTTAGGCTGAAACTACACAGCTAAAGTAGTCGCTTATTGAAACTTAATGTTTGTATTATATTTAAGTGGTGTGAACCCTGCTTGAGACCATTTAAATCCTCTCTGCCTGAGCGCAAAAAGTGAAAAACAGAACTAGCTTGTTTTAAACTGGTTGCAGTGGTCCAAAGTTATTCCTCACTTACCTTATGCATTCAGAGCATCCCAATTATTCACCACAATTACTTTATTAGCACGATTCAAAGCTCTCAGACGCCAGAGCGGAGTTCTGCTGTGATGCTAAAGTTACCAATGATTAGCATGATACATATTTTGACCTCATGAGTTGCTTGTACATTTTTTCTGTCCTAGGGCCAATTTAATGAGTGGACATTACACTGTATTTATTGCTAAACATATGTAGATCACTATGTTACCTTTTAGTGTTTCGAAAATTGTATATTTTACAAAAACAATGTATTATAACATGGAAGAAAGGCAATTTTGCCATGACACTCATTCTTTAAGCTTTTTAAGGACACCTGGCTTAAGACATAACTGAAGGTTGAAACTGCAATAGAACAAGAGCTTTAACAAGTCCGGGCTTAAATCAAACTGAAGGGTATAAAGTGGAGGGAATAATGGGCTTCGTATAAGGATACGACGCTCGTGCCAAATCTCTTACATTAAAAGCGGCGGATGTTTTAAGAGATTTGGACGGGAACAAAAACATAATTAAGCATTATAAAATACAGCAAGCGCAATGAGAAACTCAGTTCTGTTTAATACAAAACAACTGAGCTTAAAGCTGCTCATCTTGCAGCAGTGAGGATGTATTATGTTGAGTATTGAGGAAAATGTCTTTAAAGGGACATTTCACTAACACATCGTTAACATCATTATATTTAAGATTTCACTATAAATCTTACCCTTTTTTTTTTTTTTTTTTTTAAACTTTTATTGACTTATTTAGGTGCTCAAGTCAATACATATCCCAGTTTAGTAAACATGGCTGCCCATTGAAGTCTGGGCATGCTCCATGGATCATGAGTTTAGTCTTTAGCGGCCAGGTATTTCTGGGCCTGCCCATGGACCATGCGCAGTTGAGCTGCCCTCCCAAGAGACTTTGTGCTACAAGATCGAGCGGAGCTAGAGAATACAACAGTGTTGATTAAGACAACAGATGGATTTTGAGCTGAGAAAGTTTATGATCTGAAAATAGGTAAAAATTGCCACAAAATTGGACCTTTGTGAAAGCTGTAGATCCCTGTCAGTCCCTGTCACCCCTGTCAGTCGCTGTCATATGAACACGAGTAATTTGTGATCACAAACACAAGCAGTTTGTGATCCCTCTCGCTCGGGATTTTTTCATTGTTGTACCAGTGAGTGGCCACTAGTCCAACTCAAGACAGCTCTAGCAGCAGGACCCTCCAGATATTTTAATATATCCATGAGTCTATAATTTTACTTCCTGGTTTGACACGAGCAGTGGATATAACATAGTGACCTAGCATTAACCTGGCAAAACTTGTCTAATTTACACAATATTTATGACTAAATAAAATAATATTAATATTAATAATAATAATAATAATAATAATAATAATAATAATAATAATAATAATAATAATAATAATAATAATAATAATCATCATCAATCATCATCATCATCATCATCATCATCATCATCATCATCATAATCATAATAAATGAATTCAGTTGTCAAAAAATGTTTATTTTGTGTAAATTATCTCTAAATTTTGGATGGAATGTATGACATAGTTTGAGGTTGTTTATTTTTTACTCAGCTGTATTTTTACTCCTGTATTTTTGTTTTTCTCAACTTACAGAGAAAAATACATTGATGTAAAACTGATAAATATTTACAAGGGGTAATACCAAGCCGATCATAATTATAAAAATATGAACACCTGTCATATGCAGTTTAAGAGACAGAAGAGTCCTGTAAACAGATGGTTGATGGTTCTATTCATTCTCTTGGTGCTTCATGTGTTCTTGAGCAAGACAATCGCACCAATAGCTTTTAATTCATACACTGAACTTATGCTGTTAATCTGAATATTATTTTTCTTTAAAGGTGCATTATATTTACATTTGTGCTCTGGTGGGGGCACACCACCTGCTTTTCTCTATGGAGATGTTATTGCTTTGCCCAGATGTTCCACAGTTTTGGCATTATCATTCTTGCATTTGTTCAATTGCAATGTGTTATATTGCTCAAAAATACCTTGAAAAACCAACATCTTTATAAAGGGTGGGGTCCACCTCGCCAGGTTTGTCAAATTGCTGTGTACAGTGCTGTATCATGTATATTTCTGGAGAATTGCACAGAATCTTACAGCAACAATAAGGAAGGTTCAAACAGGGCCCAGGAGAGTTCGCTGAAATACTGAAACATGCATGGATGACATCTGAAACCTCTTCAGGCATGTTTTCGATGAAGGAACAACATAATTACATGGTAGAAAACTAAATCTATTTTGCATAATGGCCCTTCTTTCAGGCAAAGCAAAATAACAAGTTGGCGTTAAACTTTGAATGTCCTATTTTAATCGTGCCATCTTCCTTGACTAAGACTTTCTGCCTTCAAGGTGACTAATTTGGATTCTTTAATAAATAAACTTCACAAATTAAAAATCATTATCATCGAGTGATTCTAGGACACAGCGGCGCAATTCAACAAACAACACAACAAAAGGAAAGGTGGAGGAGACCACAAATGTTTAGAGGTGTTTTGAAAGAAAACATTATTTTTCTCAGTGGTGGCATTTGAGAAGAACAAGGCATTTCTATTCAAGATTGAATTATTCAGTAATGGTATGATTATGCATTGTTATGAATGAAAGCCCCCCCAGGTGTTAGATGTCATCCATGCATGTTTGAGTAATCTAGCAATCTCTCCGGGTCCTATTCGGATCCTCCTAGCAGGAGGTTAGCAGAACAGTTTTGTCCAATGCCCCGCCTACAAGCTTACATCATCCATGATCCCATGTAGTAATAGCCCATAAATACACAAAAACACGATACTAAACATTATGCTGTATCTTGACAAATCTGATGTGATGTGCAGTACTTTCATTAGTGGGATGCACCCTGAGTGTATTGTAATAGCGCTCTGAAGGGGAAGTGACGTAGCACAGAGAGCAAAGGGAGAAGGGACTTACAGTGTCAAAAACAAAAGTGAAACTTATAGAACATGTTAATACAAATATATAATTTTCAAAACAATAAAAGGAAACATGGTGATCTAAATATGTTATGTGTTAGCAATTAATACCCCATATAAGTAAAATACCCCCTTTTTAATACCCCATATAAGTAAAATACCCCCTGTTTAATACCTCATAGACATGTAATGACCCTTCTTTAAATATCCTACTCATTTCCTCTGAACATTTTCTGATACTCCCCTATTCCATTCCCAGAGCTTAGCTGGGCCACATCTTCATCTCCTCTGATGGCTGGTTTGTGAACTGAAAGTATTGATCGTCATTTAAACCCTTGAGGAACAGAGTGATTAGGGAGTGACCAGTCGCTTAATGTGAAAGTATAGTGTCGTTCTTGTCTGTGGCTGATGGGTTGGACCCACTAAAGCTGTCAGAAGTAAGTGAAGTAGTTTTAAATACCAAGGACTTGGGTGTATTTAAAGGGAGGGGTCATGTCAGTTAAAGGGGAGGGCTGACATTTGGGAGACAGGTGATTGTACAGTGGTATTTAAAGACTTCAGCTGGAGGGGCGCCGAATGAACTGTTTGATTTGTGAGGAGAGAAAGGGCAACTAGGTCCAATCATACAGTTAAGTTAAAGCCTGGCCTGCCAACACTACACACTTTTCCTATACTATGAAAGTAGTGTAGTCTCGGCTCTGGCCTTATTTCCTTCATGTTCAGATGGGTATGATTGACAGGAGGGTTAACCAATCAGAGAAACACAATGTCCTGCCTTATGATTTAGGTTAGATTAAACTTTTAATGTCCCCATAGGAAAAATTGCATTTGACCCATCCTTCAATACCGCTGGCATAACCTCTCTGGAGCACCTGGGGACCCATCTCTAGATCCTGGTCAGGACTACCTGAGCCGGAGCATTTGACCTGTAATAATGCCTTACACTTGTAATCCGCTTTACAGGCTTGTCAAAGCCTCTCAAAGCGCTACACTATAGTCATTATTCATTCACTCCACACTTAGTGATGGTAAGATACTATTGTTACCACAACTGCCCTGGGGCAGACTGATTGAAGCAAGGCTGCCAATCTGCACCATCTCTGACCACCACCAATTATTCATGCACACACCGCTTTCATACTAGGCAATGTGGGTGAACAGAACTTGGTCCAAGTGGGACTCGATCCTCTGACCTTTGAGTTGGGGGACCAAAGCTAACCACTGAGACACTGTCGCCCCTATTGTGACCTACTGTGCATGTTTTGGATGGGGGATGAGGGACCAGACTGTAAATCCAATATGAGGCCAGGTTACTTATGTCATGAGTCTATAACCAAAATATTTTCACACCAAATTGTAATAGAACTTTTAGTATCCAAAATGTAATTTACACAATATCAAATGGTGTGTTGCTTATGCAAAAGAAAGGAATAGTAATCTTCATATTTGTACAATATATGGATGGATATCTATTTGCATAAGTTAATAGTAAATGTCCTACTGCACTGATTTGAATTATTTTTAGAGGAAAGTGTAAGCTTAGACCTGCTCTGTGGTGTATTCCTCCCGTTAAACTGATGACTGCGGTGGTTTGTAAATGTGATTTCAACCTCAGGAGTCTCCAGGTCGTCTCTATGGGGCAACGGGCCAAGCTTCCTCCTCCTCTGCCCAATTCACAACAGTGGAAACCAGTCCAGAATCAATACTCACAAGTGCTACATCAACAGCTCAAGTAAATGATAGAATATAATGCATTTTAGCTGTTGTGTTTGTCTCCTCCTCACTGCTTCTACGTGCACACAACTCAGAGTCAGGCCTGAGAATTATCGCTCAATGTATGAAAGCTGGAATAATATATTTTGGAATCAATATTTATCATGTTTTTTTTGTTTGTTTGTTTGTTTGTTTGTTTTGCCATTTTAATGTAATACGGTCAGATTTGACGTTTAAATAAATCACGAGGGCTTATTATTGGTTCTTTCTGTTATCTGTTTGTTGCAGCTCAGGCCTTTTAATGAGGCTGTATGTTTAAAAATTGGTTTACTGGGATTATCTTGTAGTTGTAATATCATCGTTTCTTGTGATATTTATATATTGTGCTTCTAAATGTGTTATCATGACAGGTCTACTCAGAGTACACTAAACTACCAAGCTCAAACCTTGGATTAAAGGCCCTGTATGCAATTTTTTTTCCATGTATTTGAGAAAAATGTGTCTTGCTCCAGTACAGATATATTGTATAGGCAGCTCTTGAGATCAAAATAAGTTTGTTGTATACTACCTGCCCCACTGTTGCACACAGTAAGAGGGCCTTGGGTTCGATTCTGGGGTGCTGTCCAGGGTTTGCATGGTCTCTGCATGCCTGTGTAGATTTCCCCCAGGATATCTGGGTCAGGATGCTCCTGAAAAAGAAATTCTTAATCTCAGGGGGACTATCTTGGTTAAATAAAGGTCAATACAAATTTGAAAGCATCTGAAGTCTGATAATCAGGAAGTATGTAGTTTGCATGCTAGCTGTTGTTAGCTTTACTTTCAAGGCAAAAATTCTGCACTGGTTTCTGAGACTTGCAAAAAGCATTTAGAAACTCATTGTGGTGAATAATTAGGATGTTCAGAATGCATAAGTTAAGTCAGGAATAACTTCCACTGCAAACGGTTTAAAATGAACTAGTTAAGTTTTTCATGTTTTTAAGACAGTAAAAATGAGGTAGAGCGCCTTTAAGAATTGCATAAGAAGCTTACTTCAAATTCAATAAAAAGCTACACTAGCACATAGCTAACAATTCTCCCGAGGCTAAAGTCCATATTTTCAACAAAGACACAAGCACATCACATTTCCTGATAAGATCCCCATAAATGCCACAAGAAGCATCCGAATACGGTGAAAGAGGATCGCCTGTCATACTGTCTTTAATGACTTTGTCAAGGTCTTTTTTGCTAAAAATTGCTGAAGGATGTTATGCACACAGCAATGACAATGAGGCCACTAACAAAACAGGTACAGAGATAACAAAAGTAGGCTTGTATTTTTAAACGTGTAGAGTATGAAATAGAAAAACATTTTTTGGGGGTTATTTTTGCCTATAATTCCTGATGTGGTGGGTTCAAATTTGGGGCATAAACTAGAGAATATGTTTGTTTTGATGCTCAAGACAATTATCCAATTATCAGAAAGACAAACAAGCCCCATGCTTTGTGTTGCCAGATCCTAACCAGTGTATAATGAACCTAAAATGATTCTCTTTTCCCGCACATGTCCACAATTATGGATATCGACATAAACAGCGAAACGCCTTCACTCTATTGCTTTTTGTTCTGTAATGTTCCACAGTATGCCATTAAACATATTAATATAACCTTTATAAAACTACAGGAGAGTTTATTTAGGAAAAAAAAAACAAACAAAAAAAAAAAAAAAAACACACTTGGAAAACATGCATGCAAAGGCATTTTACTCTCAGAGAAACAGGAAGTGCAGTGTTGGCATGCTAGTTGTTGTTAGCATTACTGTGATAATGAACTCTGCTCTGGACTGAAAATTGTGAAAGATATATAGGAGACATAAGAGGAGACATACGAGAGAAGAAACGTAGGAGAGAGGAGAAATAGGAGAAAGGAGACGTAGGAGAGAAAAGACAGGAGAGAGGAGACAGGAGAGAGGAGACATAGGAGAAAGGAGACATAGGAGAGAGGAGACAGGAGAGAGGAGACATAGGAGAAAGGAGACATAGGAGAGAGGAGACAGGAGAGGAGGGAGGAGACATAGGAGAGAGGAGACATAGGAGAGAGGAGACATAGGAGAGAGGAGACAGGAGAGAGGAGACATAGGAGGAGAGAGGAAATAGGAGAGAGAGAGACAGGAGAGAGGAGACAGGAGAGAGGAGACATAGGAGAGAGGAGACATAGGAGAGAGGAGACAGGAGAGAGGAGACATAGGAGAGAGGAGACATAGGAGAGAGGAGACATAGGAGAGAGGAGACAGGAGAGAGGAGACATAGGAGAGAGGAGACATAGGGAGAGAGGAGACAGGAGAGAGGAGACAGGAGAGAGGAGACATAGGAGAGAGGAGACATAGGAGAGAGGAGACAGAAGAGAGGAGACATAGGAGAGAGGAGACATAGGAGAATGGAGACAGGAGAGAGGAGACATAGGAGAGAGGAGACATAGGAGAGAGGAGACAGGAGAAAGGAGAGAGGAGTTATGTAAAAACAGCAAAATAAATGGCACTAGTTACTCGTGTCTACTGTATGACCGTCTGTGTGAACCTGGAGTTGTGTTTTGTTTCATTCACACCTGTTAAACACACACATTCTGCTTATTTAGGCTGAGCTCTTCTCTCAAACAGAAAACACGCTGTTCCACCTTGTGATGTCACGTGGCAATACAGGAAGTGCTCCACTGTGTTTTTAAACTCCATACACCTTCACTAAAATCATTTGGATAATTTCAGCCCAAGAATTGCCAGTCTCTACTGAACTAAAGTTAAAAGGTAGTTGTTAACTTGAACACTCATGACATCACTAAGTGGAACAGAGCATTTTGAGCTTTAGAGAAGCAGACTAATAATGCAGTGTTACTCAAACATGTGTGAATGAAACAAACACAAGTCCAGGTCTGTTTTTGAGGAGGGAACAGCATTCTAACATGGCCTAAAGCTCACAAGAATCAATTTTGTGTAATATAGGACCATGTTTTAGGTTTGATATTAGGTTTAGCGTTTCCATACATCCTGAAATGACAAATACAGCCACTGTCACTTTTTTTGTGAAGATTCCCGGTAAAACCTTATTTGTGAGGAACATGTTTACTCGCATATCCCACCAACTGACAAAAATAATCTATTTTATGGACAATAATAAACGTGAGTCATAGCCAGGTGTGAAATCCTGTTTGCACAATCAACCAAACGAACCCAGTGCTGCTAGCTTCATATCCAAGGCCGTCGTCATGGCCCCACAACGAGTAATTACAAGCCATTTCACAGCAGTATATTTAAGTCTAGCACTAAAAGTACCAGTATGCTCCAAAACTGCATAGAGAGCCATGCTTGATTTCTCTCTATCCAATTAGCATGCCCCCCTCTGTGCATGGAAAACTAGCATAACAACGATGCATATGCAGAGGAGAGGGAATAATTAGGAGCAAAAGGTGGGGAATCTTAGCACCTCTGGCAACACAGCAAGAGCCCAAACTAGGCTAGCATATTTATTATTCACACACTGTACGCTAAAAACAAGGAGTCAATTAAATAAGATTCATTTATTCAAATTAGAGCTGAGTGATGTGATACTGAAAAGCCAAGAATGTTGTGAGCTAACTGGTACCATTTTTGTTTATTTACTGAATGACCAAAGAAGATGCAACACTGACTTTATAAAAGCAATGCAGGATACTAGTACTACTACTACTACCACTACTACTACTACTACTACTACTACTACTACTACTACTACTATTATTATTATTATTATTATTATTATTATTATTTATTATTATTATTAATTATTATTATTATTATTATTATTATTTATTGTTGTTGTTGTTATTATTATTATTTTTTATTATCATTATTATTATTTTATTCATTGTGTCATGAAGTAACTGTTTTGTGGCTTTCAATTAAATGATTTAGACCAGAACAAAGAGTGAAAACATGAACCATTCTATATTGCGCAGTATATGCAAAAAGTGTTATATATAAATGGTCACGTTTATATATAACACTTTTCTAACTTCAAGACAATCAAAGCACTTTTCATTAAGGAACCAACCATCCACACCCACTTTCAGACACCAGTGTACACAGACACTGGAGAGAGGCGGGTTTAAAGGCTCATTTCCTGTGGCATGGTTAGCTTGGGACCACGACAATGAACTTGTGGGGCTGGGACTGGACACACATCCACCAGTTATTGGAGGGCCAACGATCATTAAGACATAAAAAAAAAAAAAAAACAGATACAAATAATAGTTTCTCACCAGACACTGTCTTGGTCTTGTGACCACTGCATTTCCAGTGATGGCAACTTATATACATGCTTCAAAAAACAGACCAATCCAGCTGTTTCCTGTTGCCTGTTTATCCTGTCAAGATCAAAAATATTACATCTGGAGTGTATAATGCAACTAGCACTAGCAAACCCAATGCATTAAATAAAAGGGGATTAAAATGCTGTGTAGACTGGCAGATACATGAAATAAATGTAAAAAACTGATGATAAACCAGAATTCGTTTAGTGTTTACTCTAGCTTTAGTTTTAGCCTCGTCTCACAGCACCATAAACTTGGAATACTCAATGTCTTTTTGTGATGTGCTGAGATCAGCCTTATGGGAGAATTCAGGTACAATTTAGATGTTTATGTATTATATTAGTTAATTAGTTAATAAAGTTAATGAGTTAAATTAGTTAATATTATGTTAAATAATAAATGTTATACCTGAAGTATGGAAACAAAAGTTGGCTGGAGGAAGCCGCATCACTGGCCTGCTGCTGGTTCTCCAATAACTGCACAGGGGTGTGACTCGCATCGCCCCACGCAAGCCAGTTCCAGGTCCCAAGCGTTTCAGACCCCTTTGGAAAGTTGTACCTCCAGTGGTCACTTTGAAGCCCTGAAAGGAGTGGAAACACTCAGGGTCCATACTGTACCATCCTGTCATCATCACCATCACCCTTTATCAGAGTCAGAATCAGAATCAGAATCACTTTTATTGATCCCCGAAGGGAAATTCTCTTAGTTAACAGATGCCACAACCACAGGATAGGAATTTAAGAATAAGAATAAAAAGTCATTTAAATAAGAATAAAAATTCGTGCAATAAGAATAAAGTGTCAAATAGAATAAAGTGTCAAATAAGAATAAAGTGTCAAATAAGAATAAAGAATAAAGTAAGAATAAAGTGTCAAATAAGAATAAAGTGCCGCCCTGTATCACCCTTTACCGCCCCGTACCTCACTGTACTGCCCTGTACCGTCCCTTGCCATCCTGTACCACCCCGTGCCACCCTGTACCACCCTGTACCACCTGTACCACCCTGTATCACCCTGTACTGCCCCGTACAACCCTGTGCCACCCTGTACATCCCCGTACCTCCCTTTACTGCACTGTACCGTCCCATACCACCCTGTACCACCCAGTACCGCCCTGTACCACCCCGTACTACCCCGTAGCACCCTGTACCACCCTGTGCAGCCCTGTATCACCCTGTACTGCACCGTACCACCCTGTACCGCCCTGTACTGCCCTGTACCAACCTATGGAAACAGGGCTTAAGTGTCTTGTCCAGGCATACATGGACAGCATTCACCTGTTGTGTTCACCTGTCAATACACGCACCTGCCACATTCACCTGTCACTACACACACCTGCTGTGTTCACTTGTCACTATGTGCACCTGTCATGCTCACCTGCCACCACACACACCTGTTATGTTCACTGGTCACTACATGCGCTTCCCCTGTTCACTTTTCATCACAATCACTTCCACAGTCACCCATCACTACACGCCCCTGCCACATTCACCTGTCACTACATGCATCTGCTGAGTTCTCCTGTCACTGCATGCACCTGCTATGGTCACCTATCACCACACACACACCCCACCATGTGCACCTGCTGAGCGCTCCTCCTGTCACTTCACGCTCCTCCCAAGTTCACATTTCATTACACGCACTTGCCACGTTCACTTGCACCTGTCACAACTTGCACCTGTCATGTTCAACTGTCACTACATACACCTGCTGAGTTTTCCTGTCACTACATGTGCCTGCCGCATTCATCTGTCACTACACACCCCCGCCACATTCACCTCTCTACACAGAACCCATCAAATTATTCCTCAGATGTTAACTCATTAAACTCAACACATTTATAAGTGTGTTTCTATTTTTTTTTTTATTGCTATATCCCCTCCTACCCTCTCTCTCCTCTCCCTAAATTACCCTATCTCTCTCTCTTTTTCTCCCACTCTCACGTGCTCCCTACCTCCTCTCAACTCTTCCTCTTTACCCCTGTTCCTTTAAGTCTAACACTCACCTATTCCGTCTATCTCTGTCTCACACCTTTTTTTTCCTCTTCTCCCTCTATACTCGCCTTCTTTCTACGTCTCTTTCTCCCCCTTTATCCTCTCCCTCTCTCCTTCCTCTCATGTCTCCCTCTACCTCTCTTTCCCTTTCTGTGTCTCTCATCCCCTTCCTTTCGATCACCCTCTATCTCTTGTCCACTCCCTCATCTTTTCTCTCTCACCGTCTCTTGTCCCTCTCTCTCCTCTCTGTTCCAACCCCACCCCTGCCTTTTTTTCTCCCTCACTCCCTCTCCAGCTGTCTCTCCCCTCTCTCTCTGCCTCCCCCTCCATCTCTCTCTCCTCTGTCTAAAATGTTGTCTTCTGACAGAGACATGGGTGAGAGGCCTTGTGTTTGCAGCGTGTATGTAAATAATGAGAGTGATTGTGTTATTAGAGACCTCTAAGTGACGCTCTTGGTCTTTGAAGCAGTTTGACTTGAGCAGAGCTAAACACCTCAGCCTCTTTGTTCACTCTGGTTTGGCTGTTTTCAGATAGAGCAGCTTTTTCCACACTTGACCTTCACCTGAGAAACCTTTCATCACAGCAGTCGAAGCAGCATGACCTTAACAATTCAGTGGAAAATATAAACTCAAAACAATCATTTGTATTAAAATCAGAAAACATTGACATTCAAATTAATTAAAACAAAGACTACCTAATTATGTTTAAATGTAGAGTACTTCAGTTTGTGGTGACATTTTAATATTTATTATGGCTCAAAATGTCCTGTGGTGAAGTATGTTAAACATGTTGTCTGTGACATCCATCCGCAGCTCCCTGTCCACTGCCCCATCTTTAAATATGTATTTATTTTAGCGTGACTCTGCAATAACCTCATAGAGATAGATAAAAACTGACTCTTACCCCCATCTGGGTGTATGACATCACCACTTTTTAAGAATCTGAAAACGACTAGTAGCATTTATACCCTAAAAAGGTGCATTGTGTAACTTTTCTGGTGGGTAGTCTACTACCAGCTTGTCTCCATGGAGATGTTATTTCTTTGTAGGGATGAGACAATAAACATTAATATTGTTTATCATGATAAAAAAGGTTTACATTTTATGTAGTTCTGAAACTTTCCAACAAAGATTATCTCAATTAGAGGAACAAACCTGCTTCTCCTGATGATCCGAGCAAGATCACAGTTGTTTTCACTTAGTACAATAGTACAAAACCAAAAAGTACAATACCACAGCTGTTTAAATATGGAATCTGTTCATGATATTAAAATGATACTTAGTTATATCCATAACATTTTTAAACTGTCAGCAACTTTAATAATTATTGTGATATAATCGTTAATCATAATTGTTTTGGCCATGATAATCATGACAAATTTCAGTCCCATGCCCTTTCACTTTGCCTGGAATGTTTCACAGCATGGCATTAAACACTTCCATTTATTCAGTTACATGTTTTTATTCCTAACAGATCAATGAACATGATGAACATTCTAACTATGAGTAGGGTTGCCTCTCCACAGATCTGATGTGTAACTTTTGCACATAGAAAGGTAAAAACAAAACCTTTGAATTTATAATAAACTAGGCTCTTAAATGGCTTATATTACACAAGACTGACTCTTGTGAGTTATAATGTTGTTACCTCCACATAAACAGACTTGGCGTTGTGTTTTGTTTTATTCACACATGTTTGAGTAACACTTTTATTAGTCTGTCTTCATCTCCCAAGCTCCAAATGCTCTGTTTCACCTTGTGATGTCATGAAGCAGAAGTTTTCAAGCAAGCATCTACCATTTACCTTTAGTTCAGTAGAGATTGGCAATTCCGGGGCTGAAATCATCCAGATGATTCCAGTGAAGATGTATGGAGTTTAAAAACCCAGTGTAGCACTTCCTGTATTACCACATAATGATATCACAAGATGGAGTGTTTTCTTTTTGAGAGAATAGCTCAGCTTAAAATTTACAGGGTTTGCGTGTTAAACATGTGTGAATGAAACGAAACACATCTCCAGGTATGTTTGTGATCAGGAAACGACATAATAAAATAGAACAGAAAATAGTTTAATATGGGCCCTTTAAATCCAAACATGGATTGTGGCGCAGGCTTCCTGTAGGACAGCCATGTGACCACTGCAGCCTGTTGTTTTATGTCCGCACACTCAGAGTCTGGACAGATCTGGTGATTCTTGGACCAACTGTTTGAGAAAACTCCCCTCTCTCTCCAGTGCTGTGATGTAGTGGACCCATGTTTATGCTCCCATCTGCCAATAGCTCAGCCTGCCAAAGCCATTGGATATAACACTCCAGCTCATAAAATGGAGAGAAGACTCTATAACTTTACTGCTACAGAATATAGACTATAGTAAAGTGAAATGAAGACATGCAAACAGTATGGTGTTAGAAATGGACAAAAAAAACAAAAACAAAACTAGCAGTGCAATAGAAGCATGATTCAATGAAAATCAAAAGTAAAAACCATACCAAATAAGACCAGGCCAAATAAGAGTCAGGTTTGTGGAGAGGCAAGTATGATCACAATAAGGACACATGCTTTTACTCTAAACACAACCAAAATGTCTACTGTCTTGGCTAAAAAGTTATATACATATATATATATATATATATATATATATATATATATATATATATATATATATATATATATATATATATATATATATATATATATACACCGGCGAACGTGTACGCTCAGTGGCAGGCTAATAACACCAGAGCAGACCCACCAAGCTGGAAACCGAACAGTACTGGAAAGATATATGGGAGAAGGAGGCATCACATAACAGCGATGCACAGTGGCTAGTGGCTCTGAGGGAAGACCACAGCAACCTCCCTGAACAGAATCCAGTCACCATCGCAGTGGCAGACATCCAGGAAAGAGTTTCAGGTATGAAGAACTGGACCGCACAGGGCCCTGACATGATCCACGCTTACTGGCTAAAGAAGCTCACTGCGCTCCATGAGCGCCTGGTAGCACAAATGAACCAGCTGCTAATGGATGGGACTCACCCTGAATGGCTAACCGAAGGGCGTACGATCCTGATCCAGAAGGATCCCTCAAAGGGTACAGTTCCATCCAACTATCGGCCAATAACCTGTCTCTCCACAACATGGAAGCTCATGTCAGGCATCATCGCAGCTAAGATAAATGGGCACATGGATCAATACATGAGCACAGCACAGAAGGGCATCGGCAAAGACACCGGGGGAGCCAAACACCAGCTCCTGGTAGACCGAGACTGCAGAACCCGTAAGACCAACCTGTGCACGGCCTGGATTGATTACAAGAAAGCCTACGACTCAGTGCCACACACATAGATCACTGAATGCCTGGAGCTGTACAACATCAACAGGACTCTAAGAGCCTTCATTGCAAACTCAATGAGGTTGTGGAAAACCACCCTTGAGGCCAATGGCAAGCCACTTGCACAAGTGACCATCAAATGTGGCATATACCAAGGAGATGCACTGTCCCCACTGCTGTTCTGCATAGGTCTGCCAAATCAGCCAAATCATCAATAACACTGGCTATGGATACCGACTCAGGAATGGGGCCACCGTCAGTCACCTCCTCTACATGGATGACATCAAGCTGTATGCTAAGAATGAGCGAGACATCGACTCACTGATCCACACCACCAGGATCTACAGCACAGAATGTCATTCGGGCTTGAGAAGTGTAGCCGGATGGTGACAAAGAGAGGGAAGGTAGTCCACACAGAAGGGGTCTCACTCCCAGAAGGGACAATAGCAGACGTTGAGGACAGTTACAAGTACCTTCGTATCCCACAAGCAAATGGCAACCTTTCCAACAAGAGGAAACAAGGAAAGCAGCTACGGCCAAATACCTCAGACGAGTAAGGCAAGTCCTAAGGAGTCAGCTCAATGGCAAGAATAAGACCCAGGCAATAAACAGCTACGCCCTGCCAGTAATCAGATACCCAGCAGGAATCATAAGCTGGCCAAAGGAGGAGATACAGACCACAGATGTTAAGACACGAAAGCTCCTGAACATGCATGGTGGGTTCCATCCCAAATCCAGCACCCTGAGACTGTACGCGAGCCGTAAGGAAGGAGGCCGAGGACTAGTGAGTGTGAGAGCCACAGTCCAGGATGAAACATCCAAGATCCACAAGTACATCCAAGACAAGGCCCCAACAGATGACGTGCTCAGCGAATGTCTCAGACAGTGGAGTGCAGAGGAAGAGGAGCTGGAGGAACCATCATGGAAGGACAAGACCCTGCATGGGATGTACCACCGGAACATAACTGAAGTGGCTGATATCAAGAAATCCTACCAATGGCTTGAGAAAGCTGGACTGAAGGGCAGCACAGAGGCACTCATCCTGGCTGCACAGGAGCAAGCCTTGAACACTAGAGCAATAGAGGCCCAGATCTACCACACCAGACAAGACCCAAGGTGTAGGCTGTGCAAAGAGGCCCCTGAGACAATCCAGCACATAACTGCAGGGTGTAAGATACTGGCAGGGAAAGCATACATGGAGCGACATAACCAAGTGGCGGGCATAGTAGTGTACAGAAACATCTGTGCAGAGTACGGACTCGAAACCCCCAGGTCAAGGTGGGAAACACCTCCAAAGGTGTGGAGAATGATCGAGCCAAGATCCTGTGGGACTTCCAGATACAGACTGACAGAATGGTGATAGCGAACCAACCGGACATAGTGGTGGTGGATAAACAACAGAGTAAAGCCGTTGTGGTGGACATCGCAGTGCCAAGCGATGGGAACATCAGAAAAAAAAAAAAAAATTATATATATATATATATATATATATATATCATATATATATATATATATGGTCTATATATATATATATATATATATATATATATATATATATATATATATATAAAGCACTTATAAACCCATCATGGTGAATAATTAGGATGCTCTGAATGCATAAGGTAAGTGAGGAATAACTTTGGACCACTGCAAACTGTTTAAAATGAACTATGTTCTGCTTTTCTTGTTTTGAGGACAGTATAAATCAGGTACAGCACCTTTGTGCTGTTATAAAGTGTACAAACTAGCAATACAAATAGATAATTGTCACCTGGTAGTGGCAATGTATGATTATCTCCACACGTCTTCATATTGAAGAGATTTTGATTTTCATGTTCTCCCTATTAAACTATGCAGAGCAGAAGTCTAGCTGCAGCGCGGGCGGCTGTATCGACTTCTCATCTCACTAAAGATGAGATAAAGAAAATAAGCACTCTATTGATTTAACGGCAAGCGGCTGTGTGGACGCTAACATGAGGCCCTTCCTGTAACTGTCCAGGCTCTAGTGCAGTAAAAGTCATTAAGTGTGGACTATTCATTGATTTGACTAGTGTTGTCTGGAGCTCATGATTACAGCTGCACGTGCCGTCATCAAAATTAAATGCACTGAAATATTGTCACCTTTTTCTATTTAATTACGTAATGGTGTTTCAAAGTAAATAATCTGTGATAATAGATGATAAAATTAAAAGTCCTATTATGCAAAATTGACTCATGTGAGCTGTTCTCTCCGCAAAAACATACCCAGAGTTGTTTTTTGTTTTTTTTTTCACACATATTTGAGTCTATTTGCTTGGCCTGATGCCTATTTCTTTCACTAGAATGTTTCACAGTATGGCATTAAACGCTTACATTTATTAAAGTACATGTGTTTTTATGCTGACCAAAACACCTGAAGAAACATGCATTCTTACTGTGAACGGGGTTGCCTCTCCACAGGTCTGACCTCTAACTTTGTGAACACAGAGATGTAAAAAAGAAACCTTTGGCTTTATAATGAACTAGACTCTTCAAGGGCCTATATTGAACAGAACTGACTCTTGTGACCTTTAAGCCATGTTATAATGTTAACTCCTAAAAGCATACCTGGAGTTGTGTTTTGTTTCATTCACACCCGTTACCCGTTATTATTAGTCTGTTAAAGCTTAAAATACTCTGCTCCACCTTGTGATGTCATGAAGTGGTAGTTTTCAAGTTAACAACTTCCTTTACCTTTTCTTCAGTAGAGATTGGCAAATAAAGGTCTGAAATGATCCAAATCATTCTAGTTGTACTCCTTATGCTCTCATGAATTACTTGAGTGGGCTCTGGGTTCTTTTAAAGTATACTCACATACTAAAAGAGTTACCCTAAGCTACGTCATTATTTTGGGTTACAGTACGCCACCTTTTATATGTAATACTAGATACTTGTAACCAAATAAGGGGACTAAATGAACACCAGACACAAGACAGATGAAAAATAATTCTCCCTTTAATAAAGAAACACAAAATAAAAGCACAAGTTTTTCAAGTCTCCACAGAAATGTACAGCAACTCCACTGCACAGACCAAACTACAGCACCTCCACAGTGCCTATCACATTACTTGCTTATTAACTAGGCCTAAAGCCGGCATCTAAATACACCCTACACTGTAGACCTGCATCAATGCTCGTGTGCAGCCTGACCATGGACTGCGTGAAGAAGTGGACTTAGTGAACGTGACGTCACCCACAGCATTAAGCTTCAGTCAAATGAAGCTCATTGAGGCTAGCAGTTATAGGGTTGAATTTGGAGCCAAATGCTGACCATAAGTATCTTAGCAACCAAAGACCCAATCTGGAGCGAGGCTGTTGAAGGTAATGCCCCTTCCTGCCTGCACCACTGGTTAGAAGGAGGCAGGCACTTAGCAAAATTATGATTCAAGCATGTTGCTAATGCTCGTGGGAGCGACCTCAGGGTTTGTCTGTTATTAATGCTCATATCTTGATTTACAGACACAAAAGCAAAATAAAAATGCAAAAAATGTTAAGACCAAAACGACCAGCCCGACAGCTGCAGTTACGGAGAGAGGGGTGAGCATTTTCCAATGTAAAGTGAATTGGAGCCAATGGACCAAAATGACTCAATACAAAGTGGAGCCAGAGTTGATGGAGCTGGAAGTGTGACCATGCTCACTTCCTATTTGAAACATGGCAGCTAGCAGCTAGCTATGCACCTTTATATATACCATCTATAGGTGTGACCAAAGTCTACGTGTTACTTCAGCCAGTGAGCAAAATAAAATAATTGCAGGGTACCTTGTGTAAATGTGTTAATCCAGAATGGTCTGGTCCAGATTTGTGGCGTCCTCGACAAAGCAGCTCAGAGCACCTGGTTACAGAGTGTGTCCAACGGCGATGCAGGCACACTCGCTCCAGAATATCTTGTTGTCTTTGTATTGAGTGTTGTGTCATTCACACATGTTCACACAAACCCTGCATATTTAGACTAAATTCTTCTCTCAAAAAGAAAACAGTCTGTTCCACCTTGTGATGCCATGTGGTAATACAGGAAATGCTCCACGGTATTTCTGAGCTCCATACACCTTCACTAGAATCATTTGGATTATTTCAGCCTGGAATTGTCAATCTCTACTGAACTAAAGGTAAAAGGAGCTGTTAACTTGAAAACTACAGCTTCATGACATCACAAGGTGGAACAGAACATCTTGAGCTTTGGAGATTTGTTTGTAGACAGACTAAAAATAAAGGGTTATGGGTGTTACACAACTCAAGTTTGTTTACATACAGCATTAACACAGCATAAAGCTCACAAGAGGCAGTTTTGCGTAATATAGGTGGTTTTCCTTCAAACAAAATCAACTGGTAATAAGCGGTAAATACACAGTCCACAAGCTTCACATTGAAATTGAACTTTTATCACAAATCACACACTTGTGCTCACATCACAGTAGATTCTCTTAATGACAAACCAGGGCACAAATCTTTATAAAGCTCAAAAACAAGAGGACTCAAGCTGTGTCTGTTTTCCAGGCATCTCAGTCGCATCGCTCTCACACTCTCTCTCTCTGCGCTCTTCCCCATGGACTGTTGTCTTTCCATGAGATCTCACGTTACATTCACAGACCAAGCAAGAATAGGAAAACATTTTACCACTTGCACAATATTACTCTCCAGGACTGTACGTCCCCCGGACTCGGGTGAGAGGCCGTATAGCAGCTGACACTTCTCACCCCGGACATGGACTATTTGAGCCACTCCCTTCTGGAAGGAGGCTACGGTCCATCAGGACCAGAACCTCTCATCATAAGAACAGTTTCTTCCCCTCTGCTGTTTGTTTTTCGTGAACACTTAATAATATCTGCACTAAACTGGACACTTTATAACACTGGTCACCTTAATAAGCCATGTTTGCACTGTTGTTCTGATGCTGCTGTTGTATATATTTTCTACCTTTAAGTTTTTTATTTTTATTTTTAAGCATATCTTTTTTTTTTAACTTTGTGCATGCCCTTATTTGTATTTATTCAGTGTGTTTTTATGTTGCTAAGTAAGTTCCTAGTCTGTGAGCTGTGCTCACTGACAATGGCAATAAAAGTCTTCTGATTCTGATTCTAAATGAAATCTTAATATAACCTTTTGTCCCTTTTTAGTTTTTGTAAATATGTTCAACCATAAACCTGACCTCTATATAAATCAATGAATAATGAAACAAAATGAACTGTCTTCTGAACCTGTTATGACTGTAATATACTTTACCAAATGTACTTTTAACCACAGACTGTGTATATTTAAGTGGACATAGATAACCTGCTAGCTGCCACTTTCCAATTAAAGTGATCATGGGCGCACTTCCGGCCCTGACTCAGGATCCACTTTGTATTGAGTCATTTTGGTCTTAAAATGTCCATATTAACCCCCTCTACATGTTTATTTGGTTACTGTGTCTGGTGTGGGCAGGAAGGGTGTTACCTTCAATAGTCTCACTTTGGATTGGGTCTTTGGTTGCTATGATACTCGTGGTCGGAATTACAAACACGGAGCTTGGCTCCAAATCCCCTATAACTGCACTAGCCTCGATGAGCTTCATTTGACAGGAGCCGAATGCTGTGGGTGACGTCACACTCACTTAGTCCACTTCTTTACACAGTCTGTGAAGAAGGTCTATGGAGTTTAAAAAGTTAGTGTACCTTAACCCTAACCTTAGTATTTCATCTCATTTTCATTTCCGAGGCAATAGTTGGGATTACCTAAAAATACTGAAAACATTTGGAACTAGTTAAATTATACTTGAAACAATCGAAAAGTAAACCACCTAATCTCCACATTATAAATTGCCCCTAACTAAAACCAAAAGATCCTTATAGTCCAAAATAATTGAATTTGATACTGAACCTAATCTTATCTTCTTCTTTTAGCAGCGCCCCCTTTGGCTATGAAGTGCTCAGTTTTAATAGAATCACCTCAGTACTCGTTCTGCTTCTCTAAGGACACAGGGACCTTAAATCTGACATACTCCTCTGGTACTGTCTCACATCCCTTTAAGTCGTTTGGCATAATGAGCTTATACTTAAAGGGACGGGCGCGTGGGTACCGTAGCACCGCCTTGGCAAAGACAGAAAAACTCCAGGGATCAAACTTGTTCAATTCAGACTTCTTTAATGTCTAAAGTTTACAGTGATGGTTCATTTGGAGTGCCGTGTGCAAAAGTAGCCACTGAAATGGAACATGGACAATTCACCACAGCTATGGTCAGAGGCAGTGTCCTGGGCTCCACAAAGAACAGTCTCAATGGGACAATCTGAAGACTTCAAATAAAATGCCATTGTCAAGGGAGGAATATATGAATAGTTTCACAGTGCTCCATTTATTAGCTTAATGTTTTAATTTGATATTTTCAAAATTGAATTCTGTTCACTGATCTTTTACAATTAGTATTATTATTTATTTATTTATTGCTTCACCCTTATTGGTGTACCATGTAACTTTTCTGGTAGAGGGTTCACTGTCTGTCTCCAGTGATGATGTCATTGCCTTTGACTGGAATGTTCCACAATGTGTTTTTAAATGTCTATCAAATATTCACATTTAATTGCTAAAAAAAAAAAAAAAAAAAGAAAACATGCACCTGCTCTTGTAAACGGGGTTATATTTAGTACTACCTCACTTTTTTATCTGCAGTCTCTGTTTGTCTGTACTTGAATGTTTCTGTTTTGTTTATATTTAAATGTTACTTGTATGTTTACTTGGTTTGCACATTTCTTTTTCTTTTTTTGTTTTGTTTGCACATTTTTAAAGATTTTAATATGCTCTTAATATTTAATATGTTTGCACTGAAGTGGGAGAGGACAGCAATTTCATCTGTGCTATATATCTTGCTTGTATATGCACATGTGACAATAAAGTGAATTTAATTGAATTGAACTGAAATTTAATTGTCTAGTCTAGTTTAATGCCATACTGTGGAACATTCCAGGAAAAACAATATCATACTTTCCAAAAGGAGAAAAAACGAATTTGTTCATTATGACAAAATAATGTGTTATTTATAGTTTATTAGATACATTTTTATGTGAATTAGGCTTTAAGGTGCCATGCTTGAGTTTTACCTTCTTAAAAACATGAAAAGCAGAATTAATAAGTTTGTTATTCCTCACATAGTTTATGCATTCTGAACATCCAGTTATTCACCATGATGAATTTATAAGCACTTTTTAGAACTCTGAGACGAGAAGTGTGCTTACAACAACTAGCATAAATATGGGCACTTCTACATTATTGTAGTTAAATGCTTTCTAATTAGACAAGACAGATTTAGCTCAAATACATTTCAAATAATATACATGCAGTACATATATGTATATGTGTGTATCTATCTATCTATCTATCTATATATCTATATCTATCTATCTATCTATCTATCTATCTATATATATATATATATATATATATATATATATATATATATATATATATATATATATATATATATACATATATCTATATATATATATATATATATATATATATATATATATATAGAGAGAGAGAGAGAGAGAGAGAGAGAGATAGAGAGAGAGAGAGAGAGAGAGAGAGAGAGAGAGAGAGATAGATAGATATAGATATATAGATATAGATAGATATAGATATATGCTTGGTTCCACTGTAGTTCTTAAAGTTTAGACAGTTTACTGCTTTAGTAGGGCAGGAGTTTCCATTTAGGTCGCGTCTGACTTTTAAAAGCACATAGCTCTAGTTTCTGTCTATCCCAAACGCCCTATTTGTCTTTCAGTACCTCGCTTATTTCATTTATTACACAACTTATCATATTCAGAGATGAAACTTTTGTGAGAAACTTGGAACAGTTCTCTGAATAAAAATGATTTCACTTTGTGTCTGCAAAAGGTTGAGGTCATGAGGCTGTACAAAATATAGGTTTGATTTCCACACTAGGAGACATAGTGAGGAGGCGTGACATTATCAAAAGGCAAAAATGTAGTGCGCATACTTAATATTAACCAAAACATATATTATAATCCCAAATGCCACAGCAGCTCTGAGGCTACGCTCAGCAGAGCATACGTAGAAGTCCTTACCTCATTTCTCCCATTATCACTCACCAATGCTGGAAGAAGTACTCGATTTTGTTACTTAAATAAAAGTACAGATACCAGGACAAACAAAATACTCAAGTAAAAGTAAAAGTATCCCATGAAAAAAAATCTACTTAGGTAAAAGTATTAAAGTGCTTGTTTAAAAATGTATTTAAAGCGTAAAATGTAAAAGTATTTTGAGGTCTTATGAGGCTTTGCATGTAGTGGTTTTGATAAAGCGCTGATTTGTTCAGTAGAAACTATTGAACTGATGGTGTTCTGAATGATCATAAAACAATACTACAGCTACAGCTACTTACTTTTCAGTCCAGTTCAAAAATGTAACGCATAACACCTTATAATCACTGCACTTTAAACTGACTTAATAAAACATGAACAAAAAGCACTCATAATGGACTGTTCATTACACATGATCAGGCTTAGTAACTCGTTCATGAATACTCCTGCATTAAGGAGCTGCTGTCATTCTATTCTATTAACTATCTGTTATGAATTATTCTTGGGTAATTAAGTATTATAAAGCGTAACCCTAAACCTTAACATGTAACTTTTCACTTGCTAGTCTCCATGGAGATGTTTTTGGTTTTCCTTGGATACTCTTTGCAGATAGTCACATGCACATTTGGTAATGTTAAGCATGTGTGCTGGGTCCAAGGACAAAAATTAAAGACCAAAAAAAAAACAGATTGGCAGTGCAGTTTTTGTGTTGTTTTTTATTTTATTTTAATAGTATCACAATGTGACATTCCAGGGTTAAGCCCGGATGTTGCACAGTATGGCATTATGGTAAATAGTAACATTTTTATACAGCACTTTTCTACCTTCAAGACACTCAAAGCACTTTACATCAAGGAGCCACACACACACACACACACACACACACACACACACACACACACACACACACACACACACACACACACACACACACACACACACACACACACACACACATTCATACACAAGCGGGCAGTGGGCCCTTCATTAGAAAAGTTACACAGTACAGATTTAAGTTTCAGCATCTGAGACATACTTTTTACACCACACATTATCACATCCTTACATGCTAACGTGCTAACCTCTGGCTACTTTGACTCACTGAGATATTCTAATGAAGTTTAATACTTGAAGAGCAGCATCAGGAGCCACAGGGAGCAGGGAGGAGGGGCCTATGTAAATCAAGACACTTTTTGCATTGGCGTTAATGAGACGAGGACTGAAAGGGGATAACTCTCTGTTTGAAATGTTAATTACTTTTAGAAGTCAAATTACAGTGAAGTCACATGGGATACAGAAGCACAGGAGTTACTCAAGGTACGGAGGGACAAATGAAAGGGGCAGAATAACTTTAGAGCATTCAGTGATTTGTGTGTGTGAAAAATAAGTCAAAAAGAAAACCCAAAAGGCTGTCTTTTTAGCCTCTGCTTGCATCATTATTATTATTATTATTATTATTATTATTGTCATCGTTGTTGTTGTCGTTGTTATTATTCATTCGCATGTGTTGTGTTATCACTATGAGATTTTTCCCCTCTGCAGATCTTACCTGTAACTTATCTTAATGATGTCACTTTCCTATGGTGATAGTTTAATGCCTCACTGTGGAATAATCCAGGCAAAGTAATGGTATCTCCGTGGATAAAGGATAGCAGTTACATTGTTTGCTTTAAATTTACTTTTATCTCATTGTCTTCATGGAGATGTTATAGTTTTACCAAACATTCCACAGTATGGCATTAAACTATTGCATCTCTCCCCATGCAGACAACTGTGTGACAACACAAAGTGAAATTACAAGTCTGATCTGTGAGATGGGACCACACTCACAGTAAGAATATGTGTTTTTCCAAGGTATTGCTGAACAACTAAAACATATGTAACTGAGTAAATGCTAAATAGATAAGCTTAATGCCATACTGTATTAGGGCTTTCAAATCTATCGAAAATCAGATACTGATCGATACTAAAACCAATATCGAAACTACATACTCATTTCAGCAGGTATCCATGCTAAAAAAGTCACATTCACAGGACAGAAATGAACCTTTCCTGAATATCTTTAGACTCATCTTGAGCTGTATCTTTAACATGTATAAGACACACAGACTAGTATACACCCATGGACCACTATGGAATCAACCTGGACCATTGAGAGATTACACAGTTACAAGGCCACATGGGAATAGAAAAGAAAGTACTACCATTTAATGTGGAAAATCTCACTCTATTGTTTAAAGATTGTATTTTTTACTATCATCATGGTATCAGAATCCGTTTTAAGTCAGAGTCTACTCCTTAGTATTGAATTAGATTTTGACATTTTAGTATCGTGACAACACAATACTGTATAACATTCCGAACTAAGTCTCTACTAGAAAAGTTATACATTGCATCTTAAGGCAGTTTTATTTATGTTAATGTTCTCAGGATTATTTTGAACACCCCAAATGCCATTGTTAACTCAAGTATATTTGTCAGTAACGTTCAAGTTGTTTTTATCCTTACATCTGTCACGTTGCATCTGGCTTTGTTTGTTACCTGCTCCTATAGTGTTCCCACGTGACTTCCTCTTGCTTTGCTTCTATATCTCCTCCTCCTCTCCATCGTTACATAAAGGATTTTTGAAATTTACCTGACATTTCAATCGATTGGCTTTATTTAGTGAGGAAAAATCCAATCCCATGGGCTGCCTTGTTTGTTCATACACTGTACATAATAGCTGTAGCGTGGAGGATATGTTTGTGTATTGCCTATGGAGGAATGTTCAGCAGTTACCATGGTAACACAACACACAGCTTGATAAGATTTTAGTTTGTCTGAAAACTTAAGAAAAAAGTGTTTATGTTTCCAGTTTGGTACATCAAAATTTAGTAGGTTGTTACATAAAAAAGTGAGTGTGATGGCTAGAAAAGCAGTTGGCTAATGCTAGCTAGCTTGTGTCTATAAGAGAGTATTTCATTTCCTAACTTAAAATAATGCATTTGTCTGTTTCCTTTAAAACATTTATGCATTGGAGCCCCCTCTTCTGTCAGCGATGGGAATGAACATATACAAAGTAAACAAATGAAGTCCTTTTTCCTCCATGAATGCTAAGCTAACAGAGCCATGTACTATTATTTGACCAGAGAAAGAGTACAGCGATGGTTTACAGGCTTAAAAACTGCACAGGAGAAGTCTAGAGTTTTACCAGTGAGGCAAATACACTGGCTAAATGTGCCTGGAGCATTTTTGGGGCTCAGATAGGACAGCTTTGGCTTAATGGAATAATGAAACGGGTGTGAATGAAGCAAAATACAACTCCAGGTATGAATTTGATGAGGCGACAATAATATAACATGGTTTGACACTCAAAACACTTTTTGCAAAGCTCAAAAAAGCTCAAATAAAGTTTAACTTGAGTACCAGAGTTTCAGACACAGTAGTGTCTCTAGTTAGCTTCACCCCCACATGTTGATGACATTATCAGTATCACCTGGCTCTCGCTCCACTCAGCATGGGGACAGCCCTACAGCTTTTCCTGTCCGGTGACTGTTTTTTTCAGAGAGCATTCAGAGAGCGCAAATCACTATGTTTCACCCAAAGGTTACAAATAGCAGAATCAATTTCATGCTTTTGGTGCTTGGCCTTTTCTCCTGTAAAAACTATAAAAAGCACAATGATGTGGCCACTGCTGGAGGTGAGGAGGTGAGATTTAAAGAACGAGGAACTATTGATTTGAAAAGGACTGTGCCAGACTCAGAGAATATGAGCTTTGAAGAAGTATTTGGTAGTATAGTAAGAACTTGCAACCACTGAAATGATGCTTCAGATATGTTGTACTTACTTCTACTAACTACTAAGTTGTATCTTGGCTTGCTTGTATCCTTGAAGGTTGAGAAGTTTAACGGCATACTGTAGAACAATAAATTCAACTCAATAAAATCTCCATGGAGTCATATAGTGCACCTTAAACTTGCGTTTGAGATAATGACACGAGTAGATGTGGTTCAAACTATAATTATGTACAAGCTACTAGCTTGGAAATTGAGGCAGTATGAGTTAGCATGCTATTTGTTGTTAGCATTACTGTGATTGCAAAACTCTGCTCTGGTGTCTGAGAGTTGTGAAAAGCGCTTATAAGCTCATTGTGTTGAATAATTAGGATGCTTTGAAAGCACAAGGTAAGTGAGAAATAACTGAATCAATACAAACTGTTTCAAATGAACTAATTCACAAAGAAACTTTAATATGCACTCATTAAAATTAACTTAGGGCAGTTTTGTTTAATTTAGTTTTACCTACTATGTATAGTACGGTGCCATTTATTGCAACATCTGTGTAAATATATGTATTTGTATTTGTTGTATTTCTTCTTGAATGATTCTTGTTTTAAACTGCACGTTTCCATGGCAACAGTCCCATGTTTTATCACTGAAAGAATATGCCTCAACTCTCACTTGACTCAACAAAGAAGTATTAGGGTTTGAGCTTCATAATTATATCTGCTTGGACCAATTCATATGATTTCTATTCTTAAAAAGTTGTGATGAAGAAATGCCATGTAACCATGTTTACAATAGTATGCATGGTTTTGACATTGTTTTAACAGCAGTGACTTCCAGGTAAGAAATTCCCTCTTTGTCAGTGAAAACCAAATAGCAAGTAGACATTTTATGTGCCTCTGAGCTTTTGCCAGTAGAGTTAAACATGTGGGAGTCAATCCAGAGTTTTAACGACTTCTCTTAGCCAAATGCCACTTGTAATTTCAGTAACAGCAGTGATTAAACGTGGTGATAATTACTGAGGTGCTTGTAGACTTGATTTAGCCTGGATTTTAGATTCTGACAAATTACTTAGTGAACTTTGTGCACTCAGTTTCTTGTTTTCTTGTTTTTGTTTCTTGTTCTTTGTTTTTTCAGAGGAAGAGGACAGTTTTTTTTGTTTTTTTTGGGGGGGAGAAAGTATTTATGAATACATATTCATAAAGACTTTACAGGCATGGATTTCAAATTGTTTACATCACACATTAACTACTGTTGTTGTTTCTTTGCATCATATACACTTCGCCAAACTCTTTTTCAATATTAAGGAAAAGACTGCTACCGATTCCGATACCATGATGATAATAAAAAACACTCTTTCTTTAGACATAAATGGTAGTGCTTTGTTTTCTATTCCCACGTGTCCTTATCTGTGTAATCCCTGTATGTGTCTTATACTTGTGAAAGATACAACTCAAGATCATTTTGAAGATATTCAGGAAAGGTATCTGATACCTGCTCAAATGAGTATCAGTACTATCAATAGTTTTAGTATCAATTAGTATCAGATTTTTGATACTTCTGATAACCCTACTTCACCACCATTGCCTGTTCCAGTCTAATGCCTAGGGCACCGGTAGGGCATCTGGTCTGATACCAAATTGGCATCATTCAACATGCTCGTTCTCGAATAGCGTTGCATTCCATATCACTGTGAATCCGTTTCCTTGTTTCCCATCTCAGCTGATCAGCCTATTGCTTCTTATCATTGCTCCAGAAACAGTATTCATTTGAGCCCCCATGGACGCCATTTTCAGGACTTTTGACGATTTGAAATAAAAAAATATTCTTCACCCCTTACTTTTAAAATGTCTTAAAGTATTGATTTAATCCATTCAATGAAACACTTTTTAACTTGTAATACACAAAGATGGACTTGGCTTGTCTTTTCTTGCAAATGATTGCCCCCAGCCGCCACCTTGAAGACTGAATAAATACTAAGGCTAAAACTTTATTAGCATTTTGGATTTTTCTTCTTGAATGATTTTTATTTTGAATTGCAAATTTCCATGGCAGCAGTCCCAAATTTTCATCACTGAAAGAATACACCTAAACTCTTACATGACTCAACAAAGAAGTATTAGGGTTTCATCTTCTTGTTTACAGTCTCAATGCATAAGATATGAGAGGGAGATCTTCGGATCACCGCAAACTGTTTAAAGTGAACTAGTTTTGGTTTTCATGTTTTTAAGACGGTAACAATTAGGTACAGTGCCTTTATTCAACAATGACACACAGAGTTGAAATGTGTTTAAACAATGCTTGATGCAAATATCACACTACTGACCAAATCTACTTAAAGTAAGAATAATAATGAAGATAATTATTTTGAACATTTAAAAAATACCGCTATATAAAATAGCACAGACCCTGCTCTCAATCTGATAGATTCAATTCTGACCGCACTACCTAATTCTCCACGCTCACCCCCCCTGTGGCCTCCAGGAGGGCTGTACCTCTTATCAGTGATTCCCAGTCTCATACAGAGGAATGTGGGATTATCCAGTGGATTTATCAATGATCAGCCGTGTACAGGTCAGATTAACCCCAGTGAAGACCCAGTGTGCAGTCCAGCGTAGGGGAGGTGGGCAGGGGCCTGGTTCCTATTCCTCCAGGCATGAAGCGGACAAAGCTTCTGCCGTCATGACACTGTAAAAAAGAACAATCTAACTGCATAGGGTCGTTAAGTGTGATGTTCAAGGCATCTCAGGTCATTGAAAATAATGGACATGTTTACAATGTCCTCTTATTTATTTAGCCGTAACATATCTCACGTTAAAAAGAGATGTTGTTTGATGCTAAGTGTGATAGAAAGTGTAGAAGGTGAAGGTAAGAAGCTAGGCTAGGCAAAGATAGCATTAGCGGCAGCTAGTGAGATATACACACTGGTGCTCCAATTGTAATGTTAAACTAGATTAGTACTACATCACTTACATATTTGATACAGTTTGTGGTTAAATATTTTTGAAAGGTAATTGTCTTCAGCTTGATGAATAAGGAACAAAATTAAAGCTAGCTCTGTGCTGTAGCTCAGCAGTGACACTGCTGCTTTAAGCGGCTGTGAAAAGGCGCCGGGTGAGGCACGTAGTTACCCTGCCTCATGGTAGCCCAGTGATTCTCTCGCAAAATAGGGGCCGCAGAATAGTGACAGCAAACTACAATTTAGAGTTAGCAAATCAAGTTTAGCAATCCGTTCACTTTTTTCTTCATGTCTGGCCCTACTTTTTAAATGGACGAAGATTACATATTAAAGCTCAAGCAGTTTTCTAAACTGGGCTTTCAGTCGAAGCAGGAGGTTATGATTAAAGGAAGCCAGAGCTAAATGGTTTGCTCCAGACTAGAGTGGTAAGAAATGGTGTGAAATTTAATGACTTCAATCCACTGAAAACTGGGGAACCAGGATAAAAAAAAAAAAAAAAAACATTACAAAACCAGCTTGCTTTTTATTTCATACTATTAGAGCTATTTCATACGGACTTCGGAACTTATATTTTGAAATTCTTTTTTATTCTTGCCCCAAGTCACTGGGAGAGAAATTGGCCAGGGCCAAATGTACTGTCACCTGGTTTATGTGTTTGTAAATCTGATTGTGATGACATCAGTGCCTCACCAGCCACGAACCTCACCGCACGTCACTGCTCTCGACATAACCATAATTGGTTGAGCAGTCAGAAACACACAGACTGGCAGTGCGACCCCAGCTCCTACAGATGAATACTGTCATTGGACAAGACACTTAACCCAGCTCGCCCTCAGAGAGTGAGTGGTTTCTTGATCCAAAGAGCTTTCAGTGTGTTGAAGGTGGAAAAACCTTCAACACACTGAAAGCTCTTTGTAAAATGTGACCATTTACCAAGTTGACGGTTGGACACGGAAGTGACATCATCACATTAGAATCCCATGGAGCAATACAAATAGTAATGCTTTTATAGCCTGTTGAAGTCTCTAAACAATCACTACACTGTACATTTTTCATTCACTCCACGCTGGTGGTATGGTACTACTGTAGCCACAGATGCTCTGAAGTGTCTTACCTAAGGACACAATGAGTGAGGGTAATCATTTTTAAAATCTTTAATATCAACATTTTTAAAATAATTTGAACTCAATCCGAATAATGATGTTGTTTAATGACACAGATCTGTCTCGAGAAATGATTTTTACAGTGCACCATCCCACCATCAGGTCGAACAAATGAAAAGTGCTGTGAGGCAAACAAACCCATTAATACAGTACACTCCACTCACATGTCACTGAGCATCCATCCACCCTCTCTCTTTCACAGCTCCCCCTCTCTCTTCTCTTTCTTTCTCGCTTTCTTTTCTCTCTCCTTTACTACTATCCTTTGCATCCCTCTTCTCTCTCGCTTTCTCCGATTCGATTTAACTCTATCTCCTCTCTCTCTCTTCATCCCCCGCTATCTTTCATTCTTCTCTCTCTCCAACCACAATCTCACTGTCATTCTCTCTCTCCTTCACTTCCGTCCCTTCTCTACCTCTTTTTACATCTGTACTCTCCCTTTTTCTCCTTCAGCTGCCCACTGTCCCTTTCTCTCTCCACCCCTGCTCCTGTTTCTTTCTTTCACACACGTGCTCTTCTTCTCTTTCTCTTTCCCGCTCTCCTTCACTGCAATCACTTCTCTACCTCTCCCCTCCTCTCTCTTTCACTCTCCTATACTTGTTTTCTTGCCTCTTTCTTTTCCTCTACACCTCTCCTCTCTGTCCCTCACTTTCTCCCTTTCTATTTTCTTCTCCTTCTCACCTGTTCTTTATAGAATGATTTATATGTTTCTCTCCCTCTCTGCTATCTCTCTCTCACCCCTTTTTCATCTCTATGTTACTTTCTCCCTCTCTCCCTTATCTGTCTCCCTCTCCTCCCTCTTTAACTTTGTCCCTCTCCCTCGTTTCCATGTGGGCCTTTTAGACTGGTGCTAGCTCTTAAGCACAGACTCTCTCTCCAAAAATCAGGTTAAGTAAACTCAAACTAAACTCAAAATGAACTCAATCTAAACTCAAGCTAAATTCAAGCTAAACTCAAACTATATTCAGGTTCAACTCAAAATAAACTCAAAACAAACTCAATCAAAACTCAAGCTAAAGTCAAACTACAGTCAAACAAAACTCAAATAAATAATATAAATAATAAAGTTATTTTACAATCTTATAGGAACAGTTTATGGAGAATGGAATGTAATAATAATAATAATAATAATAATAATAATAATAATAATAATAATAATAATAATAATAACAATGATTATTTATTATTATTGTTATTATTGATTGTGCTTTACAGGCTTGTTGAAGCTTGTTGAAGCCTCTCAACCGACCAGGAGAACCAGCAATGCCAATCTCTCAGACTATCAATTAGTCATGACACACCATGGTGGGTGAAGTCTCTTGCCTAAGGACGAAACAGCGGGATTTGGTCTAAGCAGGAATTGATCCTCCCAACCTTCAGGTTGGGGGACCACTGCTTTAAACAGTGAGTCACTGTCTTACTACCTCTACCACCACTACCCTGACATCAAGCTCAGAAAAACAGAGATGTTCCAGACAGGGCCGGCCCTAGCCTTCAGGGGGCCCTAAGCAAAATTGTCCCCCGGGGGCCCTCTCCACTTCAGTGCCACATAGTCATATCTGACAATATTAAAACATAATCACAACCAGTTGTTAGAAGACTGAAAATTCTAGAGGCTCACAAAAGCAATCGCCACAAGTCTAACAGTATAAAAACATGTAAGGAATGGGGGGTCTGCCAGAGACATTTTTAAATTCTGGCGCATTTAAATGTGTTCCAGTTGACTAAAATGGGCTTACATTTCTCATAAAGTGCAGTACTGGATAGAGTAGCCAAACAAGGGTACACTAACTTCAAAATCGTATCACTCAAGAAGTACAAAGTAGTGCTCCAAGTCAAGAGTTGTACAAGAGAAACAGCCTGGACATAACGTCAGATTTATTATCAGATTTATAATCAGATTTATAATCATCAGATCATTTGGAAGGACTGAACATTAAATAAAAGGGTATTTTAGGATCACATAATTTTTTGTTTGTTGTCAGGCTTTGGATGGGAGATTTCACCTAAATGCGCATATTAAATGAGTAGGATGCCCAGATACTGATACCAGCATTGTGCTGTACTCGTACTCATCAATGAGCTGCCGATACCAAAAGCCGATACCACTGTATCTGTGCTGCTGTTTGAGGCTCACAGCTCATCTCTCCACAGAGCAGAGATCTCTGGACATAAAGCTGCACATTAAGCACAGCTGTGATCATATGTGACTGTCACATGACATATAACAAATAACAAATATTTAGGACTCTAAAGGTGTTTATAGTTCACAAAGGATACTAGCGCAGTGGTTGTGTTTGCAATAGTAGCATGCTAACGTTGCTAAGTGCGCTGGCGTTTATTTGCTTGTGCTGCGATCTAACTATTATATGGACAAACACATTTAGACGAATTCAGAGCTTTTAAAAGACGAACAGCAGAAACATAAGTGTAAAAAAGTGGCCGTGGTACAAGTAACACAACAGTCACTGTTATGTTAAGAGTGGCTCTGTAGCAGTTAGCGCGTTAGCAGCTAGCATGTTAGCAGCTAGCGCGTTAGCAGTTAGCGCATTAGCAGCTAGCGTGTTAGCAGCTAGCGTGTTAGCAGCTAGCGCGTTAGCAGTTAGCGCATTAGCAGCTAGCGTGTTAGCAGCTAGCGCGTTAGCAGTTAGCTCGGAGGAGCGCAGCCTGCAAAGAGGAAGCGGTAAAGCCAGGTGCTTTAGACCAGATCTAAATAAATTATATTTGAATTATACCTAACTACAGTGATAAGTATTCTAAGATGAAAAAGTGGCTATACTATAAAATGAAATGAATTAGACTCACTACTATAACCTAACACCAGTAAAAATAATGTCTGGTATCGGTATTTTTACTCAGTATCGGAGAGTACTCAAAATTAAGTACTCGCACTCGTTTGCAAAACATGGTATCGGTGCATCCGTATTAATGATTCGTTAATAACGCATTCAGGGGTCGTTCACAGGTCGTTCAGCAGATGTAACAGAGGTTTGTGCCATAACCAACGTTGATGTGGCACAGAAGTAGAGACACTAACTCCACTCCATTCACATCATCTAAGGTTTAGAGACAAAAGGACAAGCCACAACCAAAAACAGCCAGTGTAATAAACGGACTCACCTGTGTCCTCTGTCCCTCTGAGGTGTGTCCTGTCTGCACATTCATACACGTCCAGCCTCACTGTTTTATCTGCAGATCCACTGGTGTAAAGTCGTGGCATATTTCGAGTTCTCTTTGAAAAATCCTGTCCCCAAACGATCTTCCTCTGGGCTCTTCATACATTGTCCTATCGCTAACTTAAGTCTTTTAGTCTGTAAAACATCCACTCAAATGTCCCTCTGCTGCCTCACCCCTCCCAGAATGCACCTGGAGGGAGGGGTCCTTCACGCGGGTGTAAATACGTAGCTGTCCTCACCACTGCCCGATTAGAAAATAAATGTAGGAAGCACATGTCTAGCTAATGGAAATAAAACACATCTAGTCGTGTAAGAAGGATATTTAGACTAGTATACCTACCCGGGCACCGTTTAGTTTTCAGAAAAAAATTTTTCAATCATTATTTTCAATATAAATGTATGGGCTCTTGGGGGCCCTCTGGTGGCCTTGGGGCCAAAAGCAGCTGCTTAGTCTGCGTATAGGCTGGGCCGGCCCTGGTTCCAGATTAAACTTTAATATATAGTTTCCACCTGCAGCCTCTGCAAAACTAAAATTATATAGTCGGGGAAAAACATTTACCCAAAAGTTAACATTAGCAAGTCCAAGGTGTGCTAACAATTGTATTCCAAACTGATTTGTAAAGGTAGATAGACTCTACATAACATTGTCATGCTCTATTCACGTGTGCTAATTGGCTGAGAAGCACTCCAAACTTTTCCATATGAATCTATAGAGTTCTGTAAGTGTGTGTGCTTCTCTGTAGGGTATAATTACATTCTGCTGTGAATGGGGTTATCTATACACCAATTATGTTCCCAAACAAAACATCATTATTGCATTATTGCACCGGCACGAGGTCCAGCGAGATTCTTTTCTGTGAATTAATTGGACGATGGGAGCACAAAGCTAGAGGGGTGGGAGGGGGCATGTCTGACGTGTGTAAAGTGCTAAGTATTATGTTTTTTATTTATTTATTTATCTATTTGTAATTAATCTGGAAGGAGTTTATTTTTAGCCTTCTCATTATTTTGTCTGTACAAGGTCGCCGCTAACAAACCACCCAGTGACCAGTGTAGCAACCCCCTTCATCAAGCCATTATGAGTGTACACTTACCAATAATATCTCCCATTAGGATTCCACAGTACAGGTTTAGCCTATTGCACAACACACTAAACTCAAAGTAAACTCAAAGTAAACTCAAAGTAAACTCAAAGTAAAGTCAAAGTAAACTCGAAGCAAACTCAGAGCAAACTCAAACTAAACTCAAACTAAACTCAAACTAAACTCAAACTAAACTCAAACTAAACTCAGACTAAACTCAGACTAAACTCAAACTAAACTCAAACTAAACTCAAACTAAACTCAAACTAAACTCAAACTAAACTCAAACTAAACTCAAACTAAACTCAGACTAAACTCAGACTTAACTCAAACTAACAGGTGCAGTCTATCGCACAACTTTGTTTATATTGATAGATTTAGACAGAAGAAGTATGAAGTATGAAAGCTGGAACAATATATTTTGAAGCTTACTATTTACTGTGGATACATTTCTTTGCAAAATTGTGGAGATTTTTGTTATTTGTGATGTAAAACAATAAGATTTGGGCTGTAGAGCATTGAATAAATCACTTCTATGGCTAATTAATGGTTCATTCTGCTTTTGATGTGTTGCAGCTCAGGCCTTTTAATGGTACTGTCTGTTTGAAAATGTTTCCTGAAATGATTCTGCTTTGTCTTCATTCTGTCATTGGTAGTAAGTAGTTTCAATATTATCATTTATGTCAATATTTATGTGTAGCGATATATTGTGGTTGTTATCGTGACTGGCCTGTGAAACATTTGACCTGAGATTTTGATGGTGATGATTTCAACTGAAAAGTATGAGTAAGAATTGAGACATTGGAACAACATCACGCTGGGGGGTCCTGCGTATATGCTTATGTACGAAAGTTCAGCAGTTACAATTGCAGCAGAATGCGTACATTAGAAAACACAGAGAGTGTTCTAAATACTTAAGAAAAACACAACGTAGCACATTTTCAGTAGCCTATGTAGCCCATTCAATTTTAACAAAAAGGTGAGAGTGACTAACTGAAAAACTGTTGGCTAATGCTAGCTGGCTATCTTGTGGCTGTAATTTTATGTGTGAAGGACTTGTTTAACAGCACAAATCATCTAATTTGTTGTAGTTCCATCTAAGTTAATTCTTTATGGACAGACTGTGGTAAAATAAAACTCAGATTAATATCTAACAGAGCTCTGCCTCTAGTTAGCATCACTCCCCCAGGGAATGTTGATGACATCATCTGCAAAGGATCAATATGTAAGCAATGGCAACAAGCGGTTTCAAAAATAACATTATATTTCACATTGTAGATCATCATATTAGATTTTGTTTATTCCAAAATGGCTACATAACATTTATGATGACTTCTGCACAGATAAGTAGCCCATAGAGCTGTGGGAGGGGATAGGGGGTAGGTGAAAACTACATTTTTCTCATCACTCAAGCCTCAAAACTGGCCAATACAGGATTATTCAAACATGGATGAATCAAATTGAAATCTGAAAGTTTCAATAAACTAATGTGAGGGAACGCTGTTCAAACTTATTAAAAGGTATTTTGCTGGAGTGAACTGGACTGGACTCCCAACACAGACGCACTGTACAGGAAGGGCCAGAGCAGGTTCTATCTCCTGAGGAGACTCAAGTCTTTTGGAGTGAGAGGGCCACTCCTGAAGACCTTCTATGACTCTGTGGTGGCATCAGCCATCCTGTACGGTGTGGTCTGCTGGAACAGCAACATCACAGAGAGGGAGAGGAAGAAGTTGGACAAGGTCATCAAGAAGTCCAGCTCCGTCCTGTGCTGTCCTCTGGACTCAGTGCAGGAGGTGGGGGACAGGAGGGTCCTGGCTAAGCTGGACCATGAGTCTCACCCCCTGCAGGACGCTCGGTCTGCTCTGGAGAGCAGCTTCAGTGACAGACTGACTCACCCTCACTGTGTGAAGGAGAGGTTCTGCAGGTATTTCCTTCCTGCTGCTGTCAGACTGTATAATGAACACTGTAAACACTGAACATGTGACATTCAGCCATACCTGTGTGCAATACTCAAGTCACTTTACGGAGATGTTATATTAGAGTCTATTTTTAGTTTATTTTTAAGCTATTTATCTATTATTCTTGTTTTATTGCATGTACCATTTTCCTTCTGTTCTTTAATTGTGCAGTGCAATACTGGAATTTCCCCACTGTGGGACTAATAAAGGCATATCTTATCTTATTTTATCTTTGCTATCTGTATTTACTTCAAATGGGCGACAGTAGCTCAGTAGGTTGAGTGTTTGTCCACTGATCCGAAGGTTGGCGGTTCAAATCCCGCTCTCTACATGAACATCATTGGTTGAGTGGTTAGATCCACTGACTGGAAGGTTGGCGGTGCAATTCCAGCCCTCACAGATGAATGCTGTCGTTGTGTCCTTGGGCAAGACACTTAACCCACCTCGCCCCCAGTGTCTGCGTACACTGGTGTATGAATGTGTGTATGGATGGGTGACTGGTTCCTTGTTGTAAAGCGCTTTGAGTGCCTTGAAGGTGGAAAAGCGCTATATAAAGATGTGACCATTTACCAAATCAAATACAGCAAAGTCAACAGCTAAATGTCAATACATCACTACTGTCAGAAACATGAGGTAAGTTCAGTGCTTGCGTAGGTGAACATACATTGCCAAAAAACAGACTCTCCCTTGTTCAGTGTTCTATTCCAGTTTTACCTTAGGTTCAGGCATATTGAATTATTTTGAAGCAAACACAAAACATTATTTCCTGGTTCCTCTGTGTTGACCTTTGACTTCCAGCTCACGTCTCCAGAGAAATCAATGAGGTAGAGTTTGGTATAAATCTAATCCACGAGACCTTTGTGACCTTAAGATCATGAACTACTGCAAACGGCTTATTTTGGAGTTAACCGCAAAAAGAACTACTTCTATTATAAGGCATAAGACCTTGTTATTACATTGTGTACAAAGCGCGTCAAGTTTAAAAGTTCTCTATGGAACTCAATGGGGACGCTTAATGACCATGATATCTGAGTTTACAGACATCTATATGTATTTTTTCCATAGACTTTGTAAAAACTCATGGAAGAGTTTGAAGGCTGCTGTGGCAAATGAACAATGGGCCAATGTGCTTATATTACACAAACCAATCATAATGTTATATAGATCTTTTCCACTCCCTTTACAGTTTCAAAGATTTTGCATTCACTTCATACTGAGTGGCGGTGAACTAATGTCTTGCCCAAGGACACAATGGCAGTGAGCAATTTAAAATATACTAAAATTAAAGAAAATAAACAATAACTACAATAATAATTTCATTTTAACTACTTAAAATGTCTTGATTTCTGAATAATTGATTTGCCTCTACTTTGAAACCTTTAGATACACTCCTTCACTCAGACCTTCGTTTCATAACCGGTGATGAATTTAAACCCATGACTGTTCACTGTATGAAAATGTAGGCTTACCATTGTTATCTATCAGAAGAGAAAAACACTGTATAAATGTATTCATAAAATGTATTAATAAAGGACTATGACAATAGACTGACGCAATATCTCACTTGTTTGTTGAAGTTTGATACGGGAACTAATGCAAGATCTCATGACTGTCTGCGTCTAAAGATTGGCTGCACTAGATCTTACATGTTTCCCATGAATGGAATACATTTCAAGGACATAAAAAAACTGGAAACACTGGTGCGACTAATGCACTTAAATAATCTGGTGATAAACATTTATAATCACACTTGCTCCTGTTTTTAATGTTTTAAATGGACCTATGCAATTATTTGCTTTGTTTGGTTTTGCTTGTATTGTTATGCATTTGGACCTCCCTGTTGAAATAAAGATAAATAAAACACAGATAAATACTCAAAATTACTCAAGTTCTTGACATTTTCTGTAATAAACAGCTTTTTTTTTTTTTTCTGCATAATCTGTCTGAAGTTAATACCAACATGCCCTGATGAAACATATGTATTTATAATATCTGTTAATATGAGTTTTTGCAGTGTTGGGATTAGATACCATCCAATCCAAGACCTGTACAGCTGCAGTGAGCTTTAACTTACTGAAATGTATGCACTAAATGAAAACTGTCACCATATTTAAATTATGTTTTATTTATTTCATGTGCCGTGTCTTTGTATAAATCTTCTTTTTGAATGCAGCAGACCTCCTAAGCCTTATCTGTATTGTAAAGCTTTGATGGATTTAATGTAAACAAAACATATATATTCAAAAAAAAAAAAAAAAAATCTCCAGAGGCCTGGGAGCTTGAGGGTTCTGCGCCGTATCTTTGCTGTTCCTAGTACTGCACTTTTCTGGACTAAGATGTCTGATGTTTCTCCTGGGATCTGCTGTAGCAATTCCTCCAGTTTGGAGGTCACTGCCCCTAGTGCTCCGATGACCACGGGCACCACTGAGGCCTTCACCTTCCAGGCCTTCTCCAGCTCTTCTTTGAGCCCCTGGTATTTCTCTAGTTTCTCATATTCCTTTTTCCTGATGTTCCCATCGCTTGGTACTGCGATGTCCACCACAACGGCTTTGCTCTGTTGTTTATCCACCACCACTATGTCCATTTGGCTCACCATCACCATTCTGTCAGTCTTTATCTGGAAGTCCCACAGGATCTTGGCTGCATCATTCTCCACTACCTTTGGAGGTGTTTCCCACCTTGACCTGGGGGTTTCCAGCCCGTACTCTGCACAGATGTTTCTGTACACTATGCCCACCACTTGGTTATGCCGCTCCATGTATGCTTTCCCTGCCAGCATCTTACACCCTGCAGTTATGTGCTGGATTGTCTCAGGGGCCTCTTTGCACAGCCTACACCTTGGGTCTTGTCTGGTGTGGTAGATCTGGGCCTCTATCGCTCTTGTGCTCAAGCCCTGCTCCTGTGCAGCCAGGATGAGTGCCTCTGTGCTGTCCTTCAGTCCATCTTTCTCAAGCCATTGGTAGGATTTCTTGATATCAGCCACTTCAGTTATGTTCCGGTGGTACATCCCATGCAGGGGCTTGTCCTTCCATGATGGTTCCTCCAGCACCTCTACCTCTGCTGTCTGAGATATTCGCTGAGCACATCATTTGTTGGAGCCTTGTCCTGGATGTATTTGTGGATCTTGGATGTTTCATCCTGGACTGTGGCTCTCACACTCACTAGTCCTCGGCCTCCTTCCTGACGGCTCGCGTACAGTCTCAGGGTGCTGGATTTGGGATGGAACCCGCCATGCATGGTCAGGAGCTTTTGTGTCTTAACATCCGTGGTCTGTATCTCCTCCTTTGGCCAGCTTATGATTCCTGCTGGGTATCTGATTACTGGCAGGGCGTAGCTGTTTATTGCCTGGGTCTTATTCTTGCCATTGAGCTGACTCCTTAGGACTTGCCTTACTCGTCTGAGGTATTTGGCTGCTTTCCTTGTTTCCTCTTCAAGGTTGCCATTTGCTTGTGGGATACCAAGGTACTTGTAACTGTCCTCATTGTCTGCTATTGCTCCTTCTGGGAGTGAGACCCCTTCTGTGTGGATTACCTTCCCTTTTTTTGTCAGCATCCGGCTACTCTTCTCAATCCCGAATGACATTCCAATGTCTGTGCTGTAGATCCTGGTGGTGTGGATCAGTGAGTTGATATCTCGCTCATTCTTATCATACAGCTTGATGTCATCCATGTAGAGGAGGTGACTGATGGTGGCCCCATTCCTGAGTCGGTATCCATAGCCAGTGTTGTTGATGATTTGGCTGAGGGGGTTTAGACCTATGCAGAACAGCAGTTGGAACAGTGCATCTCCTTAGAGTCTTGTTGATGTTGTACAACTAGTCATAGGCTTTCTTGTAATCAATCCAGGCAGTACACAGGTTGGTCTTATGGGTTCTGCAGTCTCGAGAGACTGTTCGGTCTACCAGGACCTGGTGTTTGGCTCCCCTGGTATCTTTGTCGATGCCCTCCTCTGCTGTGCTCATGTATTGATCCATGCGACCATTTATCTTAGCTGCGATAATGCCTCACATTTATTTATTTATTTGACTGGGACAATGCGTATTAATGAACAAACATGAACAAATGAATGTAAATACACCAGATTATAGCCAAAGGCTAATTTCCGTCTGTTGTCACAGGGGCTGGACATGAGCTTCCATGTTGTGGAGAGACAAGTTATTGGCCGATAGTTGGATGGAACTGTACCCTGAACATGTGAAACATGTTCCCCCACTTAAAAAGATGACAGAGGCCTGTAATTTTCACTTCAGCTCTGAGAGACAGAATGGGTGGAAAGAATCCAGGGAATCACACTGTCTGATTTTTAAAGAATTTGCAAATTAAGTGTTTGGTCAATAACAAAAGTTCATCTCTATACTTTTTTATAAACCTTTTGTTAACAATGACAGAGGTCAAACATTTTCTGTAAGTCTTCACAAGGTTTTTACACACTGTTGCTGGTAGTTTGGCCCATTCCTCCATGCAGATCTCTAGAGCAGTGATGTTTTGGAGCTGTCTCTTGGCAACATGGGCTTTCAACAAGTACAAGTACCTTGGTATCCCACAAGCAAATGGCAACCTTGAAGAGGAAACAAGGAAAGCAGCTACGGCCAAATACCTCAGACGAGTAAGGCAAGTCCTAAGGAGTCAGCTCAATGGCAAGAATAAGACCCAGGCAATAAACAGCTACGCCCTGCCAGTAATCAGATACCCAGCAGGAATCATAAGCTGGCCAAAGGAGGAGATACAGACCACAGATGTTAAGACACAAAAGCTCCTGACCATGCATGGTGGGTTCCATCCCAAATCCAGCACCCTGAGACTGTACGCGAGCCGTAAGGAAGGAGGCCGAGGACTAGTGAGTGTGAGAGCCACAGTCCAGGATGAAACATCCAAGAACCACAAGTACATCCAAGACAAGGCCCCAACAGATGACGTGCTCAGCGAATGTCTCAGACAGTGGAGTGCAGAGGAAGAGGAGCTGGAGGAACCATCATGGAAGGACAAGCCCCTGCATGGGATGTACCATCGGAACATAACTGAAGTGGCTGATATCAAGAAATCCTACCAATGGCTTGAGAAAGCTGGACTGAAGGACAGCACAGAGGCACTCATCCTGGCTGCACAGGAGCAGGCCTTGAGCACTAGAGCGATAGAGGCCCAGATCTACCACACCAGACAAGACCCAAGGTGTAGGCTGTGCAAAGAGGCCCCTGAGACAATCCAGCACATAACTGCAGGGTGTAAGATGCTGGCAGGGAAAGCATACATGGAGCGGCATAACCAATTGGCGGGCATAGTGTACAGAAACATCTGTGCAGAGTATGGACTGGAAACTGGAAACCCAGGTCAAGGTGGGAAACACCTCCAAAGGAAGTGGAGAATGATCGAGCCAAGATCCTGTGGGACTTCCAGATACAGACTGACAGAATGGTGATGGCGAACCAACCGGACATAGTGGTGGTGGATAAACAACAGAGCAAAGCCGTTGTGGTGGACATCGCAGTACCAAGTGATGGGAGCATCAGGAAAAGGAGCATGAGAAACTAGAGAAATACCAGGGGCTCAAAGAAGAGCTGGAGAAGGCCTGGAAGGTGAAGGCCTCAGTGGTCCCCGTGGTCATCGGAGCACTCGGGGCTGTGACCCCTAAACTGGAGGAGTGGCTACAGCAGATCCTAGGAGAAACATCAGACATCTCAGTCAGAGGTCCCGAGCGTGGAAAAAGAGGGGATAAAGACCACCCGCGGAGGAGGAGATTTATATATATATATATATATATATATATATATATATATATATATATGTATATATATACACACATATATACACATATATACAGACATATACTTTATTGAAGCTACATGTATACAATCTCTAAGTTACATATTGAGTTTGTATAGTCATGTCAGTAATATTATAAGTGTTGTATACATTTTCAGAAATCGATACATGCTGTCGGAGAGTGGAGACTACAAGCTTTAAAAGTTTGCATCTGTAATATGAGAGAACTGTTGACCATGTGCAGGTCTGTATTCACTGCAATACTTTTCATGCTATAGGAGAAGGCTTACATAATCATACTGTATCATGTGCATCTACGCAACCAAAATACAAAAGATATCATTAATTTCAAAACATTTTGAGTGTTTCTGAATAGCATTGTCTGCAGTAATTTTTTAAACAGTTTGTGCAAAATAGGTAAATTCAATCATACTGTGTTCAAAAACCAAACAAAAATGAAAAAAATGTCTGAAAAACTTCACAAATTTCAGGTACTATGTGACATCCCACAGGGCTGTCTTAATTTTAGCCAGGTGTTACAGATTTCAAAACATCATTGACAACATGACTTCAGGAGCTTGAAGTGTGGATACCAGTTTGACCAATCACAGTGTTCCTTCCTCCCTCCCCTTTAGTCCTCCAGGCACTGCCCAGTTTAGCAGCTCTATTTGAAATGTGACAGTGAGCAGAGTTTAGGTGTTTAGTCTTATATCAAAGTTCCGATTTTCTAAGCATAAAAACTCACCAAATCCTCCAAAATTTTGATAAAGTGTGCATAAGATATTCAGGAACAAGAATGTATGAATAACCCAGAAAGGACCTTATCAACTAATTTTAAGGGGACATTTAATAATATTTCAAAAGGGCAGAGAGCCTTCATAAATCACTTAATTAAATGTGCTGTACATGATTTTTTGCATATATTTGAAATATATTTTACAAAATATCTCTTGTCCCAGTACAAATACTTTATATAAGAGGCTTTTGTGATCAAAATATGTCTGCTGTGTGCTGTCTTCATCTAATTATTAAGTGGTTTATTGTCCGATAATAAGGTACGCTAGCATGCTAGTTCTAGTTACTTTTACCGCCAAAGCAAAACTCCACACTGGTCTCTGAAATGTGTAACTTATAAACTCATCATGGTGAATAATTGTTTAATTAAAACATAGTTTAAAATAAAAACTAGGTTCTGTTTTTCACATTTTTAAGACAGTAAAAATAAGGCCTTAGATTCAAAAGTAAAAATATGTTGCAGTGTGGGCAAAATAGGAAGAGTGGATAAGACCTGGTTTGTTGTATCTGCAGTATTGAGGTCATTATATTGACCTCCTGCTGAGAGGTCAGAGTTCAAGCTCATGTTACTCCAAACAAGGTGACTTTGAGCTCAGGTAAACCAGGATCTGTACCACCTCCAACTATATTATGTGAGCATGCAGCCATGTGAAGAGACAGAATATATGAAGGGGCTCTCTGCTTCTAGGACTGAGATGTGGATAAATAATGTAGGTGCATTGATAACATTGCAATAAATTATGATTATGCCCACATTTTACTCTGGCCTCTGACAGTTTAGAAAGTGCTTTTAATCTTATTGTAGTGAATAATTGAAAAAAAAAAAAAAAGAAAAAGAAAAGAAATTGGCCCACTGCGGTTTATGAAGTCAAGGCAAGATTGCAGAGCACAATCACAAAGTAATTGAAAGTGCGTAACTACTGCTATTTGAGTTTTTCAGCATAAATACATGATCCATAAGTAAGTGGTCTTTGACTAGATAGAAATGCTGCGCCCCATCGCAAAGAGTTCCATCCTCTCTGATGTAACAATAACACAGGACTAACCTACTACTGACCAGAGTGATCTTCCTAACCTTATTCTCCTCGGCTAATTTTTGCCTCTAAATACAACTAAACTAAATTTAAGAAATGTTTTGCAACTAAAATCTGATATAAAGCGGTTCATTTGAGTTCCATGTTTGATGTTCATGTGACTACAGACCAGAGTGATCTAACCTGCAGCTTATTCTCCTCGGAGGTTTAAAATGCCTCTGTAGTCAACTGTAGAACTAAATTTGAAGAAATGTGTTTGCAAACTAAAATCTGATATAAAGTAGGTTCATTTGTGTACCAATGATGTTCATGTGACCAACAAGTCAACACTGCAGCTTCTCTTTGTTTTAAAATGGCTTGATGTTTGTCCCTCCCGAACTCGTGCCCCCTGTGAAAATCAGCCCTATGTAAATATCCAACGCTTATGGACAACGAAGTTCAAATCTGTCAACTGGACAAATTCCAGAACAAGGTGAATACATTCTTTTTGTCCAAATGACTTGATTTAGTTTTCGTCTTGCCGATCGGCCCCCCCTGGACGACCTGAGGGTGTACACAGATATTCACGCTTATGTTGACACCATTTAAATCCATAGTGTGTAACTTCAAAGCAAAACATTTTACTGCATTGAAGAACACAGCAAAATACTCGTCCTTCATGTTAGTGGACTTGCATCTCCAGAAACCTGACTCTTATTTGACTCTTATTACTACTCCTGCTTTTTTCCATGGAAATGTTGTTCTTTTGGCTATAATATTCCACAGTATGGCATAAACCTTATCTATCTCCATCAGTGAGATGCGGTCAGGTGAGGCAGGTGAGGCGGTGCCTCACCTGTCATCACAGAGAAAAAATAAATGTAATGATTATATTTATTCAATGATTTGTAATATAAAGTTATTTTCTTCTTAACTTTGCAATTTTATTCTTTTTTTTTTACTCAAAATCGCTGATTTTTTTACATTTACCGTTGAAATCCTGAGAAAAGACGCCGTTCGTACCTCACATGGACTGACTGTGCTGTAGCTCAGCAGTGATGCTGCTGCTTTAAAGCAGCTGTGAAAAGGCACCGGGTGAGGCACGTAATTATCCTGCCTCATGTTAGGGGGGACTCGTGAGCCCAGGGATTCTTGTATCTCCTGCAGAATAGGGGCCGCAAACTACAATTTAGACTTAGTAAGTTAACTTTAGCAATTAACTGTTTTCTTCTTGTCTGGCCCTACTTTTTACATGGAGGAAGATTACATATTAACTTCGACTTTGGGTCGAAGCAGGACATTATAAGTAAAGGAAGATCAACGCTAAAGGAGGTAAATGGTTTGCTCCAGACGACGGGACGGAAGACTCGCTCTTTTCAAACAGAGTGGTACAAAATGGTAAAAAATGTAATGACTTCAATCCATTGAAAACTGGGAACCAGAATAATGATAAAAAACAATACAAACCCTGCTTGCTTTTAATTACATTTTATTAGAGCTATTTCATACGGACTACGGAACTTTTATTTTGAAATTATTTTTTTTATTCTGGCCCCAAGTCACTGGGAGAGAAACTGGCCCGGGGCCAAATTTACTTGCCGACACCTGGTTTATATGTTTGTAAATCTGATTGTGACCGACATCAGTCCCTCACCAGCCATGAACCTCACCGTATGTCATTGATCTCCATGGAGAATGTTTCAAAGTATGGTTTTAACTTTCTATTCCATGGAATCGTGCAGTGAGAGTGACACGTCAAGAGAGTAACATTCTGTACCTTTAAAATAGATTTTAAAAAGAAATAAATAATGCAAGACTAGCTTTAAACTTTTTCTTTTCTCATTGCTAGTGCTGAAGTGCTTTAGTTGTGACCATCACCATTGGCCCTTGTTCAAATCTGAGCCCCACCCCCCCAGCCCCCCCCAAAAAAAAAAAAAAAAAAACATATGAATTATCACGTTATGAAAAATTACTGACAGAGAAAAAGACACTACATGAGCCAAGGGAAGACCTCTCCATAGTAGAATGCAGGCTCAAAGCTATGGTGCAGTGGAATTAACTGGAGAATTCTAGTAACAGTTATAAAAAGCAAATACAATATGTAAGGAAAAATAATGCTAGGTGTTGTTAGCCTCTGCAAGTTGTGAAATGTGCTTATAAACTCTTGTGAAAAATTTGGATGTTCAGAATGTGTTAGGTAAGTGAGGAATAATTTTGGACCACTGCAAACAGTTTGAAATGAACTAGTTTTGTTGTTTTTTTTCCAAACGTTAAGACAGTAAAAATCTGGTACCATAGACCTAATTTAGCTAAAGGTTAATTAAATGAATCCCTGCTTTCATTGCCCTGTGAGTTTCTGTTGGGACAGTTGTCCTCTTGGACCATGTTAAAGGTCAAAGGTTGTGCTCTGGGTCTGCTCTCTCCTGCCCTCCATCTGTGAGAGGAACAGTGGGGCATAGTCCTGGTATAACTACAGTGAAAGAACAAGTTCATTATCCATTCTTCATTTCACTCATATTTTGAATGTGTTTTCCTGAGTAGACCCGGAGCGGGAAATATAGAGTTAGACAGCCTATTAGAAGATACACCAACAGATAGACGCATTTGTTTTGCTGTGCTTCATTTGAAAACACACTGAAACTTTTGACTCTCAAGTGATGGTATTTCAGCTCAGAGAACCTAAGTGCCAAATAAGCACATTTGTGTAGGCCTATACTTATGGTTATGCAAGCCCAACATTTTGAACATATCTGGAACTTAAACTCATTTTCTGGAGGTTGTCACCTGCATAGAAAGTTAAAGCCATACTTTGGAACATTCTCCATGGAGATAGATACGTTTTTAAGTAGGGAGCCTGCCAATCGGCCTGTCATGCACACACCACACTCTAGGCAATGTGGGTGAAGATTTTTGCCTAAAGAGACAGCAATAGTTTCCACTAGAGTCACTACTACCCCACTTTGGTACCTGGTATTCCCAAGGGTCTCCCATCCGAGCAGTAACCAGGCCCTGCTTAGCTTCTGAGATCTGAGGCATTGACAAGCAGATATGAACAGCGAATATCCACTCACCTATTTCACACTGTCTCCTCTGACTCTGCTTGTTCTGCCGTAGTTTAGCCTCAGGGCAGCTGTAGCAGGAGTCAGGACGTATGTGTCTGCACAGCCTGGCCCTGTGCAGTCTCTCTCTCCTCTCTGCTCTGATCCTCTCTTCTCTGGTCCTCTCTTCTCTGCTCCTCTCTCTCTTCTCTCTGCTACATTCCTCTCCCTCTTCTGTCTGCTCTGGTCCTCTCGTCTCTCTTCTCTGATCCTCTTTCTCTGCTCTTGTCTCTCTCTCTCTCTCTCTCTCTGCTCTGATCCTCTCTTCTCTAGTTCTCTCTGTCTCTTCTCTCTTTTTTATTCTCTGGTCCTCTCTTCTCTGTTCCTCTCTCTCTTTTGTCTGCTCTGTTCCTCTCTCTCTCTCTTCTTTATCCTTTGGTCCTCTCTATCTCTGCTCTGGTCCTCTCTCTCTTCTCTGGTCCTCTCTCTTCTCTCTTCTTTATCCTCTGGTCCTCTCTATCTCTGCTCTGGTCCTCTCTCTCTTCTCTGGTCCTCTCTCTTCTCTCTTACCTGGTCCTCTCGCTTTCTTCTCCTTGCTCTGATCCTTTCATTCTTCACTCTGCTCTGATCCTCTCTCTCTTCTGTCTGCTCTGGTCCTCTCACTCTTCTCTCTCCTTTGCCCCTCTTTCTCTTCTCTCTGCTCTGCTCCTCTTTCTCTTCTCTCTGCTCCATTCCTCTCCCTCTTCTGTCTGCTCCCCTCCTCTCCCTCTTCTGTCTGCTCCCCTCCTCTCCCTCTTCTGTCTGCTTTGGTCGTCTCTTTCTTCTCTCTTCTCTGATCCTCTTTCTCCTCTCTCTGCTCTGGTCCTCTCTCTCTTCTCTCTGCTCTACACCTTTGTCTCTCTTGTCTCTTTTCTGGTCCTCTCTCTTCTCTCTTATCTGGTCCTCTCGCCCTCTTCTCCTTGCTCTGATCCTTTCACTCTTCTCTCTGCCCTGCTCCTCTCTCTCTACTCTCTGCTCCTCTCTCTCTTCTCTCTGCACTGGTCCTCCCTCTTCTGTCTTCTCTTGTCCTCTCTCTCTCCTCTCTGCTCTGGTTCTCTCTCTCTTCTCTCTTCTCTGAACCTCTCTCTCCTCTCTCTTTTCTGTCCCTCTGTCTCTTCCATCTGCTCTTGTCCTCTTTCTCTTTTTTTTGAGGTGTTTCTCCTGCTGCATGCTGTTTTCACTGCAGTAGATCCACAAGCCAGGGACCTGCGTCACCCATCCTTCACACCCAGCCACAGAGCACCTTCGTCACCCCTCACCCCCAGCCACAGAGCACCCGTGTTCCCCCTCACACCCAGTCACAGAGCACCTGTGTCACCCCACACCCTCAGCCACAGAAAACCAGGGTCACCCTTCACACCCAGCCATTGAGCACCCGCGTGGGGAAGATACACATCACGCGTTTGATGGAGGAATACTACTGCAGCATATGTAAAGACTCAGATAATAATAGTTACATTTGGTAAACATAATACATATTAAGTGTGATAACTGGTTCAGTGGTCAGCATTATTGGCCAGTTCAAATCTTGGCCAATGGAGAAAAGAGCATGCACACACCAGTGCATGTTTTCAAGATACTTTTTAAAGCAAGATTTAAAAAAAAAAATAGTAGTAGCAGTAGTGTGTGTGGGGCAGGGTCGGATGCTCACAGGACAGGTGCTCATTGGCAGCCGTCTAAACGTTTGACTGACAGCTCTGCAGCTCTGCAGCTTGAGATCTGATTGGCTCTCGGGCTTGTTTTTGTGCAGCTGCAAGAGGAGGCCAGTGGTGGACTTTATTAATTATGGATCGGTTCATTTGTTTTATGGGAGCTTTTATGAGATTCTACTTTTGCACAATGTGAAGACGTCGGTGGTGTTGATATTTTGTCTATTTTCTCCTGTTGAACTCACTGGTCCTGTTAGCACCATCGACTTCATAATGGAGCTCAACAGTGACTGCCCGTCCAGGGGGTGGGCAGCTTTTTGTCAAAGCATTTACAAAACAAACTTCAGTGCAGCTGTACATGCAAAAGTTATACATCAATGGAAAGCAAAAAGTCATCTGAATCCATAAAAAAAGCATAGGGTTTAGTCTCCCCCTCACTATAACCAAACTAGACGTCAAAAGGTGCAGAAAAATTTAGGCAAAAAATGTAAGTATAAGTATAAGTCTTTCCTTTGCTGTTTTTCCATCAAAAGTTCTTCCCCAGGCTTAAAACTCCATGTTCTGGGTAAAACAGTTATATAATTAATAAGCACAAAAATGTGAGGATATTGTTTTCAGTTTGTGACCCCTCCCAGCCCTGGCAGCCCCACCCACATACATTGCATGCTGGTGGCCATTTTGCTAGTGTTAGCATTAGCATCATTGCCATGTACCATGTACACAAAAATACAGCAGTAAGATGTGTAGGAGAAAGGAGAGAGTGTCTGTTTGTCACTCTGCCAGCATAGAAATGGATGATGAAAATCTGAAAATGAACAATGACCTTTCTGTGTGCGATTGTCATGTGTGCTACCCCCTGCTGGCCTTTTACCCTGTCACTGTGTGCGATTGTCATTGTCATGTGTGTATGCATTTGCTCTGGTGGTGGTTTGTAGCTGAATGATTGTTGTGAGTCCGCCTTCTTTGTTATAGTATATATATTTCTCAACTGTGTTCTATGTATTTATTGTGTTGTAATTTTATTCTTGTTTTTAGGTGGACAGTATCCGCTGTCAAGGGACGACAGATGTAAAATAGCCTTTGGCTAATTCTGGCGTATTTACAGAAATGTCGATTAATATGCACTGTCCCTGAAATAAATAAATAAATAAATAAACAATATTATATTTTATTATGTTGTGTAATTAGGTCTTACACATTTTACATGACTCAAAATCAACATTACTATGGGTCAAATTGTGATATTAATTATTTGGATGTGTTTTATTTAGTGGCTTTCTGAGTCCAGTTGGTCTGATGCCACCCCGGATTGGCACAGGACGCGTGGAGTTTTTCCTATTCAATGGTGTTCTGGAAGGTACAAAGTTTAAAAGGCAATTTTCTATTTTATTTTTGTACTTTTTTGTCTGGTGGAATTGAAAGTGATGTTATGGAATGAAAAAAGCACAGTCTTAGCTTCATTTAGACACCACAATCATCCATGTAGGCCATGTGGAGGCTGAGAAAATCTGTATGTACTTTTCCTTTCCAAGGATTTGTCCAAAAAAGACTTGCACTCTGGTTAAAGTAGTTTAAAGGTTCATTCATTAAAAAAAACTTAAAAAAAAAACCTAAAAAAAAACCCGAATGAATTAATTAAATGAGCTTTTTCAACATGTTTCCTTGGGTACCTCACCATTATCAGCGCACATTAGAACACGTATGAAACAGACTATATGCTTTGTCCTCTCTTGATATACTTATGCAAATCAAACCCATACTTGTTGATCACCACGCTCAGTACCAGCTTTACATTTTTCTCCAAACGGCATAAAAAGAGAGATGACATGTACATTTTAAATTACAGAAGCCTATATGATATTTTTATGAGTGGCCTAGTATTAAATGACGAGTGTGCAGAGGCCCTGAACCATGTTATTGAGTTTTATCTCTGCGCGGGCCGGGTCTGCACGGGCCAGATCTACAGGGCCAGGTCTGCACGGGCCGGGTCTGCGCGGGCCGGGTCTGCGCGGGCCAAGTCTGCACAGGCCGGGTTTGGTTGTCCACCAGATGTAAGTAGGGAGAGAGAGACCTGTGCTGTGAGGAAGCAGACGGCAGATTAACAAATGTAATCTACACAATCCAGTCATTGTCAAACAGACTCGTGTGCGAGTGTGTGCTTCTGAGCTACAGGGTCAAACTCTATGGGACCCATGCAAACATTGATCAGTCTCCAAAGAGTATTGATACTTTGCAGCTGATGCCAACAGCATTTCCTGGGGGAGTGACGCTAACTATAGACATTGCTCTGCCTCCAGCTCTGTTAGAAGAAGTAGTAGAGGAAGTATCACATGAAAAAAATCTACTTAAGTAAAAGTACCTATTTAAAAAAGTAAAACAAGTATTTCATGCATATTTTGAGGTCGTATAAGACTTCTGTATAGACTCTGCATACCTGACTGGGCGACAGGTGCATTGGAGGAGAGGCACTTGACTTTTAAGAAGAAGTTTAAAGAAGACTCCCACACACTGTCTCACTCTCACTTTTATTAACACGTTTCGATCTCTCTGACTTTCTTCCACCTAAAATACTTTTACTTTTCAGTTCTGTCCTGTGGAAAGTAGAACTTTTCGGATGATCTTAAAAGGGTTTTTTTTGGCAGTATTTGCTAATGTTTAGCAGTTACCATTGAAATGTTTTTTTTTTTTTTTTTCTTTGTTTGCTTGTTTTGGTCATAAAAATATGTATATTGTCTGAAAGAGGAAGATTTTCATTGTAGTCAATCACTGCTGCAGAGACATGATCAGAAATAAAATTGAAACCTTGATTTTTAAATTTATTTACTTTTTAAAAAATATTTTTATTTATTGGTTGAATTTGACATGTTGTGGTCCAAGATCAGTTACTGTATGTTTATGTATGTGACTAGACAAAAATGTAACAGTTTTAGGAACTCTCAGAGCAATTGATCCCACTCTAACCTGACTCTAGTCTTGCAGTATCTGGATAGCATGGATTCTATTTGGCCTCCTGCTTATTTTCTCATATTCACATGCATCTTTGCTCATGGTTATGAAACAATGGGAAGCCATATTTGCCATACAACATTTATCTGAGTTACTTTTAGGCAGTGTTAGGTTTAGGCACTTTTTCCCCCTTTACGTTCCTTTAATTGTCTAGTTCTTTTTTCAGTTTAAAGCACAGGAAATTTGTCCTAGTTTTTCCTTGTGTATTCTTGTTAGTTTAAATTTCTTATTCTTTTTGAGATAAACTATTTTAGTAGGTTTTTGGTGTTTGCTCCGGGTTGGGGTTTTTAGTTTTCCCGCGCCGGGGCCCTTTAAATAGCGCGAGCCCGGCGTGCTCGCCCTCTCTCCTGCCCTCTCCTTCTCTCCGTCCTCCGCTCCGCTGCACGCCGGTCTCCGCCTCCCTGCGCAAGAGCGGCACCTCCCAGCTGGGGTAACTTACCTTTTTGGTTAGCTTAGCTTTTTGTTTGGCCTGGTGGGTCCGGACGTCTTGATTTTCGTCCTTTATTTTCGGTAGGGAAAGTTATGGGGATTGGTTTTTGTTAGGGTAGGGATAGCAGTGCGCTGTATAGAGTTGGCCTGTCCAGCGCACCGACCTTATTTTACGTTGGCCGGCCCACCATGGTCCCTTTTCTTTGTTACTTTGTTTCTTGGGTTGGGCACAGGGTTTAACAGGGGTTTTTGTTTTTTCCCTCACTTGTTTGACTCTTTGTTTCATAACTGAAGCCTCTAAGCGCAATAAAACACATTGAACCCTTATTTGTTTGCCTGTGTCTGTGTAAATATGTTAGGTCCTTTTGGGGTCGTAACAGGCAGCACTTTGAACACACATGTTACAGACAAAGTAAGAAACTCTATAGAGCTTGAAGTCCTTTAGGCAAATCTGAGACTCTCTGACAAAGTGAAAGTCACTGACACATCAGCTGCTCTTCTTCTGTTCTGCATGTCTCACCAGGGTGTTTGTTTCTGGTCAGTTTATCCTACTTCAGTGAACATGGAATAGTAAAAAAGACAATGTGCAAGATACAAACGATAAAACCATTTAAAAATCAAACTTGACCTGGACATAATGATGCCTAAAAACAAGGTCTGCTGAATGCATAGGTTACAGAGGTATGATGTCTTACACTGAGGGGTCTATAGACAATATATTTTGATATATATCTTTGAAGAATCCCAAATCTAATCCAACAAAAAATTGCTAGAACATGCCTTTAATGAAATAAAATCCAACAGTAAAACCTGTCACACTTGCCTAAAGGACTGTACACACTGTATAGAACACCTAGACATGCTATACAATCATAATAAAACATATGTTTCCTGTCCTCCCTGAAAATCCTGCCTGTAACATACATAGTGTATCTCGTTTGGCTCTACTATTACAGAACATGAAAATAATGTTTCATAATTAAATCCTATTCTAGGTTGTCTATCGATTCAAATGTACAAATCTACAAATGAGGAAAAACAATGGTCAATGGCTCTAGTAAATGGCCATATTCCTCGTGTTTTGTCTTGACTTAATTTTCAAACTCAAAAATGGTCCAAATATTGGTAGTTTCAGATGGGTTGGATTTTTATCAGTTCTAAAAGAGTAAATATTTGTATTAAATAGTTTGAATGTTTGAGATTCACTGCTTTAGAGAGAGGATCGAAGATGAAAATGACTATTAAAAATGAAATTCCAACCTTGAAATAGATTTTGTTATCTACTTTTTTATGGACTCGAGACTGGCTTCAAATTGATTTTGTTTTTCAGACTTAACTTTATGCTTCTTAGCTTCACTCCCAGAATGCATTGTAACAAATTGTGAAAACTGTGAGTAGAGCTAAACTGATAATTTCAAATGTATTTATAATGTGGTTGTGTATTGAGTGACATGCTAAATACAAGTCAAAGGGGCATAGATTTTCGCAAGTATGTTCACAGTCTTGGCACTAGGACCTGGGCTGGACCTGATCCTCGTTTACTTTCATAGTCATGTATAATTCTGTAGATATTCACATTATTACGAATAGAGTTCAGATTCCGTTATTGGCAAAAGGTCTGATATCACACATTTTTCAAGTATTGGCAAGTGCTCAGATCAAATCACTGATCCGATATCACTCCACTGTATTATTTCTCTGTATGAGGGCTCGTAGATGCGAGCACCATTGCGGCTAATGCTACCGCATTAGCAGAGGAGGTTAAATGCAGAATGTGGAGGCTAACAATGACAGAAAAGACATTTGTGTTAACTCTTTGAAACCTTTATATAGCCTGTGGAGTGGACACTAAACTTTGTAAAATATCTGCGGAGAGTGCAGCCGGACAACAGCACTAACGGCAAAAAAGCTCTAAAACAGACTTTGTTTGCTCTGCATGATGATCCATGTTCTCTGAGGATGAGGTCTTTTTCCAGGCCTCACTGCTGTTATACTCCTAGCTCGGTGGTACAAAGTGAAAGTGAAAATGCTTAAATTAGCACAAGGACATTAGACATCTGACTCAATTACGTCCTCAAAATCTCATTCATTCTTCTAGTTGTTTTTTAGATAGAGATTTTTAGTAGATTCATTTAGTCTCGTTCTTCACGCTGGGTGTGAAAATGTGGTATAGGACTGGCATTGGTATCAGCGAGTACAAGAAGACCAAGTATCAGTATAGGATTGGATAAAAAAAAACAAACAAAAAATTGTATCAGTATCTATTTCTCACTTAAACATGGTTAGGTTTCTGTTTTAGTTCCAGTTTTGATGTGGTGCCTGTGGGAGGGTATTTATCACGTTGTGGGGTTTCAAATCTGTACTACTCTTGCGAGGTTTCCATGCATGACTTAAATCCTTTATTATGAGAAAAACTACATGATTCAAAGTTCAGAAAAGTGAATGTCTTCACAAATGATGAAAACCCAATGGATGTGTATGTGTGCGCGTGTGTGTGCACATATGTGTGTGTGTGTGAGTGTGTGTGCGTGCGTGCACCTGTGTGTGTGTGTGTGTGTGTGTGTGTGCACCTGTGTGTGTGTGTGTATGTGTGTGCATGCACCTGTGTGTGTGTGTGTGTGTGTGTGTGTGTGTGTGTGTGCGTGCACCTGTGTGTGTGTGTGAGTGTGTGTGTGTGAGTGATTCTCCTTTTCCCACTGGGTTTTTGGAGTTTTTCCTTGCCGAGAAGGAGGGTCTAAGGACAGGGGATGTTCTGGGACAGTTATTCATTGCTTGTTTTCTGCTGATCAGTTTGTCTGTTTCTGTTTCATTGTTGATTTTCTAATTCTGTTGGTTAATCATCTCCATGTTCAGCCCCAAGAGGCGTCTGCTGTCGTGATTTTGGGCTTTACAAAAATAAATTGAGTGTGTCTGTGTGTGTGTGTGTGTGTGTGAACTCACCCACACACTCCCCTTGTCATAAGTTAAATTATAACATTTGTACAAATATTGAAATAAAGCAAAATGTGTTCACCTTTATCTTTCAAAACAACAGAAAACCATAACCCTGTACTTACACTTGCACTGTCAACACTCCCACACGCTCACAGCCTGGTCCTTACAGCTGAGTGGACAGACAGAAAGCGCGAGGGAGGGAGTGGGATAAAGAGAGAGAGGGAGAGTGACAGAGAGAGAGACAAAGAAACAGGGAAAGAGAGGGAATGAGAGTAAGAGAAAGGGAAAGAGATTGAGAGAGAAAGAAAGAGAGATAGAGGGCAGGCTCATTACCAAAGGCATTTATGGAGCTAGAATCACATTGGCTATAGACCGCAGTGCGTTCAGTGGAACAGATGAGAGCGGGCTGTTGCCTTTCATTGCCATAATACTGAACCTGATCAGGCTCACCGTGCCCGCCCACTCCTCCTGCTCGCCCACCTGCCCACCTGCCCGAGACTGGGGCATCAAGGTCGTAAACTGCCCACAGAGAGGTTATAGAGCATGGTGGTCAAACGAAACTAAAAGGGCAAATGCACAGAATGGATTTTACTAATTGGAGTGGTTTCAGTGAGGTCCTACTGCGAAATATCCACTTATACTTTTGAGTATTGTATTAGTATTTCAGGCTATAAATTACAATTAAAGGTGCATTATGCCACTTTTCTGTTGGGGTGAACTCAATTTAGAGACGTTATAGAGATGTTATTGCTCTGCCTGACATGTTACATAGTATAGCATTTTTTCAATTTATGTAATGACTTATGTTTTATTGCTAAAATAACATCAAAAACATGCATTCTTCTTACTGACTGTTAGCTTGTGTTAGCTTGGCCTGCTGGTGAATTTTTCAGTATTAATCAGTGGTGAGCTTTTGATTGGAGATGCAGAACGTCCGTCTACAATAAAATTAATTACTTTAATGGCAGGAACTGTACATTGTAATGTAAAGATGAAGTGTGTGGTCTCTATATGGGGCCATATATAATGTAACAGCTGACTTATAATTAATGGTTATGCTTTCAATCTTGCATTTAAGCCATATTAGGAGAGAAAGAAGTTGTACTAAGGAATAGACTCAATACTCAACATCGATTCAGATAATAATAATTAAAAAAAAAAAAACACTCTTTCTTTAGATGTCTGTGTATTCCCTCAGTCATCCAGGCAGGTTCCAAAGTGAACCATGGGTATGTTTTTGTGCAATTTTGCATGCCTTTTTTTTAACAGCATATGGACGCGCATTGTGTTCTGCATCGTGATTGATTAAGGGAATGTAGACCAATGTTAGTCAGTCTCCTCCATGTCGTGTCTCCTGTACAGAACAGAATGCGTTCAACATTTATGTAAATTTATAAATGTTGGATCGCAGTGTGACTCTGAAGTGCTGTATGTTTGCAAGTTTTCTCCCCGACAAAACCCACAATGTCGATGACAGTGTGGGTTTTGGACTTAACAGAGAGGCGCCTCTGCAGATACCGCTGAAGTAGAGGCACGTGAACAACACATTTATAGTGTTTATCGAGGAAGGGGGATATAATATACCAAGGTTTGAACTTTGAAAGTGTTTAAACAAGAGAGAAATGTGAGAAAATGTTAATGCATGTCTGAGAAAAATGTATAAAGTCTGTGGTGAGGGGTTTTATAGCCTTAAAACATATAAAATAATTGTAAACAAATAAAGTTGTCAACTTTGCGTATTTCGCCTATTGCAGGTTTTTTTTTAGAATGTAACACCTGTGATAAATGAGGGACCACTGTATACTAGTCTATGTGTCTTATATCTGTGAAAGATACAGCTTGAAAACATGGTTTTGTTTTATTATGTTACCCTTAAACTTTGTATTAAATACTGTGTGTCTTAAACAGTGAGGTAAACTTGTACCTTTGTAGGAATGCAACACAGGCTTATTTTGAGAAGTCTACACTGGCACCTGTTTCTTCGGAGACATGATATAGCTCTTCATTTTCAGGTTGACAAGAGTCCGTGTAATACATCTTTTCAGTGACAACGAGCATCTTTTTAGGGATGCATTCTACACCACTGTATACTGATAACAGTCAAGAGCTATGTAAAACGAGTTAAGTCCTTAATAGGACCGGCCTTCTATAGATAGTACCTCTCTCTGGCTATAAGTACTGGAAAAACTTCCTTGAAACACAACGCAAGTGGCTGCTGTCTGTAACTTCATTCATCTGATCAGATAAACTTCTTTCAACTCTCTACCTGATCTGCAATCTCTTCCTTCATGATTACACAGCTCAAGATCATTCTAAAGCTATTCAGTAAAGGTTTCTTTCTGTCCTGTGGATATTACTTTTTTAGTATTGATACCTGCTAAATTGAGTATTTAGTTTCAAATCCTGCACTCATCCTGGCTGCACAGGAGCAGGCCTTGAGCACAAGAGTGATAGAGGCCCAGATCTACCACACCAGACAAGACTCAAGGTGTAGGCTGTGCATAGAGGCCCCTGAGACAATCCAGCACATAACTGCAGGGTGTAAGATGCTGCAGGGAAAGCAAACATGGAGCGGCATAACCAAGTGGCGGGCATGGTGTACAGAAACATCTGTGCAGAGTATGGACTGGAAACCCCCAGGTCAAGGTGGGAAACACCTCCAAAGGTAGTGGAGAATGATCGAGCCAAGATCCTGTGGGACTTCCAGATACAGACTGACAGAATGGTGATAGCGAACCAACCGGACATAGTGGTGGTGGATAAACAACAGAGTAAAGCCATTGTGGTGGACATTGCAGTACCAAGTGATGGGAACATCAGGAAAAAGGAGCATGAGAAACTAGAGAAATACCAGGGGCTCAAAGAAGAGCTGGAGAAGGTCTGGAAGGTGAAGGCCTCAGTGGTGCCCGTGGTCATCGGAGCACTCGAGGCAGAGACCCCCCCAAACTGGAGGAGTGGCTATATATATATATATATATATATATATATATATATATATATATATATATATATATATATATATATATATATATATATATATATATATATATATATATATATATATATATATATATATACACATACATATACATACATGCATTCCTACTGTGAATTCATGTGTACAGGTCGGGCCTTTGTACAGACCTGACCTGTAACTTGGAGATAGACACATTTAATGCAATACTGTGATACTAACATTCTAGGCATAATATCTCCATGAAGACGAGACTGTCAATAGTATTAAGACTCTGATACTAATGAATACCAAAACTAGTATTGATGCTATAAAAAACATTACTCAAACAGGGCAAGTTTTATTCTTAATCCAGTTTCAAGAAAACTATAAGACCACATAGTAATTACGATTTTGTATTGGCTAAAAGGAGTTTTTTATTGTCTTTGTGGTATCAAAATCTGCATCGAGTATTGAGCCAATTACTTAGTATTGAAATTGAGGTTGAAAGTTTGTGAGTTGGAAACAGTTGGAGATCCTACATCAGAAAAGTTCCACAATGCGTCTTTAACTTTCACAATACACAGTGACATAGCAAAGTTGGCTATATTGTTTGCATAGTTTTTGCTCTGCTTTCACCTAAAGGCCAGAAAAAGTGAGATTTGTTTTTAAGGTCACTCCTGTTTAAGCCGCTCCTCCAGACTCAATGCTCCAGAAGCAGTGCACACAGACCCCAGCTGAGTTTCACTCTTATTTATAGCTAAATTTTGTGATATGTGATAAGGGGAGGACAAGGGGAGGAAGGGAGGGGGTAAGAAGAGAGGAGGGAGAGAGGAAGAAGAGAGGACGGAGAGATGGGAAAAAGACGGGAGAGAGGGGAGGGAGAGGAAAGAGGGAGAAAGGGGGAGGGACAAGGCAGAGGAAGGAAAGAGGGAGAGAGGGGAGTTTAGAGGAGAACGGGGGGAAGAATAGGGGAGAGAAAGAGAGGAGGGAGAGGGGAGGGAAAGGCAAGATGAAAAAGATAAGGAGGGGGTGGAAGGAGGAGAGAGAGGAGAGAAAGACGGGGAGAGAGAGAGGAAAGAGAGTGGAGGGAGAGAGGGGAGTTTAGAGGAGAACGGGGGGGCATAATAGGGGAGAGAAAGAGAGGAGGGAGAGGGGAGGGAAAGGCAAGAGAAAAGGGATAAGGAGGAGGTGGAAGGAGGAGAGAGAGGAGAGAAAGAGGGGGGGAGAGAGAGGAAAGAGAGTGGGGAGAGAGAGGGGGTTAGAGGGGAGAAAGAGGAGACGGAGAGGGGAATAATAGGAGAAGATGTGAAGAGAGAAAGGGAGGAAGAATGGAGGTAAAGGGGAGAGAAAGAGGGGAGGAAAAGGAGTTAAAGAAGGAGAGGTACAGATAGGAGAGAGTTAGAGAGGACAGAAAGGGGAAATAGAGAAAAAAGAAGAGGGGAGGTGCAAGTGTAGGAAGAGGTGAGGAAGAGGAGAGAGAGGGGAAGAGGAGAGGATGGTAAATGGCTTTTCAACATGAGTCTAATCGTTTCCTTATCAAAAACACTGGTATGGAGTTTCACATGCTCAGATGAACATGACCATATCTTCCATCAAACTCACAGGAGGAGAGCTGCCCAGAACAATGTCCAGAGCTGCAGCATTAATCACAATCTAAATCACATTAGAATGAACGCAATTAGCACATCACAAAGGCTGACATTTCTCAAGTACCATCATTTCCTTTGCAAACAACACTATCTCCTGTATTATTCTGTGTAATAACACTGTACAAACGTGTGATTTCAGTCTTTTTATGTCAAGACTCTTGTTATAAATGAACACATCTCACATTGGACTAGCAGGAGCAGTCTAAAGTGTCTGCTCTTACGGTTGTGGAATCAGCTCCCTGGCCATACATAGACTCTATACATATGTAAATGGTCATAGCTAACCGTCAACAACATTCACTATTCATTTCACCTGCAGTCTGTTCATTGCTGTTCTCAAGTTTTTCCATGTGCCACTCCAATCTGAGGAGTGCAACTGTTTCAGATGCCCTCCCACTGACGGCCCAGTGTTGACTGGAATCTAGATGATCCTCCTATACCCTGACCCTGTTCTGTGGACCCGGATCCTCCCCTTCCCTTATCTGGCTGGATGAGCCCTACTCTATCCTAGATAAGCCCCCCTCTGTCCCCTAGCTGAGTGAGCTCTGATTTGAACTTTATCTGCAAATGGATGTGTGCTGGTCAGGGACACATCTTCAGCCTGCCCATCCTGGTTTAGTCCTGGTTCAGTCCTGGTTCAGTCCTGGTTCAGTCCTGGTTAAGTCCTGGTTTAGCCCTGGTTCAGTCCTGGTTTAGTCTGTTTCAGTGCTGATTTACTCTCGGTTCAGTCCTGATTTAGTTCTGGTTTAGTCCATGGGAGTGGATCTCTTTAAAGTTATTCTTTTTCCCACTGGGCTTGTTGGAGTTGTTCATGCAGGAGGAGGGTCTAAGGTGTTCTGGAACAGTTATCCATTTGCTCAATTTATATGAATGTTTAATCTGTCTGTTTTAGTGTTGGAATTTCTAACTGTTGGTTAAATCGGTGATTAAATCGGTTATTTCATTATTATATATCAGTAATTAAACTTTTTCCCAAATTCTCCATTAAAATGAGACGGGATTCTGCCTTACCACTATGGAAATGCAGTTTAGCATTTAGCAGCAGAAGTGGGTGGGTCAAAATGAAGTCAGTTGCATGTAGTCAGCCAAAGATGATACTTGGAAAATGTATATTTTATCAGTACTTGGTGTTCAAAGTTTGATCTCAAAATTGTGACATTTCTGGTAATCTAGTTACTCCTGAAATAACAAATACAAGTGCATGAAATACCACACACTCAGATATCTCTAACATACTGTCTGATGTTTTTTTGGCTGATTAGCTCAACTGGTGTCATCTGGTGTCATCTGACTTTCAAAGTTTCAGTTCAGTTTCAAATTCCCCCAAGGGTGTAATAAGCAATTACCAAAAGCCAGTGCTGGTCTTTAGGCAAGACCCTTCGTGCTACTGCCTACCTCATACAATGATGAGTGTGAATCAATAACCTGTCTCTCCATAACATGGAAGCTTATGTCATCATTGTGGCTAAGATAAATGGGCACATGGATCAATACAAGAGCACTGCACAGAAGGGCATCGGCAAAGATACCAGGGGAACCAAACACCAGCTCCTGGTCGACCGAACAGTCTCCCAAGACTGCAGAGCCCGTCACACCAATCTGTGCACTGCCTGGTTGATACCAAGAAAGCCTACGACTCAATGCCACACACATGGATCACTGAATGCCTGTAGCTGTACATCATGACCTTGTGGAAAACCACCCAAGCCACTTGCACAAGTGACCACTGTCCCCACTGCAGTTCTGCATAGGTCTGAACCCCTTTAGCTACATGAAGAGGAATGAAGGAATCATGTAAGAAGAGAGAGACATTGTCTCACATTGAAGTAAAGCCGGATGGTGACAAGGAGAGGGAAGGCAGTCCACACAGAAGGGGTCTCCCTCCCAGAACGAACAAAAAAAGACATTGAGGATAGTTACAACCTTGAAAAGGAAACAAGGAAAGCAGCTGCGATAAACAGCTACGCCCTGCCAGTAAGCAGATACCCAGCAGGAATCAGAAGCTGGCCAACGGAGGAGATACAGACCACAGACATTAAAACATGAAAGATCCTGACCATGCATGGATGGCTCCATCCCAAATCCAGCACCCTGAGACAGTACGTGAGCAGTAAGGCAGGAGACCAAGGACTAGTGAGCATGGGAGCCACAGTCCAGGATGAAACATCCAAATCATAAGTGCATCAAGGACAAGGCCCCAAAAGATGGGGTGCTCAGTGAATGTCTCAGACAGTGGGAATCTCTCCCTTCACCCAGCTAAAAACTCCCACTGTCTTTGCCTTTACCCCACCAAAAACTCCTGCTGTCTCTCCCTTTACCCCACCAAAAACTCCTGCTGTCTCTCGCTTTACCCCACCAAAAACCCCTGATGTCTCTCCCTTTACTCCTCTGAAAATCCCTGATGTCTCTCCCTTTACTCCTCTGAAAAGTCCTGCTGTCTCTCCCTTTACCTCACTGAAAACTCCTGTCAGAGTGAACTGCAGCTTCTCCAGTTGTTTCTACTCGGAAACTCCGCCTCTTAGCCCTGCTTTACCTCGTCCTAGCCCTGTCTTCACCTTCTTTGCTGCCTGTTTTACTCCTGTCTGCTCCTGTCTTCCCCTATTCGCTCATGTCAGCCCCTGTCTGCTCCTGCCTGCACGTGTCTGCCCCTGTCAGCTCCTGGATTGTGCTTCTGTGCTTTGCCTTGTATCTGTTGAAGGACTAGAGCTTTGATGCATTCTCTCCAATGCACTCCGAGTCTGCACTGATGTTTCCACTTTGTCAAACTGCTTTTTTACTATCGCCTTTTTCCAACCCAACTCCTTTTTTTTTCTTCTTCCATTTTTTCCCCCTCCTTTTTTAAAGACGTATACTTCAGTGACACTCCGGGAACAGCAGACTTTATCAGTGCAGTAACCTTCAGTGTCTTTCCCTCACTCTGTCTCTATGGGAACTTTTCATCAACCATTGATTAAGTGGAAGAAGTCAAACTCCATGATGGTGCATTTAGAGTGTCAAGTAGAAGGGTTACAGAGAGGTCAGAACAGACAAGACATACAATTGTATAAAATTAAAGGTATATTCCATAACTTTTCTGGTGGAGGGCATGTCACTAGCTTGTCTGCATGGAGATGTTATTGTTTTGCTAAGACAAGTCTACTCACAGTAAGAATGCATGTTGTACAATGTACAATATAAATACCCATTGTCAAATTAACTGGGTCGTAGATCATTTTAATGCTGTACAGTGGAACATTTGAAGTAAAGAGATGACATCACCACGGAGACAGCAGGTGGTATAAGAAAATTTGATGTACCTCTATCTGAGTATAATATATGCAGAGCTTTGGCTAAGGGCCACAGTGACATGGGATTAAGCAATCACCTTGTCTAACACTAGTATGCACAGGCATTTCCGACACGTACAGGGCTTTGTGAAGTTAAGTGAAACACGCTTAAAAATTTTTTTTTTTAAATGACATAGTTTGTGTTCTACAATGATATCATACAATCATACAATGATATTCTCATTCTGACCACAAGGACATCCAACTTTGAAGCTGCCATCGGTGATAAGACTGGCGGACCTGCTCCTGTTGCATTCTCACATATCACCACTAGATGCTGCCTGACAGAAGAGGGCCATGTCCCAGTTCGCCAAATGCACAGTTCGATGTACTGTCGAAGTGCGGGTCGCAAAGTATGATTCGAAATTTCCGGCCGAGAATGGTAGTTCTCAGTGTCGAAGTGGGACAGCCCTACACCACAGACCGCCGCTGTCTTTGCATGTATGTTACGTACATGACGTACGTTATTTTAAATTATTTATTATTTAATAGAAGAAGAGTCAAGGTGTCGTTGTCGCAGCCTTTTATTTCTATTCTACTATTATTATTAGTATTGTTGTTTGGGAATATCAGCACATTTCTTTATTCAGTGTCACTTCTTTTGTTTCCTCAAACCAGCCCAGAAGAAAGTTCTGTAAAATAAACCTGAGTGTGTCAGAGCTGCACATGTTTAATCCTCAAACTCACTGTACAGATCTTTATTCAGAATTAACAGTTTCATGTCGCTCTGTTGTTTGTGACATAAACCAGTACGAACATAGAAACGTGTATTGCGTAGCGGACTCCATTTTCTTCTCTTTTTTGCATAGGCGCGGTGCATGATGGGATATAGCAGTGCGTGAAGTCTGCTTGGATGGACGCTTTGGTTACGGCTTTCCATGGAGACGCTGGAATCGCACGGCACATTTTGTCCTGCGCACTCGTCACACGGCCGTAGGGTGTATTGAAATGGGACAGTCCTTGTCACGCCGGAAATGACGTAACGCCCTTCGACGCACACTCGAATGGTGATTTTAAGAGCATTTTGGCGAATTGGAACACGGCCGAGGACAGCCTGAACAAAGGATGCGAGGGGAGGCGGGGATTGGTCAGGGGAGGGGAGGGGCCAGGTGAGGGGAGGGAGCAGGTTTGACATCTGCCATCTACAGATAAAAAAAAAAACAAAAAACTCAAGCTTTCAGATAGTAGCTTTAATGCCCAATAAAATAAAATATGTAATTGAGTGAATGAACCTGCTAAATAGTGTTGTTAACAAAATCTGGAAATCTGGCATATGACTAAAAGCTGAAGAAACCAAACAGCGGAAAATGAGTTTGAATTTTGTTGTTTGTCAGTGAACAGCATTAAACTTTGAAAATGTGAGTTCTTGCTCCCAAAAGACGATATTTATTTATATGGAAATATATTTTTTTGTGTTTACTTATGGACACTTATTGCTTATTATTAGTCTGTCTGCATCTCCAACATTCAAAATGCTCTGTTCCACCTTGTGATGTCATGAAGTAGTAGTTTTTTTAACAGCTCCTTTCAGTAGAAATTGACAATTCCAGAGCTGAAATTACCCAAACGATAGTGAAGATGTATAGAGTTTATAAACACATTGGAGCACTTCCTGTATTACCACATGACATCACAAGGTGGAACAGAGTGTTTTCTGTGTGAGAGATGAACTCAGGCTAAAAATGCAAGGTTTATGTGTTAAACATGTGTGAATGAAACAAAACTCATCTCCAGATCTGTTTGTGATGAGGAAACAAGAAAAAGTAACATTATAACATAGATCAGAAAACTGCACAACATGGGCTCTCAAACATTCATCACATATACAGACGATTGATTTCAACATTTTTCAGACCTTGAAGACTTATGATGAATATGTTGAAGATCTGCAACATCTGAAGAATGCATCTTTTGCTAATTGCTTGACTTGTGGCGCTCTGTCACACTGAAAGTCAGATGTTTCATGGGCACCTCTTCGCTCTGTGATATCCTTACATCTGCTCCCTCTATACTCGCCTCACCTCTTGCCATCTTGTTGCTGTTTTTGTACTTAGAAGACTGCCTCTCCGCCACTGACATTCACGACATCTCCAGGAAACCTCCCAGAATGCTAAGCAGATCTGACACAGCGCACTTTGATTGTAAATAATTTGGCTCCATGTTTGGGGTCATCCATCCAAAGAGCCGTGTCTTTCTCTCTATAGCGCAGCCTTCTGTCGCTGCAGCTGCTGTTGCGAACAAGGCAGGCCATGTATAATACCTTCTTAGAGTTACATTGGCTCAGAGACTTGACCTATAGAAGAAAACCTGGAAAGTAATACCCTTCCAAATAACTGGTGATGAGTTGAATTTTTAATTAAAGACACTGTATGTGATTTTTATTGTCTCAAAAACGTGCAAAACAGAACAAGTTCATTTTACAGTTAGCAACAGTCCAAAGTTATTCTACACCCTCCTAACACATTCCTAGCACCCTCATTATTCACTGTGATGCATTAATAAGGCAAGGCAAGTTTATTTGTATAGCACAATTCATACACAAGAATTACAGAATAAGAAAGACATTAAAATCACACAAATCAAAACATAAAAATACCATTAAAACAGAAGAGTGCAGAATAAAAACCTTTCAGTCATATGCACAGCTAAACAGAATTGTTTTGTTCCAGGTTTTAGCTGCATGACACTGAAACGCCGATTCCCCATGTTTAGTCCTGACTCTGGCCACCAGCAGGAGGCCGGTCCCTGAAGTCCTCAGAGTGTGAGATGGTTCATATGCCTCTAACATGTTGGAGATGTAATTTGGTGCTGGTCCATGGAGAGACTTTTTCACAAGCAGAGCTGCTTTAAACTCTATTCTCTGAGCCACAGCAGCCAGTGCAGAGACCTGAGCACAGGATTTATATGCCCTGATTCTTGTCATTACCTGAGCAGCAGCATTCTGGATGTACTGTTCTGTCTTAACGCTCATTTGGAGAGCCAGTGAGCAGGCCGTTACAGTCGTCTAACCTACTGGAGACAAATGCATGGATAAGTTTCTCCAAGTCTGGTTTTAGATGGTAAAAAGCTGCAGATGTTATTGATTTGATGTGGCTGTTAAAGTTTAAGTCTGAGTCCATTATTGTCCCTAGATTTTAGAGAGGGAGACTGGAGGTGACTGCTTAAAACTTTCTCTGTTTCCTTGGGCCAAAGACTATGACTTGAGTCCTGTCTGAGTTTAGCTGAAGAAAGTTGTTTTGCTTCCACACACTGATCTGATGCAGTGGCAGAGTGAATCCATTGGTCCATATTCACCTGCTGCCAGTGAGACATAGATCTGAGTGGAATAAGCACTTTTCACATCTTTCAGAGGCCAGAGCTAACATCAACTAGCATGTTACCATCACACCTCCTGGTTTATAATCAGATGCAGACTGCCCACAGTGGTCTTTTTGTAAGATCTGCTTGCACAATATATCTGTATTGGGGAAACACACAGTACAGTCACTTTAAGGAATGTCATAATATAAGATGCTTTTGTGGTATTTATATACTGATTGTATACATGTTAATCCTGATATCGCCATCTTTCTATCTTTTATTCAGTAATCCAGTTTGAGTATCTGCATCTGAATATTCACAATTGCTCCGAACAAATTGACCATGTTTGCAAATCTGATCTGCCTGCAGTTGTCTTGTTCAAATGTGATCAGTGTCTCTAATTCCTTTTTTTTTTTTTTTCAGTTTCAGTCCAACCAGCAGAGGGCGCAGACACTAATCCAAATTTATTATAATTACATTCTTGGCATTGTAACCGAAGCTGCAGAAGACTCCTAGCAGCTTCCAGGAATGCCTTGGACTGATTAGATGACATGAGTGATTACACCTCATGAGTGACCTACTGTAATGTGGAGCTTCGTCATTGAACAGGGCCCAGTCGTCTGCAGCTTCAGTGATGAATGCATGTGTGAAACGGACTCCTTATCGCTTTACTCCAGCACATTTTTTTTTTTTTTACAGATGATTAATGTTACTGTACAAGACACCACACAGACACATGCAGCTGGCGTGTGCTAGAGCGATAGAGTTACAGCAATACTCTTTTGGTTGAAGTTACATGGTTCACATATGGGCTTATTACACACTGGCCTATAAATATCAAACACAATATGATATATCAGCTATCAAAGTTCCTATCTATTAAGTTCAAAACCTAAATAAAATGTAATATATATGTTCATGACGATTACTATACATTCAAACAATCCAGTCATAGCTTTATGATTGTGTAGTAGTAGTAGTAGTAGTAGTAGTAGTGGTGGTAGTAGTGGTGGTAGTAGTAGTAGTAATGTTAGTAGTAGTAGCAGCAGTAGTAGTAGCAGTATCAGTAGTTGTAGTAGTAGTAGTAGTAGTAGTAATAGTAGTAGTAGTAGTAGTAGTAGTAGTAGTAATGTTAGTAGAAGTAGCAGCAGTAGTAGTAGCAGCAGCAATAGTACTAGTAATAGTAGTAGCAGTAGTAAGTAGTAATAGTAGCAGTAGCAGTATCACTAGAGCAGTAGTAGTAGCAACAGCAGCAGTAGTAGTTGTAGTAGTAGTAGTAGTAGTAGTAGTAGTAGTAGTAATAGAAGTAGTAGTGTAGTAGCAGCAGTATTACTAGTAGTAACAGTAACAGTGATGGTAGTAGTAGTAATGGTGGTAGTAGTAGTAGTAGTGGTAGTAGTAGTAGTAGCAGCAGTAGTAGTAACCTAATATTGTAGGAGTAAAGTGAACAGCTCATATTCTGAATGTGAAAAAAGGTTGTTGAGAAAATGTGTTATGAAGTTAAAATCAGCCTAGATGTTTGTCAGTGTTGCAGTGGTGTGCAGAGACACATGTTTTTTTGGACATGAGGAGCCAGCAGACAGACAGCAGGTGTACAGATGACAGAGAGCAAAGCCCACATCATGTTCTTGAGCAGACAGGACAAGAGTGAGAGGAAGAGCACGAGGAAGAGGAAAAGTGTGAGGAAGACCATGAGAAAAAGCATGAGGAAAAGCACAAGGAAGATCACAAGGAATAGGACAAGAAAGAGCTCAAGGAAGGGGAAGAGTGTAAGAAAGACCATGAGGAAGAGTATAAGGAAGAGCATGAGAAAGAGCACAAGGAAGATCACAAGAAAAGGGAAGATCACAAGCTTTTACAGACCATATCAGAACTCAACTAGCATGCTCACCATGCACTTCCTGCGGACATAATTTGATTTCACAAACTTCTTATATAATACACCTGTACTAGAGCAAGACAAATTCTGCGAGGAAGAGAAGATGTCACTTAGCAACCGTAACCATCGACACTTCTCAGCTACTGCGGGTGCAAACACAGAAATAGGTCTCAATCAGACCGGCTATAAAAGGAATAAAGACTTTCATGAGCAAGGGAACTGTGATGCCATAGTTTCAGATGGAGAGCGTGGGCTTTTATAACTCTATGGGAGATTCAACATAAACTTGTCATATTAATATTATGGTTTAAAGTCCTTTCAATTGACAACAGTCACGTTTTGGGGTTGAAAAATGGCGCCACTTTCTGACTAAGAAGACGTTGAACTTTAGGCCAGTATTTATTTCATGTGGCTAGATCTAGTAATTGCAGAGATACTAACCATAAACCAGGTCAATACATTTACAATTACTATTTTATAACCTTATACATCGTTTAAGTCACTGTTTCTCAAACTGTGGTCCACAGACTGTTCTGGTGGTACTTTAGATCCTCTGAAATATTGGTTTTGCCTGTCACACACTACAGGATCATTTGTCCGATTTGGGACCCAATTTCAGGGAGACGTGACCCGACTTTGGACTTTTTATGCACTGCGCTTCTCGTGTGTGGTGTCAATTTTGAGCTGCTCTGCCATATCATAACCACATAACATCATCAGCACTACGGTAACAGCCCATAAAACAGCACCAGCAGCAGACCGAGTGACGGACACAAAGGCGCTGGATACAAACTCAGGAAATAAAGAAAATAATGAGACGACTTTATGGCTCAGCTCTTGTAAAGTTTTAACGTTAAACTTACAGCATTTGAAAATTTGTCCTTCACAAATAATGATGAGCCCGGTCCTCAAAACAGCTCTGTTACCCAGTTTGAAGTGCGCTGTAAAAAGTCAAAAGGTGAGAGTCGATTCTCTCCTGCAATAAATTGGAGTGAGTAGATCCTCACGTGTGTCTTGACATCCGCACAGCGAGGATCAGGCTGACGCTGCCGCTACAGTCAATGCCACTCTACTTCCTGTGTCATGTATTTCCAGCCTTCTGTCCATTAAAAGCATTTTAACTACTGCACCACATTTCACTAATGATAACAGTTTTGACTTGCATCTGAAGTAGACATGCAATGGTTGGATCTTTGAAACATTTTAGAGCAGGGGTCTCAAACTCAAATTAGCTGGGGGCCGCTGGAGGCAGAGTCTGGGTGAGGAGGGCCCCCCCCCTTAAAAAAAAAAAATAAATAAAATAAAATAAAAATGATTTATTAAAATTATTTCCAGCACAGTATAGTATTTGGCTTCTTTCTATAATACTGTGCTTTTTTTTGGTGTTTTTTTTTGTTTTTTATCTATGAAGGTTTGAACTTTGAGAGTGTTTAAAAAAGAGAGAAATGTGAGAAAATGTTGAAGCTTGTCTGACGGAGCGACCCTATAATTGGTCCGGGTTACCGGGGACTGTTATTGCCGATGCACAGGTGCCACTATGTGACTGCAGACTATCTCCCAGTCCCATTTCAGCACGAAGGCAGAGGGGCACCCTTCGTTGGCCGAGCACTTTGAACAGCACTTCGAAGTGTACTTTGAAACTGTGCATGAGGCGAATTGGGACACGGCCAATGACCGACAAATAACGGTGCGACCCTATAATTGGTCCGGGTTACCGGGGACTGTCATTGCAGATGCACAGGTGTCACTATGTGACACAGACACAGGAGGCTGCACTGAGCTCTTTACTTTTCTTTTATCCCGCCGCGTAACCATCACTTTGATTTATTTTGTCAGAGAGAGACCCCATATGAACTCTCTGAGTGCCACTGACGTGCGTGTGTTACGCATATATATATATATATATATACATATATATATATATATATATATATATATATATATATATATATATATATATATATATATATATATATATATATATATATATATATATATATATATATACTTCGGAGCATGGAATGTCACATCACTACTTATATCTATGAAACTGTAAACGGCTATTGTTTACAGTTTCTGTATGTAGCCTAGGTCTGTTAAGCTACACTAAGTGCGAACTGAGCCTGAGACGTACTTAGCATAAGCTTTCAGCGAAAATGGGCCTACTGGCTAGCTGTATTGTTTTCTAGCTCATCCCTTCAGATAGATATAAGACAGTGTCCACCAGCAATCTGAGCAGAACTGAAGAAGCAGCTTGGGTGCGCAGCAAAACATCCTCATTCCTGCAACTTTTTGTCCAGTTGACAGCTTTAACTTTGGCTTTTACTATGGCTCAGACCTGGACGACTGAGGGATTGCACAGACAATGTGTTTTAGAAAACACTATTTTCTGCACTGTTGATAGATGGGGTATTTACACTTTCAGTGCTTGCAGAAACCTAAGGAAACTACGGAAGACCATAAATAACATAATTGAAAATATATAAATACAAGAATACAAGTTGAAATGTTTTAAATTAAGTGGTGAATGGACAATAAAACACCTATGTGTAAATAAATGCATTTACACATTTATGCAAACATTCTGGGGATTAAAGGGCTAAAATATCTCCTTATTATTATTGACATCTCAACTCTGCCTAAAGGGTATGTTGCACTTAAGTTATCCAAAAGCATTAGTCAACACATTTCATTTCATTCAGAAAGTGGTGATGGGTCTTCAGGATGGAAAGATGCGACCTAGGGTCTTGACTCTTAAAAATGACAGTTCCCTTGAATAGACATGGTGCAGTTTACTTTAATAATATAATTGTTTAACACTGTTGAATATTTTATCACCTGGCCACACCATATACAATTTTGAGTTTTAGATTTTGTTTCCACATGTTGTGTACAGTTCATTTGCAGTTGTAAAAGTTAGTTTGTTCGACTGGAGAAGGTGTTTTAGGCTTTCATTAAGAACACAGGGAGAAACACAGTGTTTGTAACCTTGGCGGGTCAGACTATGCCATGTTCTCCTCTGTGTTGTCACTATACAAAGTCAATATTAGAAAAAGGCTTGATGAGCAACAAGCAATAGAATGTAATATTCAAAACAAAATTATAGTCTTTAACTTTACCATGTGGCCTCAGTTCTGATGAGACCATTACTTGGTGGAAAATGTCCAAAGTGTTTTTGTGCAGTATTGATGCATATTTAAATGGTTGATTTTGTTCTTTTTAAACAATGTTTGAGTTATATTTTTGACATCGCCCACTGTAGCAGCACAATGTTGGAGGTCTACTTTTAAAAGTTGCTTAATGAAAATTGTGTATGACTCAATTTGTTTTATGTATTAATACAAATGCATGTAGAGTAATAGATTACATTTTAGCACATTTACTGTAAAAGTCAAGCTAGTACTGGTCAAAAAGATTGTATTAAACAGTTAAATATTTTGTATTAAAGGCACTAAAAAGCACTGGGGCGGTTTACAGCCAAGTGTAAAGAGGCGGGGCTGAAAATCAGCACCTCCAAATCTGAGGCCATGGTTCTCGACCGGAAAAAGGTGGCTTGCCCTCTCCAGGTGGATGGAGAGTCTTTGCCTCAAGTGAAAGACTTCAAGTGTCTCGGCATCTTGTTCACGAGAGAGGGAAGGATGGAGCGTGAGATTGACAGGTGGATCGGTGCAGTGATGCGGTCACTGTATGGGTCTGTTGTGGTAAAGCAGAAGCTGAGTCAAAAGGCAGAGTTCTCGATTTACAGGTCAATCTACGTTCCTACCCTCACCTATGGTCATGAGCTCTGAGTAATGACCGAAAGGACAAGATCGCGGATACAAGCGGCCAAAATGAGTTTCCTCTCATTTCACCCTATCTCACCCCTATAGGGTGAGGAGCTCAGTCACACAGGAGGAGCTTGGAGTAGAGCCGCTGCTCCTCCGCTCCAAGAGGAGCCAGCTGAGGTGGCTTGGGCATCTATTCCGGATGCCTCCTGGATGCCTCCCTGGGGAGGTGTTCTGGGCATGTCCCACCGGGAGGAGGCCCTGGGGAAGACCCAGGACACGCTGGAAGGACTATGTCTCTCAGTTGGCCTGGGGATGTCTCGGGATCCTCCCAAAAGAGCTGGAAGAAGTCTATGTGTGGAAAGGGAAACTGCTGCCTCTGTGACCCGGCCCCGGATACAGCGGAAGAAAATGGATGGATGGAGGCACTAAAAGGTTTTAAGTTTTGTGCAGTAGTTTTGTTCTGATGAAAAAGATGAGAAAAATATGATTTACAAACTACTTAAATGTTTACAGTATGCACTACTTTAAGATAGACAGTTTGTTTACTCAAAAACTAAATTTTTTGTACTAAAAATTTTTGACATCAAATTCATCACATTTATTGCGTAGTTCTAACTTGTCGGGATTTACTGTGTGCTAAGCTACTACTGCTAATAGTGGTACCATTTTACCTTCCCTTATTATGTATTGCAAACATTCACCATATTTCACTTTCTCAGCTTTTGTTGTGCATCAGGTCAGAGTTCACATCTTCTGGACTGTTGTGCAAATTGTAATTATAAAATACTGATTGACCTGATGGCTTTTGTGATTTGTGTATTTCCCGAAGCTTGGGCTGATAAATAAAGGCTGTGATCTGATTTTTGATTTGAATAACAATAATGATAAAACACTGTGACGTTTTAAAATGGGACTAAACACCTAAACTCTGCCCACAACCACATCATATAGAGCTGCTATCTGGGGATATAAGGAACAGTGTGACTGGTCTAACAGGTATCAGGTATCCACACTTCAAACTCCGCCCCTGGAGCAGCCAAGTGAGAAGCACCTGGCTCTAATTAGGACAGTCTTTCATGATGTCATCAACTACTTGAAATTTCAGAGGCCATTAAAGACAGCACAAACTTAAATTTTGGCTTTTTTTTTTTTTTTTTTTTTGACCAGAAAGCTTAAAATTTACCTTTAAATCTTCAGCTTCAAATTTACACTAAAACTGCCCCCCCGAAAAAAAAACAACAAAAAAAAAAACAAAACATAATAGTAAATAAAGCTTTCCAAACACCATATACCCAGTTTAGCCGCAAAGATTGGATAGACTTAGTGTTTTGTACCACTTTAAACATGTTATTCCACTTAGCAACAGCTGTATGTTTTAGCATTGCACTGTACCTACTCTAAATATCTGCAGCACTTATTATAACTTGAAAAGCATTAATTCTTGTCCGCTCTTGTTCATAAGAGCCATTTCTTCTCATGATTCCTAAAGTACTACCTGTCACGTCTCACCTCAATGTAATTCTAACTCGGACCGCGGCTGGACACATAATAACACATCTGCAGCTGATCCCGTGTCAAAAACAAACTGGGCAGAAAGAGAGGAGGTGGGCTGTACTCGGTTACGTTTACTCAAGTACATTTTCATAAGTAACCTTTATAAAACTGTGCTCATCAGAGTTGTTTTCAGACACCACACTAGTCCTGCTTGAATAATATATTAAACACTGTAGCACTACTCTTACTTGAGTAATGTTTTGCACAGCGTAACAGTACTCTTAATTGTCAGTTGGGTGTGATTGACCTTGAGACACAACAGAGGATGTGGGGAAAAAAAAAAAAACAAACAAAAATAAAAAAAGACACAGAGAGATCAGTTTGGATTTGCCAGCCAATGATCTGATAACTCCAGACATTAGATTATGATCGGATTTTTGATGTGCGTGTAAAAATGCGCACTCCTCTTACATTTTCTCTTAATTGCTAGTGATTCATTGCAAGTAATGTTTTATACCACTTGCGCTTATATTTTAGTAATTTCATTTTAAAGTAACAGTACTTCTACCAGAGAAAAAAATTTGGTCACTCTCTGGGAGATGCAAGCTGTCTGTTCTACCGTACAACCAAACAAGAACATGTGTTTAGCCCTTAATTAAAATCAAGAGCTAGCAAGCCAAGGCGCATGATTAATGACCTCTTATGCTAGCATAGCCTCAGAACACTGACGCCTCTCTGCTTGCATGTCGAGGATAGGACCCGGTCATCTATCAGCGCTGTAAGGTCACGCCAACAGCTATACGTTCGTGTTTCATAATTACCCGTCTCTACTAACGGAGTCTATGTTAGCGTGCTAGCTTTGGAGTCTGATAAATACCTCATGTTCTTTAGCCTATATATGCTCCTGTTGATTACATACTAAGCCCTAAATCAATGTTTGCACAGTGTTATGACAACCACTATCCATTCTTTGATCCGATGCACAATTATTAATGTTGCCATGTACTCAGGTTAAAAGTAAGTGGCTGGGCTTGCTTGCGGATAGAAAGATATTGCAGCTAAACGATCTGTTATGATTGCATGGCCATGTCTAGATGGTGTGTAATGATTTTCAATAAAAATATAATTATGAAAGAACATGCGAGACATAACTCAGACATAGAAGGTGATTTATTGTATTGGAAATTAAGTCCTCCTTTCATGAGCTGGACAATATAAAGCAATGTTCCTAATTATATTTTGTGGTTACCCTCAGATACAAGTAAATTAGTTTCTAACAATAAATCAATTTAAAGGCATGTTGTATGATTTTTAAAAAAGAATTTAAAAATGCAAAAAAAAAAAAAAAAAAATCTTAGGACGTAGCATAATTCCCTGTTTTTATCTCAAGGCCATCAAGATGACCTCATTTTAGCATAGCTGACCTTTGCTAAATCAATGTTTAGCTAATTTGCAACCATACAAATGAAAAGTATGTGTATCCAACAAGATACTGCTAACACATTAGTAGTAGTACTGGTAGTTAAGTGGCAGTGATGGATTACTTACGGTATGGGTTGTACTCCTGGGTACTTGGGCCATGTCTCAACCATCTGTTTCAAACTAATGCATGCTAGTTGCCATTCATTTCCTTTACACACGTACCACAGTGTTACATTATTTGGGGAACAAGATTGATTGACTGATTTTATGTGTTGCCTATACCTATACTTCTCTCCAGTGTCGGGCCATGCATTTCACACTTGGGCCTTCAGTAATGTCCCACTTACACTTTACAGTATCACCAGTATAGGTTAGTCAAGCAACACTTAATTTCAGCATTTAAATCCAATAAGCAAGCATTGCATTCATCATTAAGAGTAGGAAACTAATTTCACAGATACTGTCAGAAATAAAAAAATATATATATATATATATTAAAATGTGATTTAAAGATGCCAAAGGAAAGGCCACCAAAATTATGCTATGTGAGCTTAAACAAGCCTGTCCAATAAACTGTGCAATGTTGCCATTTCATATAAAACACCAACCAGACAATAACAAAACAAACTATTCTTTGATAATACAGGAAACAGATAATTTGCATTTTTTCGACAATGGGCTATACAACAGCAAATAACTGAAAATGTGGCGTAGCTGAAATTGAACAAACTTTAGTGCAGTTTTAACCGAGGTGACTTCAGAGCACCACTTTATTATTAACATTATTAACTAACTTTTTCATTGTGGAGCTGCAGGTCCACTTGAGTGTCTCCAAATGTTTTCAAACATACCATAGCTTTAAGTGCCCAGCCGTACAACAACAGTACAATTTGCAGTGTTTTTCAGAAGATATGAGTTCATAGTTGCTTGTCTGGAAATGACAGACAAACCCTTTTCCTTGCTGGGACAGGTTAGCTAGCGCAGGGGTTGGACGACCTCTTCTCATAATGTCCAGCTTTTCGTGAAAGGGCGTCTTGGAAATGACGTGGAAAGTATATCTGCAACCAGATCAATCTCTTCTCCTCTTTTGGCCATTTTGAGTTATACATACAGCAATAGAAACTGCTGCCTTTTCAGCATCGAGAGTGCTCATCACAGGACACGTACAGTCCAGTTCACGTAAGATCTTCTAGCTAGCTTTGGAATGCAAAATCGAGATCAGATTAACAATTAAAACTGACTGTGTCTGTGTCAATTTACAGTGGACGGGGGCCTGCTCTGTTTATCCTGAAGGTCCCAGGAAAATTAAATTTGCCTGACAACACAAGCTAGCTGAAATATAATTGGATAAAAACTCTGCTGCAATAAAGAACATTTGAAACCACTCAACTAAGTGGATATAATATGACATAAAGAGAACAGAGAATAGAGAATATTTTTTATTGATATATTTATGAAAATAAAATAAAATAAACTTTTCTGAGAATATTTAGGCCAGCAGAGAAGGCTTTGCTAGCCCTGATGACCAGCCCCTGCTTCTCCCTCTCTAAAACCTTTAAATCAGACTAGAATTCTAGGGGTAATATTCAGACTTGAACTTTAAGAGCCACATCAAATCAATAACATCTACAGCGTTTTACCATCTAAAAGATATTGCAAAAATCAAAGGTATACTTTGATAGACTTTAAAGCAGCTCTGCTTGTGTATCTCTCCATGGCCTAGCAAAGTACTGCCTTCCTTCTGGTGCCCAGAGTCAGGACTAAACATGGACATAACCAGGACAAAACCAGTACTAGACCAGGACTAGATCAGGACTAAACCAGGACTAAACCAGGACTAAATCAGGACTAGACCAGGACTAAACCAGGACTAAACCAGGACTAAACCAGGACTAAACCAGGACTAGACCAGGACTAAACCAGGACTAAACCAGGACTAAACTAAGACTAAACCAGGACTAAACCAGGACTAGACCAGGACTAGACTTGGACTAAACCAGGACTAAACCTGAACTAAACCAGGACTAAACCAAGACTAAACCAGGACTAGACCAGGATTAAACCAGGACTAAACCAGGACTAGACCAGGACTAAACCAGGACTAAACCAGGACTAAACATGATGAATTAACGTTTCAGTTTTCTGCAGCTAAAACTCTGAACAGTCTTTGACAATGTTTAAATCCAGGCTCAAACGGTTCTGTTTAGCCGTGTATATGACTTTTATTCTGCCACTTATTTATTTAAATATATTTCCAGTTGAGAGGAAACTTCTACAGGCAAATCCATGGCTGTGCCATGAGCTCACCGGTCTCTCATATTATGGCCAACTTATATATGGAACAATTTGAACAGGAGGCAGTGGCCTCATTTCCAAGCTCCACCCACACATTTGTATCGGTATGTGGATGATAACTGAACCAAAATCCAAATTCAAAATCTTGAACCCTTTACTGCACATATTAATGCTGTGGATCCAAACATAAAGTTCACACGGGAAGAAGCCAAGGAGGATTGTGCTGTAACTATAGGGGAGGACTGGTGTCTCCAGGTAGAAGTCTTCAGGAAGCCCATGCACTGACCAATACCTGCTGTTTGATTCACACCATCCACTGCAGCACAAACTCTGAGTTATCCGTAATTACAATACAGAGCTCAAGTGGTGCCCACAAACACAGAGGGTGAAGTGAAGGAGGAGCAGCACGTGGAGACAGCCTCTCTGGTTGAGGGTATCCAAAACGGGCTTTCAATAGATCTAAGAGAGCTAAAAAACAGGACAACAGGGAATCTGAACCTAGAATGAAAGGTGTAAGGTCCTTACACAGTGGGTGTGTCTAAAAAAAATTCAGACAGAATGAAATTCTGGTCTATTTCGAACCTACAAACACTTTAAGACAGAAAGTAGTCCCACAAAGGAACAAAACCCTGAGCCACAAACAAAGTAATGTGTCTACTCCATTCAGTGTAGTGAAGAGTGCAGTGAGCGTTACACTGGAGAAACTAAACAGCTACTTCAAAAGAGGATGCACCGACACCGGCGAGAAAGATCCTCTGGTCCCCAGTCTGCTGTACATCTCCATCTCAAAGACACTAACCACTCCTTTGAAGATGGTGAGGTTCAGATCTTAGCCAGAGAAAATCAGTGGTTTGAGGGGGGAGTTGAAGAAGCTATTTTTGTTAGGATAGACAATCATTCCTTAAACAGTAGTGTAGTGGCCCCTCCCTTCAGATAGATATAAGGTAGTGTTCACCAGCAAGCTGACCAGAACTGAAGAAGCAGCTTGGATGAGCAGTGAAATGTTTTCACTCCTACGATTTGTCCAGTTGACAGATTCAAATTTTTTCTTTTGCTATCTTTGAATTGGTGCAATCCACTCTTTACATAGATACAAGCAGGTGGTGGGCCATGAACCACAAAATTACATAGTGCACCTTTAAGAGAACCATTGACTTGTAAGCAGACATACTGCAGACTGCAGTAATGTACATAGCATCTATATCAGTGTTAGGATAGAATACAACAGGGTCAGGTCGGTCAATCAAATTACAAATTGGAGCTTTAAAGATTATAGCTTTTGCTGAGTTTTCTTATTTATTTTTGCTTACCAAAAAACATGATGCATTTTGAATAGGTGATTTCTCTGATGCCTATGCCTCTGGGTCACTTCTATTATACCATATTTTAAAGGTCCTATATCATGCGAAATTGATTCTTGTGAGCTTTAAGTCATATTATAATGTTTTTTTCCTCATCAAAAACAGACCCAGAGTTGTGTTTTGTTTCATTCACACATGTTTGAGTAACACTTTATTATTAGTTTGTCTACATCTCCAAAGCTCAAAATGCTCTGTTCCACCCTGTGATATCATATAGCGGTAGTTTTCAAGTTAACAGCTCCTTTTACCTTTAGTTCAATTGGCAATTTCAGAGCTAAAATTATTCAAATGATTGTACTGAAGGTGTATGGAGTTTGTAAAGCACTTCCTGTCTTACCACATGACATCACAAGGTGAAACAGAGTGTTTTCTGTCTAAGGGAAGAACTCAGGAATGTTGGATTCGTGTTAAATGTGTGTGACTGAAAGAAAACACAACTCATAGCGTAATATGAGCCCTTTAAATTATAACTGCCAAGGATAAGGAATAATAGGATCTTCATATCTATGTTCCTCCATTTTATGCCAGTTCAACAGGTCAAATCTACCGTTAAACCTGTCTTTTAACCCTCCGATGAACCAATGCATCCTCTTCCTGTTGACTCAGCCACTCTAAGCCTATAAAGTAGTTTAAAAAAGTGCTTAAGGAAGAACTTCTCAAGGTTAGCACCAAAGCAGCCAGGTTTAGATACATCAGATAACTAGCCCTCCCTCCCACCCCCCTCTGCCTTATACCTTACCTCAGGGGGAATGCATTACAAACCTTTTAGGCTTTGGAGAATGCCAGTTGCCTGACACCTTGAGTTAATGATCAGTTAGCTAGCGGATATAGCAGTGTATTTTGAAGCGTGACAATAACCTTTAACATTATCATTTACGCACATATTACGCCAAGGGACACACTGTCTATATGCAGCCTCTGAACAATAACTCATGCAGCACTGATCGGCTCTCATCCTCATTCTTCCTGCATTAAGGCCTGTGATTTTCAGGTAGTTTGCCAGCCCCAATCGTCCATCTTGTTGGGTTTCATTTTTGTCGTTCGCAGACGGCTTCTCTCAAGGTGAAAAATGGGGATATTGCCGCGGGCGTAATTGTTGGAGATTACAAAAAAAGGAGGGCAGAGTGAGAACGAAATGTGCAGAAATGAAATCCAGCCAATCTTAACATTGGGCTTGTCAGACAATATTAGTTTATCATGGGGTTGAAATCATGTGGCTCAGAGGTATAGCTACAGTGCATATCATATGCAGGAATGTCTATGTCGTATGTATTGTGAATAAGGTAGTCAAATATTAAATATGGCATGTTTTTATGATTTTCACATTTTTACTTATTTTGGTGAGATGGTGTAAATATGAATTATTGTTTTGGATCAGAACTTTGAGATTAAAAGTTGAACATATGTTGAAACTTTCATGAAGTATAGAGTTCTAAAACCTGCTGATGAGATCACGCTAGGGAGAATTCTGTCCAAATGTTTAGCACAATTTACACAAGAAACACATTTTTCTGACACTTTAAACATGATTTCAACAAAATAAACATGTTTTCTTATAATCTTATTTGTCAAATAATAATTTCTTTGTACATTAGATGAATTTTGGCCCAGTGCTAGGTTACAGTTATGGAGTTCCCCAGTGTGATGCAGTGGTGGAACATAACAAAGTAAAAGTAATAAAGTACTGTACTTAAGTATAAATGTCAGGTTTTTGTACTTTACTTAAGTACATTTTTAAGTGGATACTTTTTTACTTTTATTTCAATACAATTGAGAGCAGTATCTGGGAATTTCTACTCCAAAACACTTTTTGAATGGGATTGAAAAGTAAACAAATTTTTTCATTATAGTTTGAGACCTGCAGAAAAGGCTGAGGGTTTATCTTTAATGCAAACTACTTTTACTTTTTACTTTTAAAGTACATTTTAAACAGGTACTTTAATATTTAAAGATATTTTTCATGTGATACTTTTACAGAACTGTTTACAGAACCGGTGTGATATCATGATTTCAAACGAAGAAGTAAGATTTAAACCTAAAAAAAAAAAAAAAAAAAAAAAAAAAAATCCAAACTGGGAAAAAATGTAAAACATTGAGCAAAATGTGAAATATAATAGTCTTAAGTGAGTCCAGTGCCATATGGACGTGGTCCATGAAGTCACGAGCGTAGCCTGGAAGCCACATTTCTACCATATAAATAGTAGATAAATCCAAAATATGATGTTAGGGTTATTATCCATTTTCTTCTAAAGCAAAATGATTCTGGAATTAAGTGCTGTGTTTTCACATGGGCCATCTGTTTTGGCATCTGCTGACCTCATGAAAACAGACACATTTATTAGAAAATTTATCTTCCTTAAATTACAGCAGGATTTATAACATGAAGTATAGTCTACACCAAGGCTCTGGAACTAAACGCAAACTAATTCAAATCTCTATTTGAAGCCTCACAACAATCAAATCACAAAAAGCATATCCTGTCTTTGTATAAATCCTGCCAACACTTAGACCTTCAAATATGTTCTCAAATGATTTGGATTGCATTACGTCGTCTGTAGTGCTTCTTTAGATCACTCAGTTACACAATTCAATAAAATATCAATGTTCTTTTGCCATGGATGGACATCCCACACACTGTAAATCTGTGCTTTTGTTGGCCAGAAGTTTCTAAGCAATATCATAATTCTTTAAAGTACATATAGTTTTCAGATTTTTCTCTTTCTGACTTGGTTTGGTGGGATAGTAACTGTGCTAAAGATTTAACATAGTTTAAGTGGCTGTGGGGAAAAAGTTGAGAAGAAAAGTATAAACATACAGGAGGTAGCGTTGAGTTGTAAAACAGTATGACTCTGCTTATGTCATCAACACAGAAATTCCACCCAAAATGTGGAGACTAGGCACAAGGACACAAGGAATTGTGTTCTGACAGTTTAAACCTTAATTTAACAAAATAAGACTGCCATCTATGTTCATTTGTCAAATAATAGTGTAAATTAGAATTAAAAACTATGGCCTAGTTTTGGCCATTGTTTACATTATGGTTGCTAGGGAACAGTTATGGATTTACATAAAATATAATTGACAAAAATGTATTGAAATGTGTGTACTGTAAAGTTATAGCCTCTGATGCATTTTGCATTATACTGTGTAATACTGCTGATTAACCAGGAAATGGGTTTTCATTTTGGACAGTAGAAGAAGGGGTGGGATTAAATAAATATTTACTTCCTCCCACTTCCTTGAAACAAACAGTATGATAACTGCTTTTGTTGACTTGTTACAAAAAAGATCTATTCATATTTTGTATTATACATGTGCATTTGTGTTTTTTCTATGGAGTAGCTCGAGTGGAAGAGCGTTTGTCCACAGATCTGAAGCTCTCGACATAAACATCATTGGTTGAGTGATTCCAGCTCCCACAGATGAATGCTGTTGGTGTGTCCTTGGGCAAGACACTTACCTCACCCCCCCAGTGTCTGTGTACACTGGTGTATGAATGTGTGTGTGTGTGTGTGTGTGTGTGTGTGTGTGTGTGTGTGTGTGTGTGTGTGTGTGTGTGTGTGTGTGTGTGTGTGTGTGTGTGTGTGTGTGTGTGTGTGTGTGTGTGTGTGTGTGTGTGTGAATGGATGAGTGGTTCCTTGATGTAAAGAGCTTTGAGCCTTGAAGGTGGAAAAGCGCTGTTTAAAAATGTGACTATTTACCATAAATAAAAATAAAAATTTTAAATGTAATGATGTTAAGTATCTTTTAGTAAAACCCAGGTTACATTCAGTTGAATTGACCCCATAGCATCACGTTTGTAATGAGTCCAGGAAGAACAGCAGTACTGAAATATAATCATTTGAGATGTTTCAAATCTACTGAGAGATACTCCATCCTTCACTACATTTGAAAGAAAGGTTACAAGCGGTCGAAATGAGTTTTCTCCGCAGGGTGGCTGGGCGCACCCTTAGAGACAGGGTGAGGAGCTCAGTCACACGGGAGGAGCTCGGAGTTGAGCCGCTGCTCCTTCACGTCGAGAGGAGCTAGCTGAGGTGGCTCGGGCATCTGCTCAGGATGCCTCCTGGACGCTTCCCTCAGGAGATGTTCCGGGCATGTCCCACTGTGAGGAGGCCCCAGGGAAGACCCAGGACACGCTGGAGGGACTATGTCTCTCGGCTGGCCTGGGAACGCCTTGGGGTCCCACTGGAGGAGCTGGAGGATGTGTCTGGAGTGAGGGAAGTCTGGGAGTCCCTGCTTAGACTGTTGCCCCTGTGACCCGGCACCGGATAAGGAGAAGAAAATGGATGGATGAATGGATAAAACCTAAATCTTAAAATCTTAGTTTTACTCCCATGTGAATAATAAATCTTTAACTAGGTGTAACCTCAGCGAACCAGCCAGGAATGAAATCATCAAATAAGAAAGTCACCATTGAAGCTATATACATTAAATATGGTTTTGAACCCACTGAAGATGTTGTTAAGATGATGGAGGAAAAGACAGGGGCTTTTTAATTCTTTCAAATCAAGACATAGCACCATTGCAATGACCATATTTGAACTGCCAAAACAGACTTTTATGAATAAAACAACCTCTTCCGTGTGTTTCATGCTCTTTGTTGCCTCGTCTATCAGTCCTTTCAATAAATAGCACATTTTCAATTAAATTAAATTATTAATTTATTTTCATGAAGCCCAAAATTACAGCAACAGTTGCCTCTTAGGGCTGAACGTGATAATTGATTTAACCAACAAAAATGCAATAGACATTGAGAAAAAAAATCAACAGAAAACAAGCAAATGGAGTACTGTCCCATTTTGAAATGCTTCAGTGACAGCATAAGAGTTCAAATGTTTCAGAGAAGCAGACTTCACTTTATCTCTTAATTTCCACCCGCCTGTGTCCTCTGCTGCAGTGTGTCGTTCTTAACCCCTCCCAATCCAACCTGCACATTATGAACACTTGTTTAGGTAATTGCCCTTTAATGGTGAAATTAAGGTGTAAAGGGGCGTGGCCTGAGGTGGGATCATATGGGCAGATTTCTGCTGCAGATTGCAAACTGAGAGAAAAGTCCACAAATAAGTGCATACAGAGGGTTTTATGAAATCTCTTTCAACTTTTCAAGTATATTTTGGGTCACTCTTTTATAAATGAGGCCCCTGAACTGTCACTTGTCTCAATGCAATATCTGCACTTTTCTCTTATTTTAGAGTAAATAGAATAACTTATTACAAACAATGACATACAGTTTTGACATCTCAATGACCTGGCAGCAAATATATATAAGATGTAAGTATGAATTCATAAAGTGAGTATAGAACCCAGTGTCTGCTCTTTCCTTGCTTTCTGAATTGCTTGTTCAAAGCCAGGCCTTATGCTCCGTGTCCACACTCATCGTCCCTCTTAAACTCCTGACCTCCGCTCTGCCCAATCACTTCTCATGACACTTCATTTGTCTGCAGTTTACGAGTGCGACTGCTCCCATCTCCCCACATTAAGCTACAGACCACTGGCCCGGTAGTTTTACTGCACATTTAGCTTGGTCACAGTGACTGTGTTAGCCTGTTATCAGATTACTGAAATGCCATGTAAACAGTTCCATCTGATTCTTTCTGATTGTTCACACTGGTGCAGGCTTAAAAAAGGGAAATTGTGCAAAAAGGCAAAGTAATGAAGCAACAACAAAAATGAGAAAGAAAACATGGAAAACGCCAGACTTGTGGAACATTCTAGAGCTGCAATGATTAATCAACTAATTATGACTATAAAAATAACTGTGGTCATATTTTGATAATTATAATCGTTATCTGAACTATCCAGGCTCTAAGACAGACACGAAAAGACCTTTTTTATAAATGGTCACATTTTGATATAGCTCTTTTTCACCTTCAAGATACTCAAAGCGCTCTACACCAAGGAACCATTCAATTCAGTTCAATTTCAATTCAATTTCTCTTTATTGTCACATGTGCATATACATACAGGATATATAGCACAGATGAAATTGCTGTCCTCTCCCACATTCACGTTCACACAGACATCACACACACCACACACAGCCCAACGCTACGGGCGACGTCACACTCACTTCCACACAGTCCACTTCTTTAAACCGTCTATGGTTCTGACCAAAGTTTCCCTGTAGTGTCATGGGTACCGGAAGTGCTGAGGTGGATCTCGAGCAATGTTGTATTTTGTGTTCTACGAGTCAGAAGTCAGTTTGAATGTGTGAATGTAACTGTATAATTAACTGTAGGAACGTGCCCTGCCAAGCATGAGCCACTTAGACCAGCCCAGAGGTTGCTGCTGCCTTATTCTGATTTAAATGACTGTAAACTGGTCATCAAGTGCCATGTCATGGTTTGTTTTGGAGTCCGAGTTCCACTGTAAATGTGAAGAACTCAAAATGATGAATTTGTAGTTCACTGATCATTTCAAAATCTAAATTCAGGCAAATGATGAATAAATAAATGAAGTCTGGCAAATGGAACGTTGTGTCTCTTTTTCAGTTGTGTCTTCTCTTTCAGTACTTATCTGCGTGCCTCTGTTCAATGTTTCAGTACTGCTAAAGCTACACAAGCCAAAGCCTCATAACAAGAGACTGCAGGACACATTGTTTCATAGTAACACTTGTGAATGTGCATACACTTTTGTCAACCCACAGGTTTCCAAATGCTAGGGAATTAGGACCGTTGTCATAGGGATTAACAGTTTAAAATCAAATATTGTATCTTCTGAATGAGAAAAAAGTCCTCAAAATATCACATGTAAGAGTTGGTTGAAAGTCATGAATAAATGCTTGGATTTGCCTGTCTGCCATGTAAGTTATGGAGCATCCCGCAGTGAATTTTCAATAAGCGCAGTAGAAAGGGGGCGCCGTTGTGCATCCTTGGTCCCATCAGAAGGCACTGGACTGGAGCACTTCACCTGGAGAAGGGTGTAATTTATGTTCCACGATTATTTGTATCGAAAGGTCACGTTTTGTGCCGAGGAAATGTATATGCACGCATCCAAGTCTGAAGGTCGGGAGCTGGAAAGGATGGGAACGCCAAGCCATACCTCAAGGGAACTGATTATTGAAAACAGATTTTTACATGAAACCTTTTTACTGGGCTATAATAATGAATGAAGATGGGTATGATTTTACATATTTTTTAATGCTACAGCCTGTAACTTTTTAGCTGGGACAGGGAAAGGATGGGAACACCAAATAAATCACAGATCATAGAAAATAGATTTTTTTTAATTAAAACCTTATTGTGGTGTTTCAGCTAACATCAAAACATTATGTAGGTCTATATTAATGACTGGAGATGGGTATATTTTACATATTTATTAAAGCTACAGCATGTCAAGGTTTAGCCAGGAGCAGGGAAGGGTGGGAACGTCAAGTCATGGCTCAAGGGAAGTGATCACTGTAAACGGAAATTAAAATAAAACTTTGTGCTGCTTTTCCGATGATACCACAGTATTTTAAAGGGCTATATTAATGAATGGGTATACTTTTGTTATATAATTAAAGGTGCACTATTTAACTTTTTTGGTGGAAAGTCCGCCACCTGCCTGTCTCCATGGAGATGTTATGAATTTACCTAGAATGTTCAATGTATAATGACATCGAAGTTAGTTATCTTGCATTTGTTCAGTACAGATGTTTTTATTACCTTGATAAGATGCATTGTTATTGGGAGCTGGGTTGCCTCTCCACAGATCTGACCCGCAACTCAGACAGGTACCGTCGCCCGCTTGTCTCCCTGTAGATAGATATGTTTAACGCCATACTGTAAAACATTTTAGGCAGAGCAGTAACGTAACATTTTAGCCCAAATAGACTACAATAATGGCATGTTTCTTTTATTTTAATTTTGGGTGTGTGTAATACACTAAAACAAAGGTGTCCTTACTCTGAGCAGGCTTGGTTCTAATAATATTAATAACACTTGTAATGCGCTTTATCAAAGCGCTACACTGAAGTTCAAAAATTCACTCACTCCATACTTGGTGATGGTAAGCTGCTAAGGACACACCAACAGCCCTTGGTCCGAGCTGGCCTCGATCCTCCGACCCTCGGGTTGGGAGAGTAACACTCTAACCACTGAGCCCCTGTCGCCCCTTCTCCACAAACTTGGCTTTTGTCTCCATAAAGATGTTCCATTGAATGTAATCTTCCACAGTATGGAATCAAACTCCTCTATATTTATGGAAAATCTTCCAAAGTATGGTTTTAATTGTTTGCTTCCTTTTAATCATTTAGGTGATGTGCCACCTCCAGAAAAGTCCATACTGTTCCTTTAAGGCAAACAGCCTAATGATCAGGTCTAATGTTTATAGATTTTCCTTTTGGATATGTCTTAACAGGGAACACTGGCCCAGTTCTAATATACTGTAGTTAAATGTAAAAATCGAATGTTCCACACTATGGCATTATGCTTATTTTGCATTTAATCAATTACAAATTCTTGAATGTAATTACCCTGGTAATTTCACTTGCCTTTTGGAGATAGACCAGTTAAGTTGCTTACCATATTGCAGAACATCAAAGCAAAACAATATCTCCAAGGAGAGTAGCAGGTGGCAGAAAAGTTACATGGTGCAGTTTTAAAGCGCACACTACATAATTACTTTGATAGATTACTTTGATGCATGTCCTCATTTATGTTTCTAATTATACTGTGATGTATACGTTTCAGAGCATGTGCAGGTCACTGTGTTGTCTCTGTTAGATATGGATTCATTATAGAACATCACACAGCCATCTGTCCGTCATTCACACATGTAGAGTTACAGGCATGACTGCATTTCATGTTTATACAAATGCTTTCTGAGTTAGCGCTCAGAGCTAAAATGGTTAGCTCATGGAATAAAGACAGAGGAGGTTTCAATGTCAGCGATGAATGTGAATATCATTTGTATATATTTTTATCCCAGTGGGATTTAATAAATTCCTCTTAAGCAATGGATCCTTGAAGGGGCTCTTATCTTAAAAAAATATATAAACACTATAGATGAACTTGAGAATTTAACCATGTTATAGCTGTTTTCTTCTCATTTGCGCATTCAAAGTTGTATTTGGAGTGCTTCATGCATGTTTGAGTAATCTGCCCCGGTACACGCCCACTGTGATGTACCAGTTTTATTTTCTTAATCAGTGATTATTTGTATTGTTGTGGATCTCTTTAACCCAACCTTTGTAATACTATCTGTTGTTACGCTCTTGGAGCCTACAGGAAGGTGCGTCCAGCAGCCTCGAGCCACTTGGACTAGACTGAACTGGTACGATTGTTTTGATGGTATAAATACACCATATGTAAGTTCATTTGTCAGCTGAGGGCGAGATGACACTCACACACACTATATATGTATGTATATATATATATATATATATCGCTTGGTACTGCGATGTCCACCACAACGGCTTTGCTCTGAGCGGCATAACCAAGGATACCATAGTGGTGGTAGATAAATGTTCATAAACTCTCTGATCTGAATAGTCACCCCTCGTACCTGCAGCCAAACATAAATCAGTGCTAGTGCAGCCTCTGCAGCTCAGTGAGTGAATTCTGGAGGTTATGAATAATGAAAAAAATGAACAGTTACCATAACAATTTACTATTTAAATCAGTATGTCTTTTGAATGCTAAAAACTCCTCAAAAATGAATGCATGAATATAAATCTATAAGCTGCATTCCAAAACACTTAAAACCAGATAGTGCCTCTAGCTTTAAGTGTGCAATACTTCCAATAGTGATAATGGCTTTTCCCAAGGGCACCATGAAGAAGACTTCAACTGAAGATAAATTCACTTTTACAGGGCTGCTTTTAAACCAGGTGAAATTGTGTTTTTTAAGACCCCTTCTAGACTCACTTTATCAAGAAACCCCCAAATAACAAGCTCCTAGTGGCCTTTGAAGGTCACTGCACCCAAACCGTATTTTATTTTCTTACTTTTTCTCGCCGCAGTGGCTGTGTCCGATCAGCGCAGACATTGACTGAGCAGGACACAGAGGCGAAGGGCATTGTTAATTGTCCCAAAATAAATAAATAAATAAATGCGGTGAGGCCGTGTCCCTTCAGCGCCCTGACGGGAGGAGAGGGATTAATTAGGAGCGTCTATACGAGCAGCGTGGAGAGACCAATGATTATCGGAGATGGGACAGAGATGAGGAGGAAGGAAAACAGCTGCACCGCCAGTCTGGAGCTGGCAGGGTTTTTTTTATTTATTTTTGTTGCAATGTTAAAATGTGTATATGGTGTTTAAATAGAATTATCTACTGATCTTAGTCACTTTTTGGCAACTTTAGTGCAAACTAGTTAAATTTGAAGCTTTCTGGTAAAAAAAATCTAGGTGCCTACCTGCCTTCATACTAGGTGCCTATCACACTGGACTATGATGACATTTATTTTACTGGAGCCGGACTCTATGGGTCACATCACATCACACTCACTTAGTCCACTTTGACATATTTTTCTTTATACAGTCTCTGCTTATATCTCTAAACCCCACTCCACCCGTTCTCTCACTCTTTTCTTGAGCCCTCCTGGTACTGCCCAGTTTAGCAGATGTATTTGATATGTGGTTGAGGGAGGAGTTTAAGTGATTAGTCCCACTTTAAAGAGCCAGCACCTGATTTCAAACCATGAAGGAGGAACACAATTTAGTTTGAACCTTTAGCCCTGCCCACTTAGTCCTTTTTGCTGCTGTGATATTGCACCATGACACAGAAACAGGCCGTGTCCCAGTTGCACACTACGTCGGGTGCATTTGAAGGGCACTTACGTAACTTCTGCCGCAACAAGGCCTGTCCCATTTCAATGCACCCGACGAATGTGGCCGACGAATGTGGCCGACGAATGTGTGCTGCGTTTTCAGCATTTCCATGGAGATTGACCGTGAAAGAAGCACGCATCTGAGCACACTGCTATATCCCATCATGCACCGCGCATGACTTCTTCTATGAGAGAAACAAGGTACATTTTCTTAAAGTTATGTAATACTAGCTACAATTGGGAAAAAAAAAAAAAAACAAGAAAAAAAAAAAACACCTAGAACGTTATATTTGCCAATTGATATTCAACCAATTCCTTACTTCATTCAATCTAAACAGAAATAAACGACTGCAATGATGACATCCTGACTCTTCTTTTATGAAACAATAACAAATTAAAAATAATACTGCAATTATTTCAGTATCCCTTTTACACCTTTAGGTCATGAGTCAACAGTCATATAGCTCATTTGTCAGCAGCCGTCACAGTTGCTAGGCGACGTAACGTAAGCAACGTAATGTAAGCTCACAGACAGAGGTTGAAGTACGCTCTGTGGTGTAGGCCTGTCCCATTTCGGCATGGCCTTAGCAGCTGACGGAGGCTACACAGAGAAGTAACCTTCGTCGGCCGGATACTTTACAGTATTTTGGTGTGCAACTGTCAAAGTGGGACATGCTACAGTGTCTGGGATAGCTTCATGCAGTTGTTTCCTTATAGTTCTCAAATGTCTTTGCTTTTTTGTCACTGTTGAAATACACCATGTGGGAAACTCGTATCTGGGATAATGTCAGACAGAATCAGGTTTCCCATGATTCATAGTAGCAATGTGCCTGATTGGATGAAAAGAGGTGACCCTGTCAGTAGCTTCTGTCAGAAAAAAATACTTTGTAAAATGAATAGACTATATTTCACAGTCTCAATTATTTTCTTATTCAGCAGCTTTTATCATAAAATGTTAACAACTGTAATAGATAGCATTTTAAATACAATATGGTATATGAATATATGAATATAAATGTTTATTTTGTATGTGATCTGCTGCCTCTTCACATAAATGTGAAATAGAACTAAACCAGAAAATAAAGTCCTTCGTAAACTGTATGATGCAGAGTCTGGGCCTAAAATGTTCAAATTTTTGGTATTCATTTTTGGCAATTTTGATAGTAAAGAGTAGACTCGATATCGATTTTGATACCAAAAAAAACACTCTTTCCTTCAATAATAGAATGTGATTTTCAACATTCATTTCTGTTCTGCCACTGTGACCTTTTTAGTATTGATACCTCTTTTATCGAGTATCTAGTTTTGATGCTAGTTTCAGTGTCGATTAGATTCAGTATCTGATTTTTGACAACTCTAAGCTTTGTAAATGAGTGCAAATTGAATCATATCCATTCCTCTGCACGGCTGTAACTGTGGAGCCGTGGTAGTTATGGACCGAGCCTGAGATTAGGAAAATGAACAGAGGGATCTTCGTTTAGTTAAATAATAGCACAATCCCGAGTGAGAGCAAAACGTGAAGGAGAATGAGATTTTATTATTGGCAGTCTAAAGGAGGAGACACCATTTGTGACTCAAATACAAAGCAAAATACTGTCCTTGGGCTTGAAATGAACAACATCGTATGAGCACTGAGACTTTAAGCTTTCTGTTCTTACATTGAGTGATACTGATTGATTATAAGAGTATATGGACAAAGACATTATTTTGATTTGTACTATATCACCTCAATTTGAATCTCTACCTCTTCTCTTCTCAAACACTTCTCCTTTACTCCTTCCATCCGTCACTGTCCCTTAGTGCCCTTAAATATGTCCCCTAGCTGCGTATCTGTCTCTGCTCCTCTCCTCTGCTCCTGGGGCTGTATCCCCCTCTCTCTGTGATCAATGGAGCCATCCCTGTTTTTTACGGCATGTCTCTCTCTCTCTCCCCCCTCCATTCAAGGCCCCTCTGTCCATCACATACAAGACTTCATCCATTCTTTCTATAGGCTGGCTTTTATCGTGATGACCTGGCACAATAAACAGCAAAGGAGATTCCATAATTCAGTTGTAAAATGGTAGATTATCAATTGAGAGTAAACCAGTCTAATTCATGAGCTGCACTCATTTTAATTGTTGTGAGCCATAGCAATTGTATATATAAATGTAATAATAAATCCATGTTGTTGTTTTTTTTTATTTATATTTTCAGTAGAGGATCCACCATGCAACTTCTTGTCTCCATGGAGTTGACTAGAATAAACATGTCTATCACCAGGCCAAGTTATAAACCAAATCTGTGGAGGGATTTTTGAAAACTAAAAACCCTTGAGAGTGAAGCTAACAGGAGTCACTACTATGTCTGAATCTCTGTTAAGACTTTAATCTGAGCTTTGTTTTAACACAGTCTTACCAGTCTCAATGACATTACAGTCACAAGCTAGATAAAATTGACCAGTTTTTCAGATAGTCACTCTCACCTTTGTGTTCAATCAAACTCTTAAACACAACCATGAATGGTTGGATTGATCACAGGCTCTGAAAAATGTGCTCTTTAAAGCAATTTAGTATTTTTCTTGAGTTGTCAGACCATCTTGAGACTTTTGTGGCTAATGTGTGAATTGTGTCACTATGGTGTAACAGCTGAGCTGATCTGCCATGCACCTTCTTGTCTCCATGGAGTTTTTATTGCCTTGCCTGAAATGTTCCACAGTCAGACAGTAAACATATCAATCACTGGGCCAATAAGCCACATCTACTGAGGGATGCAATAACAATAATAAATACAATACAATAAGGTAAAACAATAGTAAGGACAGTAGAGGTCACTCAGCTCCTAAAGAGGCTGTGGACTCTATGGAGTCCAGGGGAATTTCACACTTGTAGCAATACACTTTTTTTTTTTTTTAAATGGATAATTTAAGTGTTTTTGTTTGTTTTGTTTTTTTCTTTTAAAGCAAAGTTAGGGAGGCACTTCTGGATTTTACATTTGTGGATAAAATTGGCAAGACAAAATGTTATTATTATTATTATTATTATTATTATTACATTTACACAGTTATTCTTTACTTTTAATCAGTACACCAAAAATGATAAAATATCTATTTATGTATCCGGTTTTGCATTTCAGATCAGAAAGGTTGGATTGTAGCACAAAAAAAATAAATAAATAAAAAATAAAGATGATCAGTTTCAACACCCTTTTCATAAAAAGTACAAATGTTTTCTTGAATTATTGTTTGGATGGATGCTATTCATCATGTGACCATCAGAAAACGACGTGGGGCCCTCCACCTGAAAAGTGACATGCACCTTTAATTTGTTCTATACATGTTAATATGAGTTTGAGGAGTAACAATTAGGCTTGATCTATTTTAATTATAATTAAAATAAACATATTTCACATATTTCATATTTCAGACTGTTTCGTAAGCCTAAATGTTTTCTTTATTATATTTGATTAGACCAGATGTATTGTTTTAAGTGTTATAGCACTAAATGGTCACATTTTTATATAGCAATTTTCCACCTTCTAGGAACTCAAAGCACTTTAACGGGCAAACTGTGGATTTGACATCTCAAACAATTATGTTTACGTCAACTGCAGGATTTGAACTGCCAACCTTCCAACAAACACTCTCCCAACTGAGCTACTGTCTTTAGTGCTAGTTTTCATCAGCTGCCCATACGACACTTTTACAGGCCTACAGCAAATAAAGCTCAAACTGGTCCATGCACATCAGTTGTAGTATTTGCTTCAATAAGTTTTATTCGAGCCCAAAACCCAAACAAGATTAAGCAGGGTCATGAGTCACTATTAAAACAGTATACTGCAGATTGTGAGTAACCCTGTCTCCTTGATGCGTTTGGCCTAATTAATGATGAAGAAAACGAGCTTGGGTCCTTTTTGATTGGCTCCAGAGCGCAGAGCTGCAGCCCCATTACCCTGTTGATAACTGGAGTGTCCGTGCTCTCATCTCTGCTGCTAATGCTTCAAATAGCATTACTGATTGTTCAATTTGGCACGCAGAGAATCACAAGCACAAAGAAGGCCATGGCGGATCACTCAAGTGCAATCAGGAGGCGGCTCCTCTCTACAGCTGCTTTTAGCTCAACCTCTTCTTATCAAAGATGGCAAAGAAAATATGACATAACATCATCATATTTAGGATTTTTTCTTAAAAATGGTTGGACACTGGCAGCAGACGTAGAAGAAGAGACGATTCTGTAACTGTTTTAACACAATCTGACCTGAAAGAGTCTCTCTAAAATAGCATTACAGTCACAAGGTAGCTAGCATTAGCCATCAGTTTTTCAGTCACTCTAACCTTTTTGTTGAAATTCAAGCTCCTAAACAGGACTATGGAAACGTGGATTGACACAGGCTTCTTTAAAAGTGCTGTTGTATTCTTTCTGAAGTTTTCAGACTTTTGAGACTATTTTTGGATGTGTTTACTAATGTGTGCATTGTGTCACCCTGTTGGAGCTGCTGCATAATTCGACATAGACATACATGCAGAGCAGCCCCAATGTGATGCCACTGGTCAGTATCAATAGTTATGCCCAGACTAATACAAATAAGGGACAGGACTTTATAGTCATTTATCTTCATTTTATTACATGTTCTTATTCTCCTGCAGTTCTTGAACTTTGTTGCAACACTGTAATAAAGGTTTATCTCATCTTTTTCGGTGACACCCAAAAAACAATATTACCTACAGAAAACACTCATTCATCAATCTCAATGTAAAGTAATATTTAGACCTGCTCTAATAGGTCAGAGGGGTGACGCCATGACGACGGAGCCATGCAGATCAGCGCCCCCTCAGGGCCAAGGTGAGACCAGGAAGAAGGCCCACTGCCTGGCAACAAACTAATTAACAAAAGAAACACAGGGGCAAAGAAAGAGGAAGGAGAAAAAGGAGTATATTTAAAAAAAGGGAAAAGAAAACATTGGAACTGAAATAAATAAATAAAAAACACAAAGACATGCTTTAACATTAAGACACTTTTTCAAATACATGTAAATCTAACCTTGGACTACAAGATATTTGCCTGCTTATAGTAAAACACTGCTGCTGCTTGAGTAGTGACTGCAAGAGATGTGTTTTTTGGTTTGTATTTTGTTGACAGCACCACGCAGATGTAATGATCAGTCATGTGATGTGGTCAGTGACGTCGCTGTGAGGACATATGCTTCTGTCTGTAGTCTGCTCTAGAATCACCATCATTAAAACCAATGTCCCACTGACACAGATGGTCACCTTTAGAGTCACATGACGATGCAGACTTTTACACAGTCCATAGTGATCAGTCTGACAATGCTAGGACAAAAGTGATATGTTTATATGATTTTATATGGTATAAATCAGCTGTTTTGAAGTGTGTGTCTTCCATAAGAGTTACTAAGGACAGCAATCCCTTCACTTATGTCTTAGGGCAAACTTTCTCTTGACCCAGTACAGATATATTGCGTAAGTAGGGCAGGCCCAGCCTATAAGCAGACTAAGCAGCTGCTTAGGGCCCCGAGGCCACCAGAGGGCCCCCAAGAGCCCAAACATTTATACTGAAAATAATATAATATATCAATTTTTATTGGGCAGAGGTATTGTGTGTTTACAGTGGCCTAAACATTTGTTGTATATCTATAGCAGCAAAATATCTACTGCTGCCTACATTTGTTTTTGAGTCGGGCAGAGTGTGTTTACAACGGTGCAAGGACCCTTTACAATGTAAATTTAAGCCCACTGTCACCAACTGGAACATATTAAAATCCACCAGAAACAAAGAAAAAATGTCTACAATTTTAAAAATCTTGACCCTCCCTTATATATATATTGTGTACTGTTGTTGTGACTATGGCAGTTGTGACATTCTGGATGTTTTCAGTCTGATGTTGGTCATATAAATACAAATACAATAAGTTGAGGTGATGAGAGCATACTCATAATGCTGTCAAATGTTAGAATCTGCTGTCAGGGGCCCCATAGACAAATTCAGCTTAGGGCCCCCTAAAAGCTAGAGCCGGGCTAGCAGCTCTTGAGGTCAAAACATGTTTGGTAATCTAATTCTAAAGCATATTATTGTCTAACCAGGAAGTGCACATTAGCATGCTAGTTGTTGTTAAATATCAAAGCCAATTATGTTGCTCAGATTGGTATCACCTGGGCCACACCCTGGAGCCAGGCCCGGGGTGACTGCTGGTGGCCAGACCTCTCCCCAAAGAGCCCAGTTGTGTCTGGGATGAGGGCAGTGTGGGACTCCCTGCTCCCTGCTCCCCTCCCCACCATCTCCTTGGTCTTCCCCGCGTTGATGATGAGGTGGTTCTGCTGACACCAGTCCACAAAGTCCTGCGTTAGTCCTCTGTACTCCACATCGTCGTCATCCTTGATGAGGCCAATGATGGCGGAGTCATCAGAGAACTTCTGCAGGACGCAGCTGTCCGTGTTGAGTCTGAAGTCTGCAGTGTAAAGGGTGAAAAGAAAGGGCGCGAGGACAGTGCCCTGGTGCGCCCCCACAGTGCAGGTCATGAGATCAGACACACAGTTCTTGGCTCTCACAAACTGGGGCCGGTTTGTGAGATAGTCCAGGATCCAGTCTGCCAGGTCACAGTCCACCCCGGCAGTCTCCAGCTTGTCCCTCAGGAGCAGTGGCTGGATGGTGTTGAAAGCACTGGAGAAATCAAAGAACAGAATCCTCACAGTGCTGCCGGGGTTCTCCAGGTGAGACAGTGAGCGGTGCAGCAGGTAGATGACGGCGTCCTCCACTCCGATGCCAGGTCGGTACGCAAACTGCAGCGGATCCATCACTGAGCTAACGGTGGAGCGGAGGTGGCCAAGGACCAGTCTCTCCAGTGTCTTCATCATATATTAGACCTGGTTCAGACCTAGTTTACACCTGGAATAGTCCTGTTATAGACCTGGTTTAGATCTGATGTCCTGCGGAGGGCCAAATATTTTCTTCTGATGTGTTGTGGTGTAAAAAGTTTGCTACTACTTATCTTAAAGGGCTTGCACCAGATTTTTTTCTATGTTTGTTTGTTTGTTTATTATTTAATGAAGGGACAATGCATATTAAGAACAGAGGCCTGGGGAACGAATCCCACAACTGTAAATGTGCAGGATTATAGCCAGTGCTAATTTCCATCCTTTGTCCCTTGCTGGAAAAAAAAAAAAACAACCCAGCCACACCACAGCTTATAAAAACATTTTAAAAAGTACAAAATACAAACCCTCTTTCATATCTTAAAACTCATCCATAAACCACTGCCCTCAGATCACCAGATCTCTCACAAACTTACAGTACAAACATTCACAATACAGTCCACTCATACACCACATCTGCCTGGAATCACAGCCTACACCTTAATAAGCTAAGTATTATACATTCATGAGAAGCTACATTTGCAATTTTATATACAGTACATGTACAAAAATGTCTTGTGCAAACAAAAACACAGCATTACCACTAAAATCCATTCAAGTTAGTGATTATGTGACAAGTTTGATTGTCTAACAGCCATGACTTGAGTTGTTCTGAAAATGAGCTGAGAGTGGGCAGCTCACATATTGTTACTGGGATAGTATTCCAAGTTTGAGAAGCTCGAAAAGAGAAAACATTCTGTCCAAAAGTGCTTTTTCTAGATGGAATCGTACAGTCACCTCTGAAACCTGCTCTTGTAGATCTAATTTGACGTTTTTTTTGACAAACTCTTGCAGAGCTGTAGGAGCCAACCCATGCAGAATCTTATACACAAGTGTGCAGTCTGCCAGTTTGATCATATTGTCATAACCTAATATGTTATGTTGTTTTAGAATTAAACAATGATGATATGACTTTGGTTTTGTGTCTAAAATTTTGAGGGCCTGTTTATAAACCGTTTCAACAGGTTTCAGAGTGGTCTTACATGCTGAAGCCCAGCTTGTCATACAGTACATCATATGAGGGACAATCATTGCAAAATATAGTTTAGAAGCATCCAGTGTTAAATTAGCTCTAATATGTCTAAAATTTGACAGATAAAATTTCATTTTGTTAACTACTTTTTTAACATGCTGTTTGAAATTAAGTTTTGAGTCAATCATTACTCCAAGATATTTAAATTCAGTAACAGTTTCAATTATTGTTCCATTTATCAATACAGGGGGATTATCATCATAAACAGCATTCTTAGAAAAGAACATACAAACCGTTTTAGATACTTTCAATACTAGCTGTGACCTCTGTAACCATTCTGAAACCTTGTTCATGGCAGATGTTAGTTCCTGAGCTGCAAGACTTTTATATTTTGCATGAACATAAATAATTGCATCATGTGCAATTATTATTATTTATTACAAAGCATGTGTTTGAGCAAAACGCGTCTTGCCGCAGTACAGATATATTGTATAAGCAGCTCTTGGGGTCCAAATATTTTTCGCTGTGTACGGTCTGAATCTGAATATAAAGCATTTATTGTCCAACAATTAGGATGTGTGTATTTGCATGCTAGTTGTTGCTGGCTTTACTGTGATGGCAAAACTCTGTTCTGACCTCTGAAAGATGTAAAAAGTGCTTGTGAACTCATCATAGTAAATTTGTTCTCCAGAACTGCAGGCCAAATAAAAGTCAGGTTTGTGGAGTTGCAAGCCCGCTCTCAATAAGGATGTTTTTTTGTTTTTTTAATAGTAATTTTTTACTGGAGCTTTAAAATAAACATTTGATTGAAATAAAAACTCAATTTTGTGTAATTCTTGTCATTTTGTTAACGGAGATGTCCATTTTTACAGTGTAGCTCCTTTGAATCCTCCACCAGTCAATATATAATACAATATTCCGGGTTGTTTCCATCTTCAGACCAAGACGATCCTTTCTTCTCTTTCGCTCTTGACATAAATTTGAGTAAAACTTAATAAATTCTGTCAGATTAATAAGACAAATCTCCGTATTCCCTTGTAGAATGTCGTTTGGCTCAGATTAAAGCGACAGATCGGAATACCTCTGGAATCATTTGAATAATATTGAAATCATGTCCGCCTGCTCTTTGTAATGTGATTTGCGTCGGATTGGTCCTGTTTTATTCCGACGGGATGAGGACTCGGAGCAGATGCAAAGGAGAACGGCATTAACGGCAGCAGATGTTATTTGTTTTGGACTTAGTGGGATCAGACTGTCACTGGGTCTATGATTCATGACAATATAAGCTCTTGTTCAACATTTGCAACTATATATATTTATGTAAACCAAGACCCCAGAACCAGAGGGTTGCCTGTTCAATTAACTACGTCAATCAATGTCTACAGCCAATAGCAGAATATTGTATTAGCATCTTGGTGGTTAACAATACAAATTCATAAAAAGTCATTGTTAAAGCACATTATGTAACATTTTGAGAGAAGAGTCCTGCACTATGTGTGTCTGGCATGCATGATTACTGAGTCTTCCTCAGCCTAAAGGAACAGGCACTGTTCAGGGACGTTTATTTAGGAGGAGGGAGCAGGTGATATTAAAGGAATGGCTATTATGTATGTGTGTATTTGCGTGTGTGTATTTGTGTGCGTGGGTATTTGAAAAGATATATATATATATATATATATATATATATATATATATATATATATATATATATATATATATATATATATATATATATATATATATATATATATATATATATATATATTGAGTTTGCAATGAAGGCTCTTCGAGTCCTGTTGAAAGCAGCCACAGCCACGGAAAGCCAGGGCCAAATACCTCAGACGAATAAGGCAAGTCCTAAGGAGTCAGCTCAATGGCAAGAATAAGACCCAGGCAATAAACAGCTTCGCCTGCCAGTAATCAGATACCCAGCAGGAATCATAAGCTGGCCAAAGGAGGAGATACAGACCACAGATGTTAAGACATGAAAACTCCTGACCATGCATGGCGGGTTCCATCCCAAATCCAGCACCCTGAGACTGTACGCGAGCCGTCAGGAAGGAGGCCGAGGACTAGTGAGTGTGAGAGCCACAGTCCAGGATGAAACATCCAAGATCCACAAGTTCATCCAGGACAAGGCCCCAACAGACAACGTGCTCAGCGAATGTCTCAGACAGTGGAGTGCAGAGGAAGAGGAGCTGGAGGAACCATCATGGAAGGACAAGCCCCTACATGGGATGTACACCAGAACATAAGTGAAGTGGCTGATATCAAGAAATCCTACCAATGGCTTGAGAAAGCTGGACTGAAGGACAGCACAGAGACACTCATCCTGGCTGCACAGGAGCAGGCCTTGAGCACAAGAGCGATAGAGGCCCAGATCTACCACACCAGACAAGACCCAAGGTGTAGGCTGTGCAAAGAGGCCCCTGAGAGAATCCAGCACATAACTGCAGGGTGTAAGATGCTGCAGGAAAAGCGTACATGGAGCGGCATAACCAAGTGGCGGGCATAGTGTACAGAAACATCTGTGCAGAGTACGGAGTGGAAACCCCCAGGTCAAGGGGGGAAACACCTCCAAAGGTAGTGGAGAATGATCGCGCCAAGATCCTGTGGGACTTCCAGATACAGACTGACAGAATGGTGATGGTGAACCAACTGAACATAGTGGTGGTGGATAAACAACAGAGCAAAGCCGTTGTGGTGGACATCGCAGTACCAAGCGATGGGAACATCAGGAAAAAGGAGCATGAGAAACTAGACAAATACCTGTGCTCATACACACAGTGCTCATACACTCAGTACTCATACACACAGTAATCACACACAGAGCTATACACGCATTGGCCATACACACAGAACTCATACACACAGTACTCATACACACATAACTCTCACACACAGTACTCATACACACAGTACTCATACACACAGTAATCATACACACAGGACTCATACACACAGTGCTCATACACATCAAACTCTTACACGCAGTACTCAAATAGACAGTACTCATACAGACGTGACTCATACACACTGGACTCATACACAGTACTGACAATAAAATGTGGCACGTTACTATTACTTCAGTTCACTCTGGTCTTCATCAGAGCATTTCTCAGACAAGGAGCTGCAGCGCTGTTGTGTTTCTTTGGTGAAAGAGGCTCGGGGTGAGATCATAGGCTTGTTTGAGATGAGCGAGGCGGGCGCAAGTACGATCGCCGTCGATCGGTGCGCGGTGCATACCGGTTAGTTTTGTGTCCAAGATGCCACTGACTTGCTCTGACGTAACATGTGCACCGGTAACGGCAATCTTGTGAGAGCAAGGCGGATGCATGCAGTGTCATGCCCTTAAATGTGCCGTTCGAACAGTTCATCGAACGGTGCATTTGGCGAATTGGGACACGGACGCAGTTTTTGAGCAGGCGAGAGCTGCAGCTCTCCACCGACTGCGGCCGCCTGCATGGACTACAAACACTGCATGATGGGAAATAATGTCCTGTCACACGTGCATTGACAGATGATTGGGTCCGAGTTGTGTTCTGATCAGAAACGTGACGCCCTGACGCACGGCGTCTCCTCCTCCATCTTTACACAAACTACTGCCACATATTTGATATAGACATATGTTTTAAAAGTGTCAAGGCTGTTTCAGATATGAATCACTTCTGAACAAATGCAATATAATTACAATCTGTTAAAGTGAAATAAATGTTAAACGTTCACATCTGTTGTGTTTTTATTGTTTTAACAAAGTAAGTAACGGCATAGTTACTTTGCCTAGTAACTAGTTAATTCTCCCAAAAAGTAACTGAGATGGTAACTCAGTTACTTTTTGGGAGAAATAACTTGTAACTATAACTACTTACATTTTTGAAGTAAGATGCCCAACACTGCTCATACATGCAGTGCTCATATATGCAGTGCTCATACATGCAGTACTTATACACACAGGACTCATACCCACAATACTCTTACACACAGTGCTCATACACACAGTGCTCATACGCACAGTACTCATGCACACAGTAGTCATACACACAGGCCTCATACACAAAGGATTAGACAGGATGACCTGAGAACAGCACCAGGCTCTGCAGCTAACACCATAATAGCATTGCGCTGAACTCGCAGGCCACAGGTTTTCTGGAACTACAGTAAGGACAGGTGCATCATGGGTAATGTAGTCCCATGCACACCTGACTCTTAGTCCACCACCTGCTTGTCTCGATAAAGACATCATTGCTTTGCCTGGAATAATCAGTTCATTTTGTTTGCAGTATTAAAAAAAATCCTGTAATGGAATACTTCCAATACTGATATAATACTTTTTAATACTGTACTCCTGGACATTCCAGGCATAGCAATAACATCTCCATTGAGACTATAAAAACAAGTGGTTGTATATTTACCCTGAAGGGACATGATAAAAAGTAAAGAACAAAATTACAAAACAACACAGAGAAAATAATGTTTTGCTTAAAAGTCTATAGGATGAGTTCAGCCTGCAGTGTCTGGAATGAGGGAGGGAAAGGGTTTGATTGTGATCAGATTCACTGTGCTTTAGGTGAACATATTAAAACCTCTCACCATTATAGTACAGCTTATGTTCAACAAAAAATAACAACCAAAACTGGGTCTAAAATGTTACATATTGTGGCTTTAAAAAAAAGTACCAGTACAGTTCATAAATATGTTCTGGATTTCACTTGACCATATTCCAGTTAGGTAAAATGTCTTCCTTCTCCCTGCGTTACATGAGTGAGATTGGGCCCGCTCTTGGTTGATCAGAGCTGCAGTCGGCACTGTATAAATCTCTGATGTGCCCGCACATATTAGATCTCATCTATGACATTTTGCTGAAAGATGATATTAAGAGATTGATAGAACCAACCAGAGTGAGACCTCATCTCAAGACCATTAGCATTCCTAATATGGCCGCCACGTGTTGCAGTACAGCTTATTCTCATAGATACATACATGTCACACATAAAGATGACCAGATTGTCCGTGTTTTGATTACATATGCAGAAAGAGTCGTTGCACCTGCAAGTTAAAGGGCCCATATCTCACTGTTTGCTCTATTTCCTCATCACAAACAGACCTGGAGTGCTCCACTGTGTTTTTAAACAGCATACACTTTCAATAGAATTATTTGGATAATTTCAGATCTGGAATTGCCAATCTCTACTGAACTAAAGGTAAAAGGCGATATTAACTTGAATACTATCCCTTCATGATGTCACAAGGTGGAACCATAGACTTTATATAGAAATGGACATAGCTAATGCCTTAGCTGCCACGTTCCAAATAGGAAGTGCTCATGCACTTCTAGCACCATCAACTGGCTCAGGATAATTTTACAGTGAAAAACTGTGGCCCCTCTCTAACTGCTGTTGTCAGCCTCATCATTTTGATATTAAAATGCTCATGTTAACCCGCTCTACATGATTCTGGTATTTTTACTTCACTATTGTGTCCATAAATCAAGATATGAACAGTAATAATATACAAATGAGACACCTTCTTTCCCCAAGGTTGTTCCCACTAGCATTAGCAAGAGGTTTGATTGACAGCATTGCTAAGTGCCCGCTCCCTGCAAAACCAGCAGTGCGGGTGGGAACGGGATGTGACCTTGCTCCAGATTGGCTCTTTTGTTGCTATGATACTCGCGATTAGGATTCCAATTATGAAACTGGGCTCCAAATTGGCCCCTGTAACTGCTAGCCTTGATGAGTTTCATTTGACTGGGGCCGAAAGCTCACTTAGCCCACCTCTTTATACCATCTATGGGTGGAACGCAACATTTTGAGCTTTGGAGGTGTAGACAGACTAATAATAGAGGATTACGCAAATGTGTGAATGAAAAACAAAACACAACTCCAGGTATATTTTTGAGGAGGTAACAGCATTATAACATGGCTTAAAGCTCACAAGAGTCAATTTTGTGTAATATAGGACCTTTATGCAAGGGTAGGACTTAATCGTATTTCTCCTTGGGTGAACTAAAATTAGACCTGGGTTCTTTACAATGGCCATGTATTGAGATAGCCGCATTGTGATGAATTGCGTGTGTCAAGTTGCGTCACCTGACTTCCTCGCTGGCCCAGCTTTTGGATCTGTTTCTAATAAATCTTAAATTGACACGGCCTTATCAAGTCCATCCCTAACGCAATGTTCTTGAGTCACAGCATGAGTAAAAGTACACTGTAACAGTTAAGCTTTAGGCCAAACACATTCTGGTTTCTATAGTAACAAATGGCTTTATTTGCAGGGAGCAGTCTGTAAGTAAGTAATTCATATAAACCATCTTTATACGCTCTCTTTAATGACTACTTTAATTACAGCTGTATTAGCCCTGGTATAAACAAAGCCTGCGGACAGGGTGCTGCTTGCTCACATATTAAACTCAAGGTAGGACAGACATCTGCATAAAGGCAAAAATAATGTATAACTATAAATATGAAATGAACAATGCATGTGAGATAATAAGATAGTAAGCAACAAGGCAACCCAGATGTTACAGGCAGTTGAACGTATCAAAGGCAAAGTATTAAAGTACTGTACTTAAGTATTCATTTTAGTTATCTGTACTTGAATACATTTTAAGTTAATACTTTTGACTTTTATTTCACTACATTTGAGAGCAGAATCTGTACTTTCTACTCCACATTTTTTAACTGAACTGAAAAGTAAAAGTATTTTATATTATTGTCTGAGACCTGCTGAAATGGCTGAGAATGTTATTTTTTAAACATGTTCATAATCTGAGCAAACAAAAATATACAAATATAAAACAGCTAGAAAATGGTTGATTCAATTGTTTCTGTTGAACAAAATGCAACACAAATCTTTATAAAAACCACTACATTGGATGTTTTATTAGACCTCAGAATCTTTGTGAAATAGTTATACTTGTCCTCTTTAAGTTTGTAAACAGGCACTGTAATACCTTTACTTTGATTTTTTTTAAATTTTTTATCTGATACTTTTACTTTTATGTGAGTGTGTTTTTTTTTTTTTTTTTGCTTCAGTATCTGTTCTTTTGCTTAAGTAGCAATATTAAGTACTTCTTCTACCACTAGTTACAGGTAAAGCAGGAGGTCCACGTCTTTGTTTAGTCCTGGAGAGCTTGTAGTTCATGGATCCTCTAGGTCTCGGCTTTTAAAAGGTTCTTGTGTCTGTCTTCTGTTCTTGGGTTTTGGTACATGTTCAGTCACCACAGCCTCCAAAGAGCGTGGGCTAATATTGGCATATATTAGCATTAGTATTAGCTCGTGGTGATCCAGCAAGGGCCAACAGTATATTCTCAGAACTTTATATTTGGCAGTTTGTCCCATTGCTGTTTTTGCTAAAGATGCTAACAGCTGATGATAAGACCAGTGACAGTTCTGAAGATGGCTTACAGCTAGCAGCCCAAAAATGTCAAAAAAGTAAAAATATCTATAAAACTATCTCCACAATAACACAATAAATCAAGATATAGCTGGGAAAATAGTATCTACCTGTATTCAAATCCATATAACTTCTTTTAGCATTGTTTGTGTAAAAACTTGAGATCGACCCATTTTCACACAACTATGTTTTTGACAACTTAAATTTAATTCAAGTTTATTTATATAGCACATTTAAAAACAACCTCAGCTGACCAAAGTGCTTCACATAAAATAATTAAACACATAAAAACATCACACAATGAGGTAAAATTACATTATACAAAAGAGCATAAAATAACAGTACAAGTACCAAGACATTCTATCTAGACCAGTGGTCCTTAACCTTTTTGGAGGTACCGAACCCCACCGGTTTCATATGCACCTTCACCGAACCCTTCTTTATTGAAAAATAAAATATGATTTTTTTTCTAATTCAAGACATAAGTATGTTTTACTGGTCACAAAATGAACCGTGCATTAACATCACTGTGTTCAAGGAACAAAACCAATACAGTGCATGAACTCACAACAAATTACATATTTACCTTTTCACAGAGTAGCCTTTTCATCAAAATGTGGCTCTCTTCACCTTGAACTCAGCAAGCGTTGTGTCCTTGTATTCCCCATCTCCATGCAGGTTAAGGAAGTGTTCCTTTAGTTTTGCCGGTACTAGACTAGAATTGCTTAATTTCTAGTCTAGTACCGGCAATTTCTAGTCTAGTACCGGCAATCATACAGACAGGACGCTGACTCCCATCACGTTCCGTTATATATGTGAATCCATGTAGTACATATTCATCTGACCACTTTCTTTTTTTGCTTTTTTACATAGTTAGTATGGATTAAAATAATAACCCTTTAGCATCGGATGCTATCACTGCCGATAGATTCTCGGTTCCGGACTTTCCATCACGTAACTCTCCGCCACCAATTATGCTTCATGTAAATTCAAACAGCATCTCAAAGCAGAGGCATCGGGCTCTTTAAATATATGTTACTGTCATTACGGTAACGTGCTTACGTCGCCCTCGAAGACGACCAATCAGAGCGCAGTTGTCGCCGGGATCCTCCCAGTCAATGCCGGGGCATCACTCTGGCTGTGTCTCATGCCGTGTGTCATGCCGTGTCTCAATTCACCAAAGTGCCCTTAAATACACCGTTCGATCGGTGCATTTAAGTCGGGCGGGTACTTTGATAGACACATTGAATGGTGCATTTGTTGAATTGGGACACGGCCGGCATCTGGAGACGCTCGCAGTTCGTGAATCATGAGTCGGGTGCTCCGCCGAACCCCTGAGACTGACTCACCGAACTCCTAGGGTTCGATCGAACCCAGGTTAAGAACCACTGATCTAGACAATATTAAAAGCCAGGGAGAAAAGATGAGAAAGTTAAAGTACACACCTAAATATATATATATATATATATGTATACATATATATATACATATATATATATGTATATATATATATATATTATATATATATATATATATATATATATATATATATATATATATATATATATACTATATATATATATATATAGTGCCGTGCAGTGACGTGCAGTCAGGGGAGGCCTGTCATCACATCATCACTCACCTGTCATCACAGAGAAAAAATAAATGAAATGGTTATATTTATCCAATGATTTGTACTATAAAGTTATTTTCTATTTAACTTTGCAATTTATTTATTTATTTTTTATACTGAAGAGACATGTGGAGAGGCACCGTTCGTACCTCACATGGACTGACTGTGCTCTAGCTCAGCAGTGACGCTGCTGCTTTAAGCGGCTGTGAAAAGCCGTGAGCCCAGAGATTCTTGCAACTCACGCAGAATAGTGACAACAAATTACAATTTAGAGTTAGGAAATCAAGCAATCCGTTCACTTTTTTCTTCTTGTCTGGCCCTACTTTTTAAATGGAGGAAGATTACATATTAAAGCTCAAGCAGTTTTCTAAACTGGACTTTCGGTTGAAGCAGGAGGTTATAATTAAAGGAAGACCAACCCTAAAGGAGCTAAATCATTTGCTCCAGACAACGGGATGAAAGTCTCGCTCTTGTCAAACAGAGTGGTACGAAATGGTAAGAAATTTAATGACATCAATCCATTGAAAATTGGGGAACCAGAAGAAGGATAAAAAACAATACAAATCCAGCTTTTTATTTCATACTATTAGAGCGATTTCATAAGGACTTCAGAATGTTTATTTTGAAATTATTTATTTATTTATTTATTTTATTTATAAGTTTAAATCTGTCAACTGGAAAACTCGTTGTAGGAGTGAAGACGTTTCGCTGCTCATCCAAGCTGCTTCTTCAGTTCTGATCAGATTGCTGATGGCCACCGCCTTATATCTATCTGCAGGGAGGGGCTAACTACACTGAAACTGTAAACAACTATTGTCTCCAGTTTCAGCTGGAGCTACCCTATTCAGCCCTTAACGACCCTGCTATTGTTCTCATTGTTCTGGGTCTGAGGATGGAGTTGTAGATGGGGGAGAGATTATGTCTGAGGCTCCTGTTTAAAGAAGGATTCTCTTTCCTAACAAAAATAGCTTCTTCAACTCAAATTACAAACTACAAGCCCAAAGCCCCTCCCGCTGCAGACAATAAACAACTAGCAGAACAGTTAAACGGCTTGATGTCCCACACCCCTCCCCCTCCTCCCTCACCACCATGGACATCACAGCCGAACCCACCTCGGACCCCTAATCCTCCCCCACTGCCCTCACAGTTTCGGAGCAGGACATGACAAACCTTTTCAGGAAACAAAACCCCTGCAAAGCCCCGGGCCAGGATGGTGTCTCTCCTTCCACCCTTAGACACTGTGCTGAGGAACTGGCTCCTGTCTTCACGGACATCTCCCTGGAGTCATGTCAAGTCATGTGCTTCAAGATGTCCACCATTGTCCCCGTCCCCAAGAAGCCCAGGATCTTAATGACTATAGACCTGTGGCTCTGACGTCTGTAGTCATGAAGTCATTTGAGCGCCTGGTCCTGCACCACCTCAAGTCCTTCACCTCCCCCCTCCTGGACCTTCTGCAGTTCGCCTACAGAGCCAGTCGATCTGTGGACGACGCCATTAACCTGGCCCTTCACTTCATCCTCCAGCATCTGGACTCCCCAGAAACCTACGCCAGGATCCTGTTTGTGGACACCTGCAGGTGGATCACTGACTTCCTGACAAACCGGAGGCAGCGCGTGCGGCTGGGGAAGAATGTCTCGGACACTCGGACACCAACTGCTGCACCTCCAGCCACGACTCAGTCAAGCTGGTCATGTTTGCGGATGACACCACCCTCATCGGGCTCATCTCGGACGGGGATGAGTCTGTCTACAGGAGGGAGGTGGATTGGCTGGTGTCCTGGTGCAGCAGCAACAACCTGGAGCTCAACGCCCAGAAGACAGTGGAGATGATTGTGGACTTCAGGGGAAGTGGGAGTCGACCATCAGCTCCCTCATCAAGAAAGCCCAGCAGAAGATGTACTTCCTGCGGCAGCTGAGGAAAGTCAAGCTGCCGGTCCAGATGATGGTGCAGTTCTACACGGCCATCACTGAGTCCATCCTCACCTCCTCCATCACTGTGTGGTTTGCTGGGGCCACTGCCTGGGACAGACAGAGACTGCAGTGCATTGTGTGCTCTGCTGAGAAGGTGATTGGCTGCAGCCTTCCATCTCTCCAGGACCTGTACGCCTCCAGGACTCGGGGGCGAGTCCTGGAGGCGTACAGGCGTACAGCAGCTGACACTTCTCACCCTGGACATGGACTATTTCAGCCACTTCCCTCTGGCAGGAGGCTACGGTCCATCAGGACCAGAACCTCTCGTCACAAGAACAGTTTCTTCCCCTCTGCTGTTTCTCTCATGAATACTTCATAAAACTGCACTAAACTGGACACTTTATAACACTGGTCACCCATGTTGCACTGTTGTTGTTGTTTTGATGCTGCTATTGTATATATTTTTTCTACCTCCTGCATGCCCTTATTTGTATTTATTCAGTGTGTTTTTTTTGTGTGTGTTCTATGTCGCGCTTTATCACCGAAGTAAGTTCCTAGTCTGTGAGCTCTGCTCACGGACAATGGCAATAAAACTTCTTCTGATTCTGATTCACTATCTTAGGAGTGGTTAGTGGCTTTCAGGTGTAGATGCACGGCAGACTGCGGTCCAGAGGAACTCTCATGCCGGTGTTGGCACATCCTCTTCTGGAGTAGCTGTTTAGTTTCTCCAATGTAATGCTCACTGCACTCTTCCCTACACTGAATAGAGTAGACTACATTACTTTATTTGTGGCTCAGGATTTTGTCCTTTGGGTAAACCAGTTTTTGTCTTAACGTGTTTGTAGGTTTAAAAAAAAGACAGGAATCTCATACTGTCTGAAAACACACACCTGCTGTGTAAAGAATGGTAACACCTCTCCTTCTAGGTTCAGATTCTCTGTTGTCCTGTTTTTTAGCTCTCTTAGATCTATTGAAAGCCCACTTTGGATATCCACAAGCAGAGAGGGCTGTCTCCACGTGTAGCTCCTCCTTCACTTTACCCTCTGTGTTTGTGGGCACCACTTGAGCTCTGCGTTTGTAGAGTACCGATAAGTCAGAGTTTGTGCTGCAGTAGATGGGGTGAATCAAACAGCATGTATTGGTCTGTGTGTGTAGGCTTTCTGAAGACTTCTACATGGACACGTCGGTCCTCTCCTGTTGTTACTGCACAATCTCATAAGGCCAGTTTGTTCTCCTTAGCTTCTTTCCCTGTGAACTTGATGTTAGGATCAAGGTTATCAGTTATCAACCACATATTGGTACCAATGTGTGGGTGGAGTTTTCCAGCAGTTTGCAGATTTGGTCCAGTGTCAGGTTAGTTCTCTCTTTTATCTTAATAACCTGGAGTAGTCTCCTCTTTGCAGCCTCCACCGCTACTGATGTGGGGATACAAGTGAAAAGAGAGGTAACATCAAATGAAACCATGATCTCATCTGAATCAAATTGGAGAGGCTTGATTTTGCTCACAAATTATGCTATGTTCTCAAAAATGGTGCTCTGTGTTGCCCACCAGAGGAGCCAGGATGGTCTTCAGATGTTTGGCCACATTGTATGTGACAGAATCAATACTACATACAATACGTCTGAGGGGTACTCCTTCTTTGTGGATCTGTGGCAGGCCATAGATACAAGGAAAGGAGTTACCAGGATAGAGTCTGTAATACAGCTGTCCATCAATGACTTCCTCCTTCTCCAGCTTCTGTAAGCAGGCTATGATTTTCTTCTTCTACCCAGGTTGCTCACACCTGGTTTACATGTTTGTAAATCTGATTGTGATGACATCAGTGCCTCATCAGCCACAAATCTCACCGCATGTCAGTGATATATGTATGTGCATCTCCCACAAATAAATGAGTCATTGTGTCCTTAGGCCCTCAGTGTCCATGTGTCCATATACACTGGTGTATGAATAATGTATGAGAAGGTGAGAAGGAGGGTCTATGGGCAAGAGATGTTGTGGGACAGTTATCCATTTGCCTGTTTTATCTGTTTCACTGTTGATTTTTAAATTTTCTATCAGGCAACTGCACATGCTGTTGTGATTTTGGACTTTACAAAAATAAATTGAATTGAATGTGTGTGTGAATGGGTGGTTCCTGTGAGTGTCTTGAAGGTAGAAAAGCACTATATAAAAATGTACCATTTATTCATTCTAATTCTGACAAAACTCAAACTCTTCATGACAGGGGAGTTTGAGTTCTGCTCTGATTCCACCAGTGCTACACCTGCATCTTCACTGGATTTATGTTGAGAAAAACAACAATCTGAAGCTCTCTCCGTCCTCAAATGTTCTCATGGTTCTGACTTTGTCTGTCCACATAAAAAAAAGTAAGTGTCATGTTTTGTATTAGGGCAAATATTTTCTGTGTAGTCAATGATGGCTGGTAAAACTAAAGCTTAAAGCCTTCCTTTGCCAACACTTTGGCAGCAATGTCATTTGTCAGATATATTTTCTCACAGAATCCATATGCATGCAGTCAGTGTTGGTTTGGTGCAAAGCATCATATTTGTTGTAACAGTGCACATTATCATGTTGTTGATTTGCAGATATCTGCTGCTGTGGTGGTCAGATGAACTTAACTCCCCCGTCCACACTCTGAAACTTACTGGTGAGTAACCTCTTCAACACAAAACCATTTTAGGATTTTAGACAATATTTGTCATGAAAGTTCACAGGATCATGATTATATTTAATATCACTGGTGGTCACATGGTGCTCATACAGTGTCACCACTGTCTCTGTATGAGTTATGGTGCATTCACACCGGTGCGTCAGGTGCGTCAAGCTCACATTCAAAGTCTATGGTGGACGCGCGTCTTGGTGACGCAGCGTTTTTGCGGCGTGTCTTCAAGCGTCAAGGCGGCGCGAATCTGCCGTCAGCGCAGCGCGTCTACGCATTTAGACGCCCAAGCGTACAAGCGTCGGACGCCTCGAAAGTTCAACTGGGTTGAATTTTTGAGGCGGTCGACGCACAGCGTCAACCAATCAGAGACCATGCTCCAGTGACACAGCGACGTCATTCTGAAGCGCTGGAGTCACAAACACGAACAGTGACGGGGACAGGGGACAAGGACGTTATCCGCGCACCAATGCGGGACAGCTGGTCATCGAACTGGGCCTGGGTCACAGGGAAATACCGCTGGAAGCGCTGATCATCCCGACGGAGCTCCTGGAGCAAGTGATGAAACTCGCCAAACTCCGAACGCCTCTGAATTATGTCGGGAACCCAGACACGCTGCCGCCGAGCCGATCGCCTCCGTTAATGACTTTTGTGCAGTAAATACACCAAAGCTATTCTCTCAACATGGTCTGTCATTGTGCACAAAAGGAGCAGGAAAACACTCAACGCTCGAGACGCACTCTCTTCCAAAGCGTCTGCCCTCAAATGCACACGCGCCCAAATAGAGGCGGCCAGCGCGTTTTTGATGCTGCGGTGTGAACGCGGCGTCAAAAACCAAGCACCATTATACACATGACTGAGACATAAACAATATGGAGGCTGCACAAATGACTTATAACTTGCAGGCTGCTGTTTCATGTAAAAGTGTGTGTGGGAGAAAATGTGGCAGGCGGTGCTTGGAGTTTAAAGGTAAAAATTTGAAATGAACATTTGACTTTGTTTTTGTGTAAGTATTTCTGAAATAGGGACAAATGGATTGATGTTTGTGTGCACTGCTGAGCAAAAGCAGAATAAAGGATACTTTTTTACTTTTAGCTTTCTCTGTGTCACAGCAAAAGCAGCTGATCCATTCTCCACAAGAGAAAGTCTTTTGAAAACAGCTCTTTGTCTTTGTGAGGAGGTGGGACCTAAAACAAAAACATATATGGGCAAACCCATCATGCTCCCAGTGTTTACATGCACATCATTAAACTCATCATTATCTCATTTCTGGAGTTACCAGATTATTGGCTTTGGGCTTGTCCCTGCTCTGATTTGTGGTGATGGTGTAGTCCTACATTAGACCTGGTTTACATCTGGTACTCGGAAAGTCATATGTTTTCTTGAGGATGAGTCAATTTCATTCTCTGCATTTGACCCATCCCTCAACCATGGAAATGTACTATAGTGAGCTGATTTTTCAAACTTAGTATGTGGTTACTTTCTAGCACATCAAAACTCTGCATGAACATGAAAACCCTGCCTCTTTCACAAACCCTTAAACTATTATAGATGTCATAGTTTGAGTCCACATGCAGAGCCCTGTAGCAGTGCCTCACCTGTTTCAGTGCACATACAAACAGCTGCTTTGGGGCCTTGTTTGTGGAGTTCAGTCTCTCAGATTGTCGTAACCAATCGGACAGAGGGACCAAAAATGCGTAACTCATGAAGGGTTAATAGTGTTTATTCACAGAATAGTGCAACAGGTAAGCAAAAGTTCATAAATCCACAAGAGCTGGGGAGCGAGGGTGAGGACAGGTGAGGGAGGGGAAGAGCAGCACAGGAGGGCAGCAAGCAGGGAGCATGACACAGATGTAAAGTGCCTCTGTCCTCTGCAGAGTTCAGCATGAAATGACCTGTCCTAAGTACAACCATTCCATTATATATGGATTTGTCCTGTCATGTTACCATAGAGACATCATTCTAATTGATGAATATGCAAAATAGGCTCATTATTTTCTCAAAATCATCTGTAGATTTCCTCAGATACAATAATGAAAACAAAATGTGAGTGTCGCTGTATAAAAACATAAATATAACTATGTTACTGCATGTGTAATATCAAAGTCATGACACAAACCGCTAAAAACACAGCACCAGGCTTCATGATGGAGTTTCTGTGGGATCAGTATCGGAGCTATACAGTGTTTTTTAAACTAATTACAACTACATCCAACTCAATGATGCCATTTACATCTAATCAAAACTATTTAAACTAAACCAGGGACTAAGCAAGGACTAAACAAGGACTAAACCAGGACTAAACCAGGGACTAAAAAAGGACTAAACCAGGGACTAAAAAAAGGACTAAACCAGAACTCAACCAAGGTACAAAACAGGTACCAGTAGGGAGCGTAGATGGTGTTTTTCATCAGCCCACCCCAGGCGTCGCCAACTCACCGCGGTGGACGGCGATAGAGCTGTCCAGTAGTAGTTATACATGCCCGTAGTAGAACCAATCCATCGTCCAGTCCCTCGCCTCCTCCAGCCGCCGCGCTGCGTCGCTCCAGGTTTGCACCCCTGGCTCCTCCAGACCGAAGCCGTCGGGCTGCTCTTGAGAGGGGACATGACAACTGCCAGTGGGGGGGTACGGTTGGCACGTTACAAGACCCACCCAAAAGCGGGGCCGACTCACCACGTTGGACGGCTGTTGAGAGCCGTCTCATAGTAGTAGTGTCTGCCCGTAGTAGAATCAGTCTGTTCTCCGGTCCCTCGCCTCCTCCGACTGCCGCGCTGCGTCGCTCCGGGTTTGCACTCCTCCAGATCACCCTGATGCCATCTCAACAGGTCCCAGCTTCAGCCTATCACTCGCACCCTATGTTCGGGCTGCCCTCATCGGCGCTTTAGCTCCGTACCTCATTCCCCCGTGCGTCTTTCCTTCCCCGTCCCTGCCGCTACTGTCTCCTTCCTTGGGCCTCTCTCGCCCGTGCTTCTCCCTTTCATCCTCTCTTCTCCCGATCGCTGTTGTATCTGCCTCCTTGGTCCATTTATCAGGCCCTCTTTAAGCTCCACACCTACTGTCAATTTGGAACAGGTGCACAGCACCGATGTCCTTCCCCCTGTATTTGGCAATAGGGCGGAGCCACACACAAAAGCCGTCCAATCAAAACAGAACAGTTCAAAATCATAACAACGAAGGGAAATATAAATCAGGACAAAAACATGCAAATTACACGACAAATGCCAACATAAACACACAAAATAATTAAATAGGTTGCATTCCCACACCATAGCACATTTCGTACACACAGTAATTCAAGGTGCTTTACAGAATAGGAAAGACATTAAAATCAAACAAATCAAAACATAAATAATCACAAATGATCATCATAAATTACCATTAAAACAGAAGAGTGCAGAATAAAACCCTTTCAGTCATATGCACGGCTAAAAAGAGCCTGGATTTAAACATTGTCAAAGTAGAGGCCTGTCTCACATCTTCAGGAAGATTGTTCCAGGTTTTAACTGCATAACACTGAAATGCTGATTCCCCATGTTTATTCCTGTCTTTGGGCTAGCCCCTGAAGTCCTCAGAGTGTGAGATGGTTCATATGGCATTAAAATGTCGGAGATGTACTTTGGTGCTAGGCCATGTAGAGACTTGTCACAAGCAGAGCTGCTTTAAAGTCTATTCTCTGAGCTACAGGAAGCCAGTGCAGAGACTTGAGCACAGGACTTATGTGCTCGTACTTCCTGGTTCTAGTCAGGACCCGAACAGCAGCGTTCTGGATGTACTGCAGCTGTCTCAAGGCTCATTTGGCCAGTGAGCAGGCCGTTACAGTTGTCTAACCTACTGGAGACAAATGCATGGATAAGGCTTTCTAAGTCTGGCTTTGACAGTTTACCTTTGATTTTTGCAATGTTTTTTAGATGGTAAAAAGCTGCAGATGTTATTGATTTGATGTGGCTGTTGAAGTTCAAGTCTGAGTCCATTATTACCCCTAGATTTCTAGCCCAATTTGAAGGATTTAGAGAGAGGGACTGGAGGTGACTGCTTAAAACTTTCTCTGTTTCTGTGGGCCAAAGTTGATGCCTTCAGTCTTATCTGAGTTTAGACAGACAGACACTTTATTAATCCCCAGACCAGGGAAATTCATTTGTCCAGCAGCAAAAACAGAGACATAACATAACTTGCACACAGGTATAAAAAATCACAAACAGTACAAAGATAATAAAGTGCACCCGATTAACAAGAGCTGTTATACAGTCTTATAGCAGAAGGAATGAACGATCTCCTGAACCTCTCAGTTCTACAGCACTGCGAGAGAAGCCTGGTACTGTGGCTGTCTCGTGCAGCGGGTGTCTGCTGTTGTTGAGGATGGTCTGCATCAGACTCCTCATCCTCTTCTCCACCAGCTCCCCAACAGAGTCCACTCTCCCACCCATCACCGACACACACTTTCTGATTAGCCTGGGGGGGGGGGGGGGGGGGTAAGCTTCCAGTCTATGGAAGAGTCTGCTTCTCCTTGGTCTTAGATGTATTGGGGTGGGGGGGGGGGGGGGGGGGGGGGGGGGGGTGTTCAGATGGATGAAAGTTTGCAATCATCTTCTGATCATTTCTCTGGAGTTTAGATGGAGAAAGTTGTTTTGCAGTGGCAGAGTGAATCCAATGGCCCATATTCACCTGCTGCCAGTGAGACATAGCTCTGAGTTTCACCTGCACAAGGACTAAACCAGGGAGTATATCCCGACTAAACCATGACTAAACCAGGACAAAGGACAAAACCTGGGAATAAAGCACAACTGTTTTAAACTACACCAGTTCTGCTCATATCCCAACAGAGGGCTATCTTGCAGTCAACAGCAAATGTAGGCTATCTATTAGTTTCAGAAAAGATAATAATAATAATAATGACAAGAAGAAGAAGAAGAAGAGGAAGAAAAATAATTAAGAGTGAATAAACATTCCTATTAATGTTCCAGTATTAGCTACAGCTGGTTGTCAGCTGCAGTTCTCAGGCAAAGTGCAGAATGTCAGCACAAAAAACACAAGATGTACATTATGTACATTAAGGTTATGCAAAAGGTAAGTGCTTAGTGCATTTCTGGACTAAAGCACTGGAGCTGGAATCACACCACCAACCAGTGTGAGTGAATCTGACAACCAATGATGTTAATCAGATCAGGGGACAAACACACCAGCTGAGCCACTGACCCCCATATATTAACGCTCATTTTTCTTACAGTGTAAGTCATGTCCTTTCTATTTGCCATGTCCAAATAGGCAGCAGAATGATAACTTTTACTAGAATTAGAAACTATAAAGACTAGGCAAAAATGAAATCTATTGATGCTAATTATATTTTAGAAATGAACCTAACCATACCCATTTAAAATGGTCTAACATGCTGCAGACTGTTCAGTATCTGCTGTTTTGTGTGGTACTTGCACTTGTACTTTTGTAGTAGTATTGATCTGAGCAACTCCAGCACAAATGACCCACATTCTACTTTTTTATCGCTTTAGATCCAGGTTTTCCTCTCCTCCTCTGGGCTATCCTCTTCCTCTGTTTTTATCCGCTTCCCAAGGACACAGTGATGCTCCTCTCCGCAGTTCACCGGGTTAGCACAAGTACAGTTCTTTGAAAAGTGCTGATTCGGATGTAATATTGACAGCAGCTGAGGCAGGATACGCAGCGCACTGACACATTAAGGTCATATTACCTCCTGCAAACCCATTTTCACTGCCGCAACAACAGGAGAGGGGGGCTAAAGATAGGAACAGGCCAACCTAAGCCAAACTGGTGATTAAAAATGTATGGGGTTTAAATGTTGAATGTGTCAAAAGAGAGAGAGGAGAGACAACAGACGATAAGGATGCACATGTGTGAGCTAAGTTGGATACTCAAACATTTGATGCTTGGAAAACTGCAGTTCAATAGTGTGCTTTCTTCTGTGAAATTAGGCTTATGACATTTTTGTTTTGCTTAAAAGTTGTGGACAGTCCGAGCAGGAACATAGGGAAGATGACTGGATTACATAAAACATGAGTTTGCTCAGTTGTGGTAAGGGAGCTGGACTGAATGCCCCAAGGTTAACACTGTATTAATCACATGTTTGGAAAATTCATTCTCAGCATTTGGAAATTTGATCTGTCCTTGGGGCGACCTGTCAGCACCAGGGACCCATCTCCAAATCTTGAGCAAGTCTTGGTCAGGACTATATAAGGATTGTATCTATGATGCACTGAACTCCTCTCACTTGAGGCAAAGGCTCACCACCTACCCTCACCTATGGTCATGAACTCTGGGTCATGACCGAAAGGACAAGATCGCGGATGACAGCGGCCGAAATGAGTTTCCTCCGCAGAGTGGCTGGGCGCACCCTTAGAGATAGGGTGAGGAGCTCAGTCACACGGGAGGGGCTCGGAGTAGAGCCGCTGCTCCTTCACGTTGAGAGGAACCTCTGAGGTGGCTCGGGCATCTGCTCAGGATGCCTCCTGGACGCCTCCCTAGGTGAGGTGTTTTCTGGGCATGTCCCACCGGGAGGAGGCCCCGAGGAAGACCCAGGACACGCTGGAGGGGACTATGTCTCTCGGCTGGCCTGGGAACGCCTTGGGGTCCCACCGGAGGAGCTGGAGGACGTGTCTGGGGTGAGGGAAGTCTGGGAGTCCCTCCTTAGACTGCTGCCCCCGCGACCCGGGCCCCGGATAAGCGGAAGAAAATGGATGGATGATGGATGGATGATGGATCTATGATGCATGTTTTTGGTTGATGGGTGGGCTCAAGGAGAACACGCAAACTGCACACCCTGACCGAAGAGTTGAACCTGCAACCTTATCGCTGTAAAGTAAATACTTGAGTGACTAAAACAAAACACATTTCAGTATGGGTATAAAATTTGGGTTAAGTTAAAGAGGGGGTATTTTACTTCTGTGGAGTATTAATTGTTAACACATAACACATTTAGATCACCATGTAAACTTTTATAGTATTAAAAATCCCCAAATTCTTAAAAAAAATAAAAAATAATAAATGACGATATGGCAACACCTCAAAATCTGCATATAATACAGTTGTACTTCTAATGAGACATGTACTCAGGTGCTCAGCCCACATGAAACTTTCACCATTATAAAAAAATATGTCCGCCATCATAAATACTTACTACAAAACCTAAAAGTAACATTGAACTGGACTTTGCAGTGTTCCATAATGACATTAAAACTCCACATATCTTTAATGTTGATGACTTGTGTGCTGATGCTAACACTGTTTATTACAAATTGTTGTACTGATGTCATTATTGTGCCAATGTTCACACTGGGGTTATTTATGGGGCTATTGAATGGGCACATTATATCAAAACTAATTAGATCTAAACCTAATGTTCTTGTTTTTCTATGACGATGACAATACAATCTTGAATCTTGAGTGCTAAATCTCACCTTCAGGACACTAAGTCCTTGTTGAAAAAGGCCACCACACAAAACATTTCATTTTCAAACTACCAACACAACATTTGGCCTTCAGACAGCCAAAACAAATCATGGTTTTTCTGTTGAATAATCTCATACAAATCAAGATGCACTGGACAATAAAACATGACATGAAGTTCATCCTCCACCATATGTAAATAACACACAGAACAGGTCCTCCCCTGGGACTTCTATAAAGCACCCCAATTTTCGATTACTGTACAATTACTGTGGCATCGAAGTGATACTGAAAATTATTCCACATCTTTATGAAACCCATAGCCTAGACAATGGTAATAATGGACTTGAACTTCAACCACCACATAAAATCAATAACATCTGTAGCGTTTTACCATCTAAAAAGCATTGCAAAAATCAAAGGTATACTGTGTAAACCAGACTTGGAGAATGTAGTGTCATCAATATAACACCGAGCTAAACCACTGGAGAAGAACCAGTACCACAGGGGACCTTTTGTTGCATATTTTCTCCTCCAAATGGTGAAAACTGTAAGAATACAACGCAAATTTATAAAACTTCACATTTCTGCTAAATAATATAAAAAGATAGACATTTACACATTTATAAACACATTTACAAACTTTCGACATTGCCATGTATGTGCCTCAAAGAGGATGGGGACAGGTACCATGCCAGATCTCACATGTATCTTGTAGTAGTGCAGTAAGGCCGGAAGTAGAATTATTCCGCAATATTTTTAAACTCAAACCACAATTAATCATGAAATACAACACACTCCCGGCCTAGTCTCTAAGGGGCCACTATTATGGACCAGACCTTCTAGGAATTGTCCTTTGGTAGAAGAAGAATGACTTCAGTGACTGGTAACATGAAAGTCTTTACACTGCCTTGATTGCTTACTTTGATTTCGATCTTCCCTATGTGGCCCTTTCCTGGGAAGGTGGCATTGACTCTATGGCTACATAGGCCAGCTGTTGCATGGGGCCTGCTTGTCTTTAAGCAAAACTAGAGCCCCAACTTGCAGGTTTCTAGGTGATACAGTCAATTTCTGTTTTTGTTGTAGTGTAGGTAGGTACTTTCTCTACCATGATGCCCAGAACTGGTTGGCAAGAGCCTGAACTTGTCTCCACTGCTTGGAATAAAGTTGTTTTTTTTTTCCAGGAAATCTCCAAGAGGGGGTAAAAAGCAAGATTTCTGTTAGCAGCATTGAGGGGGAGAGGATGGAAGGGTTATCTGGGTTGGAAGAGACTAGAAGGAGCAGCCTTGCATTCATGATTGCGGTGATTTCGGCCATGAGCGTGCACAACACATTGTGAGTAAGGTGTACCTTACTTTGGAGTAGCATTGAGTCCAGTATTCTCCGAGCAATGCCAATGATCTCCCAGGAGCCTCCCACGTGGGAGCCGTGTGGCGGGTTGAATTCCCAGCTGCAACCTTGGTTCTTTAGATACTGTTGCAATGTCTTGTCCATTCCTAAGTCTTCAGAAGCTCCAATGGAGGTAGTGCTACAATCAAATAAAAGTTTTTTGGCAGGTCCATGTAGTGCAAAGAAGCACCTTAGGACATTTACACAGCTGGATGTGTCCAGAGACTCAATCGCCTCAATATGCACGGCACTCAAACTCATGCAGGTAAACATGATGGCCCAGCGCTTTCTTTGTTGAGGCTTGTCCGCCTCTAGTGTGTCTGGTAATTACAATCCAAGGCCCAAAAACGTTAAGGCCAACGTAGCTAAAGGGAGGACACGTTTTGAATTGTTCAGTTATCACACTATCCAAAAACTGTGGGGTGGCAATTTTTTAAGAATTACTGTCTTGAATGAGTTAACTAAACTTAATTTGCTTGTGGATGTTACCTACACACACCTCTCTAACTGAGACCCACCCTAAATGGGTCTCAGTTAGAGAGGTGTAAATCGGTATCTGTTCCTCTGTGCAAGGAGGAACAGGATGAACACTGCCAGAGCCCTACAGAATGACCCCAGCGGGCCACTGGTGTGAATGTTTCTGACCAAAAAAATCAGAAACAGACTTCACGAGGGTGGCCATAGACCACTAGAATAGGCAATTGCACCACTGGGGTCCTGTGCTCTTCACCGATGAGAGCAACCTGAACACATGCGACAACGTGAAAGGGTCTGGAGGTGCCACAGAGAATGTCATGCTGCCTGCAACATCATTGAGCAGCTTCAGTGTTGTTAGCCCCTCCCTGCAGATAGATATAAGGCAGTGGCCACCAGCAATCTGACTAGAACTGAAGAATGAATGAGCAGTGAAACGTCTTCACACCTACAACAATTTGTCCAGTTGACAGATTTTAACTTCGTCTTTTGCTAATTGCCTTAAAGGCAACACTGAGAGACTTATTCATGCTTTTGTCTCCAGTAGGTTAGACTACTGTAACAGCCTGCTCACTGGCCTCTCCAAACGAGCATTAAGACAGCTGCAGTACATCCAGAATGCTGCTGCTCAGGTCCTGACCTGTGCTCAGGTCTCTGCACTGGTTCCTGTGGCTCAGAGAATAGACTTTAAAGCAGCTCTGCTTGTCTCTCCATGGCCCAGCACCAAAGTACATCTTCCAAATGTTAGTGCCATATGAACCATCAGGGGCCGGCCTGCTGATGGTGCCCAGAGTCAGGACTAAACCAGGACTAAACATCAGCGTTTCAGTTTTATACAGCTAAAACATGGAACAGTCTGCTTGAATATGTGAGACAGACCTCTACTTTGACAATGTTTATTGTTATGACTGAAGTGTTTTTATTCTGCACTCTTCACTTGTAATGTTCATTTTATGCTGCTTATTTATATTTTGATTTGTTTGTATTGCGATTTTAATGTCTTTCTTATTCTATGAACACATAGAATTACTTTGTGTAGGCACTGTGCTATACAAATTAACTTGCCTTGCCTTACAATGATTCAAACCCACATACTACCTGTGTTTTAGCACCCTCATCCTCTGTGTTTCTTATCAGAGTACCTCCACAGCAGCTGTTTCAGCACTGGGGCTATTCACACAGCCTCCTGTCCGCATGTCAGACATGTCCACTACATCGCCCTGGCAACATCAATAATGCATCGCTGCCTCTCTGTAAAAGCCTTATTCATATCAACCCTATGAGGAAGTGTATTGACAAGCTCTGGACTGGCTGGCTCCTGTCACCACGGCGACAGGTGACCTCTACAGGACGACCCACACAGGGAGGGATACTGAAGGGGGACTGGCCTATGGTGTAATTAGACTAAAAGGGTTGGGTCTTTGGCTTAGATTTGCTACTCTAATAAGATCTGTCAGTACATAAGTCACCCCTAAATCAGTTTATGCAACGCCAGGGAAAACAGACAATTTCAGCATCGAAGAGGTACTTATCTTAATGCACCATTTTGTGTTTCTCAAGTTCAGTTTGACCTTGGAAAACAAGATCAATGGTGCCTAGATCGGATTTTTTTACTTCTACTTAAATGAGACATAGTACAAAAACATTTTTATTTGTAATGTTATATAATGCAATAGCTGTATTGCTTATGCTTGAGCATGACATGGCCTGACCAATAGGAGGAAATGGGGGGGATGCGTTAAAACCAATACAATCTGGGTTTCAGAAGTAGCACTGTTGCCAAAATTCAAAACCAAATAGTCCTCAAAATGTCCTGTGTATAAACAGTTTAAACCAATACCTTCATCTCTTTTTGGGTTTGGCAGTGACAAGGCTCCACATAAGTCTATCATTTCTGTAAACATGGACACTTTCTAAACCGTATTCACATGGGATTAGTTTCACTTCAGGACATTTGTAAAATTGAAAGGACCCCAGGATGTCTGTGCTCTTTTTTTTTTTTTTTTTTGCGTGTGTGCATTCATAAGGGATAAACAATGTCAGAACTCTACCTATTTTTATGGTCTGGATAAACATTTTAATTGCACAACAAAACTGGATTACAGTATGATCAGTGCCAAATTAATATTATTAATTTAGTTTGTATCTGGACCATAGTCTGTATAAAGAAATGGACTAAGACAACAGTGACATCACCTAGAGTATTTGGCTCCAGTCAAATGAAGCTCATCGAGGCTAGTAGTTATGGGAGCCACTCTGAAGCCCAGTTCCACATTTGGCATTCCAACTGCGAGTATCATAAGAACCAAAGAGCCAATCCAGAGTGAGTCTGTTTAAGGTAACAGCCCTTTCTGCCCGCAACACTGGTTTAGCTGGGGCTGGGCGCTTAGCAACTCTGTCAATCAAACCTATTGCTAACGCTATACCAGACATGGGCAAACTACGACCTGGGGGCCACACACGGTCCTTTGGGCTTATTAGACTGGCCCGCTGAATGTGACCAAATTATATTAAAAAAGGTAAGGGTAAACCTTGTTCAAAGTTTTTCTGCTGTGTTTATTTTATATATTATATATATATATATATATATATATATATATATATATATATATATATATATATATATATATATATATATATATATATATATATATATATATATATATATATATATCCTTACCTGCAGTATGCAGTTTGCATATAATTAAGTTGTGCAACAGCCTGGTCATACATCTCATTTTCAGTCTATTCCCAAAACTTAAAATAAATCTACCATTGTGAATATTTTCACATATTTTTGTTTGTTTTTTTCACTTTTGAGTTATACCCAGTTTCCAGCTTATCACAATTTCCCCAATGTCTCCCTGAGCGTCTTAGCAAAGCATTCTGACCATCTGCCATCTTTTTACACACAAAATACATGATTAAAGACATTTGGAAAGGGCCTGGCCAAAGTCCAAACAGACTCAAACATCGAATATTTAGGATAAACTACATAATCTGAGAATCACGTTGTACGTACCAGTGTCTCCTTATTGACCAGAGACGACCAAAACATGGCCCTATTTGTCCACTGATCCAAAGGTCCAGCTCACACAGATGAATGCCGTCATTATGTCTTTGGGCAAGACACTTTACTTAATCCTTCTGACCCCAAGTGTCTGCGTACACTGGTGAATGAGTGTGTAGGTGAGTGATTCCTTGATGCAAAGTGAGTGCCTTGAAAACGCTGTGTAAAACGCTGTGACTATTTACCATTCAAATTGCACTGAATAGACTGAGGAGATGAAAGAGAGCCCATTGCAGTCTGTCCCCTTAAAAAGCCCCTTAAAAAGATTCATAATAATAAAGACATGAAAAACATTAAAAACACTGTAATAATTTTGGCCAGCCGAGTGAAAATGGATCATATAGTGCTTAATGGTCAAATTTTTATCTAACACTTTTCCACCTTCAAGACTTAAAGCACTTTCCATCAAGGAACCATTCACCCATTCACCCATTCATAGACCAGTGTACACAGACACTGGGGCATGGTGGATTAACCCAATGATGTTTTATTTTATTTTTTTTATTTTTTTTTTTTTATGTCAAGAGCAGGTTGAACTGTCAACCTTTAACTCAGTGGACCAACACCTGTCTACTTCTTAACTACAGCGTATAGGCAGCACAAGGCTGTGCTGTCACCTGAAACCCATCCATACCTTTAGCACTCCGGGCTGAAGCTTACTGCACTGCTGGTGCACTAGGATTACCCATAACCACCATAACTAGAACAAGTCACAGCCTAGCCACTGCTCAAGGCCGACAGTGAAGGCTCCGGGAATCAGACTGGCTCTCATCTGGACTATATGTAATAGCAGCGGTCGTGGTTGTTGGCTGGAGGTATAATGTAAAGAGGTGATAAACTGAGGATCAACCACAGTTTCATCAATCATACATGCATAGGTTTTATACTGCACATTGTATGGGACTCAGAATATGACAGACAAAATGGATAAGGTAAACAAGTTTTGAATAAAAAAAAACATGTAAAGGAGAAAGACAAATGTGAAAATTAAAGCTAAGGCTATTAAATTCCTATCAAATACATTTTTCAATAACATTTTGTTTATTAAACTGAAAAACATTCTTACTATGAGCAAGCTTGCATCTCCACAAGCCTGACTGATATTTGGCCTGGAGGAGGACCTCCTCCTGCTTGTTTCTATGGAAATGTTGTTCCTTTGGCTATAATATTCCACAGTATGACATAAAATTTGCCAGAATGTGCTGAGATATGGTTTAAACCTTTTTTTTTTCCGTAGAATTATGCAGTTGACATGCTACTGCCAGGTACACATGGCACCTTTATTATTATTATTATTATTATTATTATTATTATTATTATTATTATTATTATTATTATTATTATTATTATTATTATTATTATTATTATTATTATTATTATTATTATTCATCTTTACTGATTAAAATGTACTTCATATTATTGTTAAGCTATAATGTTTGCCTGGAATGTTTCACAGTATGGCATTAAGATTATCCATCTCCATATAGAGACAAGCAGATGAAGCTACTAGGATAAGTTACTGGTTAGATCTGCGGAGAGGCAAGCCTGCAATAAGTAAGACTAAAACATTTTGGATGATGGTTATGTATTTAATGCAATGCTGTGGAACCTTCCAGGGGACAAGCATTAACATCTCTATGGAGACAAGCAGGTGATGTACCCTCCACCAGAAAAGTTACATTATCTTTTTCCACATTTGAAGAAAAACACATGCATATATACACACATATATATATATATATATGTGTATGTGTATATATATATATATATATACGAGATTGTTCCTAAGTGTGTATTCATGAAGCACCAATGTGCTTCATGAATACACACTAGGAACAATCTACACGCCCTGCTCATGCACCTCCACAGTGGACAGTGGACTTGCACCTCTGACCACTCTTTGGTAAGGACCAGTCCCAGTGCATGTATCTGAACACAAGTTAGCTTAAATGTTAGTGCTTGTATGTTTTCTCTCTCTCCTCTTTGGTTGGTGCATGGTGAAGTGTGCTTGGTCTCCTCTGATGTGTCACCCTTCCCACTGCACTGGGATAATGAACACCCAAAGGACCCCGCGGAGAGATCACATAGAACATACAGACACTAAACTACCAGACATAGGCCAATACAGAGGGGGTGCTGCCAATCTAAAAGTGTAATGGAACTAGGGGTAACTGTGTTCTCATTATCCCAATAATAATAATAATAATAATAATAATAATAATAATAATAATAATAATAATAATAATAATATAATAATAATAATGTTAATATTATAATATAATAATAATAATAATAATAATATTATTATTATATTATTATTATTATTATTATTATTATTATTATTATTATTATTATTATTATTATTATTATTATTATTATATAAATGTTTGCCCTGTTTAATATGCCACCATAGATCTGGACAAAATATTCATCAATCTCTATTATCTGCAGCACTTGATTTTTTTCCCTATTTGAAGGATATATTCTACATTTTATTTTATTGTATTTTTTTTTATCACCATGGTAATAGTCACTCTGAAACTCATGGAAAGACACATAAAAGCTTGCATATTAGGAGGAGAAAAAACCAGGCCAGTTATAGCAGTGTTTGTGTGATGCTAGTTATAAACCAGCTGGACTATAGCCTTAGAACCCTCTCTTTTGTTTGTGGCGACAGGACAGTGCTTTACCTCATTTCACCTGAAGGGAGCATTGAGTTTGGGTTGGAAGATTTGTTCATAGATGCTGTTTACGAAAAGGAGCTGTAGGGGGCCCCGCGAAGCCTTTTATCTGCTGCGCTGCCTGCACATGTGCCTCTGCTCCTCTGCCCGCCTGGCCCTGTGCCCGGGGTATTTGGATCACCATCAGCCCGTCGTATGAAGTCTTTTCTTTATTCTGCATTCTCTCTTTCCTCTTTGCTCCCTGTCAGCTTCTCTCTCATTCTCTCCCTCTCTTCCTATATCCCATCTGTCTCTGTAGCTTGTTCCCTTTTATCTATCCTTCTCTTGCAGTCTTCTTTCTCCCCTTCTCTCTCCCCTCTCTCGTTCTCTCCTCCACTCTGCTCTCTCTCTTTCTCTGTCTTTATCCCATCTGTCTTTCTCTACTATCTCCCTCTATGCTTCCTTCCTCCCTCTTCTGCCTTCCATCATCTCCCTCAGCTGCTCTCTCTTTTCACCCTCCTCTCTCTTTTACTATCTTGCACCTTTCCTTTTCTCTCCTCTCTCTTTCTACTCTCCCATCCTTCTACCTCCCCTCCTGTTTTCCTCCTTCTTTCCTCTCTCACTCTGTGTCTTTTCAACATCTCTCCTTTCCCCTCTCTCCCCCTCAATCTCCCTCTTAAACTGTCTTCCCTCTTTTTCACTCTATCTCCTCTTTCCCACTTCTCCTCTTTACTCTGCCCCCCCCCCCCCCATTGGATGTTGGGCCAGGACATATCTTTTTTCTCTTTATCCCTTCTCCGTCTACACCCCCCTCCCTTCTCTTCCTCTCCTCTCACTGGATGCCAGCCTAAGGACATGTGCAGTTCTCTGTGTGTCTTGCTGTCTTTCTTTCTCCTCTCTTCACAGGCGTCACTGCTGCAACACTACAGCATGCGGCGATGTCACCGCTATCAGCACGTGCAGTTAAGCTAGCTGCACAATCAGCCATAGACAGTCAATTAGCACACGCATAATTAGTACAAATTGAGGTGTGGGAAACGATGCAATATCTGCTCCATTCACATGGTGTACCTGTAATGTGGGGGTAGAACAGGGGAAATCGGCTGGCTGGGATTTCAGTGTCATTTGGCATGCAGGCTGGTGGCACAGCTTCAACTCGTGGTAAAAATGCCAAAGAACACGAGTAATGGATGGTGATGGTGAGGAAATAGTAGTGAATGCTCAAGTGCACAAACGCAGAGTTTCAGATCACATCACAAGATTCTGCAGGCCAGATTAGTGCAGATGGAGGAGATATAATGAATAGAGTTCAAATGCAGATTTAGGTTGGAAAAGAACACATTCTGGTCTTCATCCATACAAAAGATCAGGGTCAGCTTTTGTGAAATTACTTTTGCAACTGGAGGAGTGGCTACAGCTACTCTCAGTCAAAAAAGTGCACTAGGAACATCAAAGATACTGTGATACCCTCAGCTGATTAAGTATGCATTAAAAAAAAAAAAAAAAAAATTTTAGATGGATGGCTGATTAAGTTAATTTTACAAAATATAGTATAGAGTACTTTTTTGCCCAATTGCAATGTTATGTCCGATGTCACATTTCATTCCACTTTTAAAAGGTATAATTAGAAAACAGAAGCATCACTGACCTCAGCGAATGTCTCAGACAGTGGAGTGCAGAGTGTGAGGAGCTGGAGGAACCATCATGGAAGGACAAGTATAGCATGGGATGTACCACCGGAAAAACTGAAGTGGCTGATATGTCAAGAAATCTCACCAAGCATTTTTCATGGTGGGTCTTCAAGCGTCAACGCAGCGCGAATCTGGCGTCAGCGCGGCGCGTCTTGAGCTTCCACGCGTCTACGCATTCAGACGCCCAAATGTACAAGCGTCGGACGCCTCGAAAGTGCAACTTGGTTGAACTTTTGAGGCGGTCGACGCGCGTGTCAACCAATCAGAGACCACGCTCCGGTGACACAGCGACGTCATTCGGAAGCGCTGGAGTCACAAACACGAACAGTGACGGGGACAGGGACGTTATCCGCACCAATGCGGGACAGCAGGTCATCGAACTGGGCCTGGGTCACACGGAAATACCGCTGGAAGCGCTGATCATCCCGACGGAGCTCCTGGAGCAAGTGATGAAACTCGCCAAACTCCGAACACCTCTGAATTATGTCGTGAACCCAGACACGCTGCCGCCGGGCCGATCGCCTCCATTGATGACTTTTGTGCAGTAAATACACCAAAGCTATTCTCTCAACATGGTCTGTCATTGTGCACAACAGGAGCAGGAAAACACTCAACGCTCTAGACGCACTCTCTGGACGCGCGTATTGGACGCGCTTCCAAAGCGTCTGTCCTCAAATGCACACGCGTCAAAATAGAGGCGGCCAGCGCGTTTTTGACGCCGCGGTGTGAACGCACCATTATACCCACTGCTGCGTCTCACCTGTGCTCTATCCTCTGTCCAAGGCCACCCTCTGTCACCAGAAGGGGGCAGCCTATCACCCCGCACACACACACACACACCACCAAGGCAACGCTGTAATTCAATAGTGGAGATGGCCTTGGCTGTGGCATTCGATCTGGGCCCACACAGGAGAGTGTTCTGCTGTCACCCTGATCGCTCACTCTGACACAGCCCTGGCGTTTTACTGGCATCCTGTGCCAAGATGCATACCACATGGTTTCATCTTTTTCTAATTACAATTTGGTTTGATAGTACCTGTGCTAAATATTATCCTATTTTTATAATTGGTAAACATCGGTTTGTAGGAAGAAAGTTGAGAAAGGAAAGTCCAAAAATACAAGAAGTAGCGCTGAGTTGTAAAACAGAATCCCTTTGTCATCAGCACAAAATTTCAATCCAAAATGCAGGGACTACGTACGCACAAGGAAAACATTTATCTGACACTTTAAACCTTCATTTAACTAAATAAAGGTGGTGGGATTTATTTGTATTAGTCAAATAATAACTGTTGAGTTAATTAGACACATTTTGGCCCTTGTTAAAATTGCAGTTGCTAGGTAACAAGGCCAATGGAGCAGCTAGGTGAAGTCAAGAGTGATGGACCAGCACAGGGAGAACTGCAGCTGTATTTTTCCTCATAAATACATGTCTACTATCCCTTCAAATGCAGATGACAGGTTAGGCTACTACTACGATTTAAGATTGGATTAAAAAGCTTGCTTTTTTATTTTTTTTTTGGCGAGGCAATTTCAGAGCCCTTACCTAACAACCAAAAAGTGCCTGTACTTATCTATTGATCAAAAAAGTTTTGAGGTTATCTGAAAACTTAAGAAAACACACAAAATATTTTTAAACAGCACATTTCCAGGAGCCTGTGTTTAATCTGATTTTACACAAAAAGGTGAGAGTGACTCACCGCCGGCTAATGCTAATGTGAGCTATCTTGTGATTGTAACTTTATTAGAGAGAGGCTTGTTTAGCTGCACAAATCAGCTCAGCTGTTGCAGTTCCACTTAAGTCAGTTCTTTGTGGTCAAACTGTGTTAAAATGAAGTTCAGATTAAATCTAACAAAGCCTTTACTTTACAGAAGAACATGCATGTAAACCGTCTCTGTGCTTGGATGGAGTGTTTTGTGTTGATGTCATAGGCAGAGGGATTCTGGTTTACAACTTACCTCTACTCCCTCTATTTTTGTACTTTTATTGTCATCTTTTTCCCACACACTGTCACTTAACTGATGTAAAACTATGATCAATACTTGGCACAGGTACAAACCAAGTCATACATGAAAACCTGTAATATGCAGTTAAAAGGGAGATGTGAGGTTATTTCAATGTTTGTGCTGACAGTTGTTGTATTTTTGTATTTCTGAAACACTGTATTGGTCACATTTTTATATAGCGTTTTTCCACCCTTAAAAAGCCCTTCACATCAGGGAACCACTCACACACACTCACACTCCAGTGTACACAGACAGCAGCATTCCTCTGCCGGAGCTGGATCTGACTCAACCAATGACGTTTATATAGAGAGCGGGATTCAAACTGCCAACCTTCAAATTCGAACTGTTCCTGGACCTTCAGAATACTCTATCGATGGAGGTACTGTTGTATTGTCCTGCTTTCGAGGCTTGAGTGCTCAGAAAATTCCTGTTTCCACCTGCCTCGGTTTCCCACCCACTGCCCTATACTTGACAATACATTATAAAATAAAAGAAAAATCCAAAAAAATTTATAATTTCTTGTTCCCATGTGCTGTCACTCTTCTCCCTCTTTCTTCTAGACTTGTGATGTCATCCCTCTCTCTTCTAGACTTGTGATGTCATCCCTCTCTCTTCTAGACTTGTGATCTCATCCCTCTCTCTTCTGAACTTGTGATCTCATCCCTCTCTCTTCTAGACTTGTGATCTCATCCCCCTCTCTTCTAAACTTGTGATCTCATCCCTCTCTCTTCTAGACTTGTGATCTCATCCCTCTCTCTTCTAGACTTGTGATGTAATCCCTCTTTCTTCTAGACTTGTGATCTCATCCCCCTCTCTTCTAAACTTGTGATCTCTTCCCCCTCTCTTCTAGACTTGTGATGTCATCCCTCTCTCTTCTAGACTTGTGATGTCATCCCTCTCTCTTCTAGACTTGTGATGTCATCCCTCTCTCTTCTAGACTTGTGATGTCATCCCTCTCTCTTCTAGACTTGTGATGTCAGACCTCTTTCTTCTAGACTTGTGATCTCATCCCTCTCTCTTCTAGACTTGTGATCTCATCCCCCTCTCTTCTAGACTTGTGATGTCATCCCTCTCTCTTCTAGACTTGTGATGTCTCATCCCTCTCTCTTCTAGACTTGTGATCTCATCCCTCTCTCTCTTCTCGACTTGTGATGAGATCTTCCTCTTGTGAAACTCATCCCCCTGATGTCTAGACTTGTGATGGTCACAGATCTCTCTTCTAGACTTGTGATCAGGACATCCCCTCACTGCAGACTTGTTGATGTGCATCCCTCTCTTACATAGACATTATTGATGTTACATCATCCCACTTCAAAAACTTAATGAATACAACTTTTGGATCCCTCTTATAAGGCTTCAACTGTTGTGATTTTGATCCCTCTCTCTTGCTGAATTATCTTCTACAGAAACAACTGAATCAGTAGGTTCTAGACTTGTGATCTCATCCCCCTTTTTATTTGTAATTTTTGTGTTTGCTCAACTATCCCCCCTAAAATAGACTTGTGATGTCAGTCTCAAACAATAGACTTGTGATGTCTCAAACTTTCAGTCTCTCTCTGTCTTTCAGATACTGCTCTCAGTCTGTATGTCATCCCTCTGTTCTAGAAAGTGACAGATACTCTCAAATGTAGTGACATTGTCCCTCTCTCTTGTCCACTTGTGGTGTAACCACCTCTCTCTTCTAGACTTGTATGTCATACCTCTCTTCTTCTACTTGTGGATGTAATCTTCTTTCTTCTATGTGTGATCTCATCCCCCTCTCTTCTAGACTGTGTGATGTCATCCCTCTCTCTTCTAGACTTGTGATGTTTCATTTTGTGTCTTTTAAGTGAAAGAGAACTGATCTAGAACGAAGGAAAAGATGGGCACTCTTCTCGACTTGTGATGAGATTTATCCTCATGTGAAATGTGGTGTTATTGTAGTGAGCTGGTCACAGATCTCTGCTGCCATCTGGTGTCAGGACAGTGTCACTGCAGATTATTTGTAGTGCCGGAGGAATATTTACATTACATTATTTATTTACATATACCACGGCAAAAAATAAATAAATACAACTTTTGGATTTTGAGGTCTTATAAGGCTTCAACTGTTGTGATTTTGAGAAAGAGCTGTGCTGAATTGTCTTCTACAGAAACAACTGAATCAGTAGGTTTTTTTTTTTTGTTTTTTTTTCTGGTTGTTTTTATTTGTAATTTTTTGTTTGCTCAAATATAATAAAATAACCCCTCAGTCTTTTCAGCAGGTCTCAAACAATAATAAAAAATGCTTTTACTTTTCAGTCTTATTCAAAATGTAGTGGAGTAGAAAGTACAGATACTGCTCTCAAATGTAGTGAAGTAAAAATAAAAGGTGTCCACTTTAAAACTGTAAGGTACAGATATCTTCACATTGTACTTAAAAGTTGACTACTGTTAGTAGTAAACTTTTAAGTTATGTGGCACCACTTCTTATTTGTACTGAGCATATAAATACTGAGGATTTTTGTTTTCATTTTGTGTCTTTTAGAAAGAGAACTGACAGAACGAAGGCAAAGATGGGCACTCATTTAATATTAGATTTATTTATTTATGTATTTATTTATTTATAGTTCAGATTCTCCATCAATCCATAAAAGATGAAAGAAAAAAGAGAGAGTGAGGAGGAGAGACAAGGGAGGGAGAGATGGAGGGTGAGGGAAAACTGAGAGTGAGTGGGGGAGGTTGAGTCTGAGCGAGAGCGGGAGGGAGAGAGAGGGAGAAAGAAAAGATGAGGGGAGGGAGAGAAAGGAAAAAGGGGGGGAGAGGAGGAAGAGAGAAAGAGAGGAGGAGACAGAGGAGAAAGGAGAAGAGATGGTGGGGTAGAGAGAGCTACAGGGTGAGGGAAAGAGAGGAGAGATGAGAGAAGGAGAGAGAAAGAGGAAGAGAGAAAGAGAGAAAAAGGGTAGGTAAAAAAAAAAAAAAAAGAGAGAGAGAAGAGAGACCTCTGTGCCTCTAAAGCCAACACAAATCATGGAGTCTCCAACCCAGTCGTCCCAAAAGGTTTTCTTGTTACACACAATTATTATACATGAACATTTGAATTTGGATTATTTTATAGTAATAAAAATAATCTATTGTGTCACTAGACAAAACTTTTAAAGTGAAGACATTTGGCCACAGTTCTGGTCAGATTCCTGCTGCACACGGCCTTTTATCTTTCCGAAGGGAGGAGCTCACTACACTGAAGCTAACACCCCTGTTTGTTGGCTGGGTCTATAGTACTGCTACACTACTGCATGTGAGTCATATTTTTCATAATGGTACAGGTGTCTAATGGGTGCTGACTAGCCCGATTGTTTTTTTTTTGTTTTGTTTTGTTTGTTTTTTTATATATATATTTTTTTGTCCTTTAGACTTAGGTCTGAGGATGGAGTTATAAATAGGAAATAAATGATGTCTATGGCCCCATTCCTGTTCAAAGATTTTTTAATTCTCCTTTTCAAACTATGTCTTTTCTTTGGCTAATATCTTTGAATTATTTTTGCTAAATGTCATGTTTTTTTGTTGTTTTTTTTTGTGCATGTTTGTTTTTGAATTTTTTTACGTTATGCTTGTGTTAACCACAAGATGGAGCTATAGACTAAAGAATGAACACTGCTTATGGGAACGGTAATGTATTTTCTACAACCAACTTGAAATGAACTACAAGAAAACACAGTGTAATTTCTTCCACATCAAAACTACACTAAATATGAACTGCACAAGTTATATAGGGCCTCACTTGTATATTGCTTACCCATTAGAGTACTATTGCTTATATTTTTATATCACTTTGATAAATAAAACCAAGAGATGACAAGCTAGTTCCCTGGTGTATTGTCTGGTCTCATTGCATCTCTAAGGGTAGCCATTTTCAGAACACCAATTACATACAAAGCAAATGATCCAGATGGGTTTGAAATGTTTGGTCATTAAGATACCTATTCAACGGCATATTTTTGTGTGTGTAATTATCTCAGAGAAGGCGCTCACACAGCACTGATGCGTTCCCTTTGTGATCGGGAGCCATTTTCTTTTCCCCAGGGAGAGAGGCAGCCGATCCGAGTTAGCATGCAGTGCCTTTAATGTTCAAACTGTGTGTGTAATGACTGGAAAAGGCCGCTGAAATGGTTCTAAACATGGAAGAGTGGATCCAAGATGGCCGCCAATGTTACACACAGAGGACAGGAGCAGAGTGTGTCTCTGTGTGCCGTGAAATGTGTGAAAGGAGAAGTATTTTATCATATCACAGTGATGTAATGATTCATGCTTTAAATATGTGTGTTCTTTTAAAGGGGCACTGTGGAACTTTCTAGTAGGTGCCCAAGCATCTCATTGCTTTGCCAGTTAAAGTGCATATGAGAGGTTAGACTACTCAATTCCACAGACTGTGTAAGAAGAAGACTCACCCAGAGTGAATTTGGAGCAGAGTTTGATATTTGGAATTCCAACCACGAAATATCATAGCAACCAAAGAGCCAATCAGGAGAGAGGCTGTTGAAAGTAACATCCCCTCAACACTCACGCTGATAGTTTAAAGCACACCTATGCTTGTGCTTGTGTCTGCTTAAGTGTCATCTGTGACACACATGGATCATTATGTTATAATTTGCAGATTTGAAATCACAATATTCATCTAAAACACACTTAATAAAGATAACAGTGTAAGTCCACAGTAGTGGTTTTGTTCCTGTAGTGGTGAAAACACGGCCTAATAGGCAATATGGCGTCTTGAAAATAAGCAATTAAAGATTCCTCCAACATGCACGAATCACTCCAAAAACAACTTCTGGTGAGCAAATAGAGAGAGAAAACAGCTATAACATGGATGGATAAAAGCTGAGTTTGCATAATACGCCTGATTTAATATCTTAAGTTATCCTGCTGAGTCATTCTAATGAATTCAAACCACATCTCATAATTCCAAGCCCCTCTGCCAACTTCTCATTCCCGTTCCTGTGTGTCTGGTTTGGAAACAATGAGGCTCAAGTAGAATGAAAAAAATATTGGTCCAAAAAGGTTTACTTTGACTACATTTAACAGTATTCACATAGTAGTTGTCGGTTTTATCCCCACTACCACCAGTGTAGTCCCAATTCCCACAAGTATGTGTAGACTATATTTCTGCTATCCATGAGTTTCAGCTTCTTACCGGTGAGGACTTTCCACCACTTTAATTATAGACTATTTAGGTTTGAACTGTTAAGTACTATGGAAACCAGGCTACTACTTACTCACTCTGAAATCTTTTCATAGAAGATGCAGTGTCTTGACCCTTCAAACCCAAAACATTGACTACATTTTCAGTACATAAATATCCGACATAAAAACTGCCCTTGCAAATCACTTGTTACAGTCTTTATGCATCTGGCCTCGAATCCTCACCACTATGAATTACTTAATATGATTTTGCCAATACTGCAGTAGAGAAAGTACTTAATTATTCTAACTTGAATGCTTCCATTGGGCCCATTTCAAGACCGATCGCTAACCGTATTAACAATAAGGACACGGGCGTCGTAAAAACTTAACGACGTTCCACTGACAATGCAGTTAGCACATTAAGTAATGAAAGAAGTCGTTTTACAGGCCGGTCTAGAGTCTGCGGACATTGGCGGGGGGCTTCGGTTGCCAAAGGTCGGTTAATGGGAAAATCAATATGCACTCAGGAGGTCAACCCGGCTCTAGCCAAATGGACAGTTATGTCATTGATTTGGGTTAAAAAAAATGGTCACTTTCACTTACACTTTAGCCTGGTTAGAAGGGGATTTGCACGATACAGTTTTGTTAGGGGATATTTTACTTCTATGGTGTATTAAAGAGAGGTGTATTTTACTTTACAACACACATTTAGATCACTATGTTACTATTTATTGTTTTGTTTTTTTATTGTTTGTTCACTGATCTGACGGTTGGTGGTTCAAAACCCCCTTCTCAACATAAAAAAAACAAACAAAAAAAGCAAAAAAAAACCATAAAGCGCTTTGATTGTCTTGGTGGTGGAAAAGTGATGAAAAAGCACTATATAAATATGCAACCATTTACCACTTTACCATTTAAGTCACTCCCCCTTCAGAGCGCTATCACAGCACCATCAGCGTGTATCCCACTAAAGGAACTACTGCACATCACATCACGGTGGCTTGTGGGCTGATTTTGGCACAGAATCTTATAGCTAATAATGAGGAGGGTTCAAGTAGGGCAGAGAGAGATCGCTAAGTACTCAAACATGCATGGATGACATCTGAAACATCTTCAACATTATAACATTATACAAAGCTAGTAAAAATATTTTGCATAATACCCCCTTCTTTACATATACAAATACTAAATACATGTGTTAATGCACAAAAGTATAATGTTTTGATCAAGGTCTAGTTCACTGACAGTGTAAATTTAAACTCAGTCTTGAAGCTGTGCCCTCACTATATTGGTAAGAGATTGTGGATTAAAGACATACTATGTCACATTCCTGGTGGAGGGTCCTGATTATCTCCATGAAGATGCTTTTGCTTGCTCTGGAATGTTCCACAGTATGGCATTAAACTTGTATTTCTCCATGGAGACAAGCACATGGACCCCACTCACTTTAATTTTAATTTATTTTTTGTTTTTGCTTTTTGTTTTTTCAAGTTATGTTGTACCAATAAGAAATACCCCAAATTGAATAAATGCAATATTGAAATATTAAATGCAGTTTAATGTCATATTGTGGGACATTGTAGGCTAAATAATTTCCTACACCAGAAAATCTGAATTATGTTTTCCAAGTTTTATGCCAGTTGAATCAAATATTTTCCACAAGACCGTAAAACTCCACTTGTTTTTCTCTCGTCTCTTGAACCACTTGGAAGAAACGTTTTGTTACCAATTCACTACAACATGATTTTGAACTAGCCTTGACTTTCTTTATCTCCCATGTTAGAAGTCCATTTTCTTCCAAGCAGCAGGGCTAAACCTGCTGCTTGGAAGAAAATGGTCCTGGTTTAGTTTCTCTTTAGACGTGTCTTAGATCTGGACTAGTCCCAGTTTGGAGCAACTTTTGATCCTGGGTTAGTACTTGTTGTGATGTAGAGTGAGGCAAATAATATTTGAACACCCTGTGATTTTGCAAGTTCTCCCACTTAAAAATCATGGATGGGTCTGAAATGTTCATCTTAGGTGCATGTCACTGTGAGAGACATAATCTAAAAAAAAATCTGGAAATCACATTGTATATATATTTTTTTGAATGTATTACTGCTGCAAATAAGTGTTTGAACACCTGAGAAAATCAGTGTTAATATTTGGTAGAGTAGCCTTTGTTTGCAGTTACAAAGGTCAAATGTTTCCTGTAGTTTTTCACCAGGTTTGCTCACACTGCAGGAGGGATTTTGGCCCACTCCTCCACACAGATCTTCTCTAGATCAGTCAGGTTTCTGGGCTGTTACTGAGAAACACGGAGTTTGAGCTCCCTACAAAGATTTTCTATTGAGTTTAGGTCTGGAGACTGGCTAGGCCACTCCAGAACCTTGATGTGCTTTTTACGGAGCCACTCCTTGGTTCTCCTGGCTGTGCTTAGGGTCATTGTCATGTTGAAGACCCAGCCATGACCCATCTTCAATGCTCTAACTGAGGGAAGGAGGTTGTTCCCCAAAATCTCACAATACATGGCCCCGGTCATCCTCTCCTTAATACAGTGCAGTCGTCCTGTCCCATGTGCAGAAAAACACCCCCAAAGCCTGATGCTACCAACTTCTACCCCAGTGTGGCTGCGATCGGCTTCTCTGGATTCTTAGGACTTTACCTCGCCAAAGGTACGAACCAGAGCAAATGTACAAAGATTTTACAGGGAAAACCATGAGAAAGGAGACTGAAATCTGAACTTTAAACTCATCCAAGAATCCCATGCATTTCAGAACATGTTTGTAGAGGCTAAACACCAGGGTCAACAGTAGAGCTTTTGAAAATCTGCTCTAGTGCAGATGCAGAACTCCAGCTCGTCATCTCTGTCTGCAGAGAGTGGCTCCATTGATTGGAGGAAACATGAACAAAGCAGAGGCATCCATTTTGTGAAACGGCTGAACGTGAGGTTAATCCCATTCAGAAGATATAGTATTTTGTTTTATATTGTTAATCGCTATAGCAACTTCATTTTTCATCACTCTGAAACCCATGGGTAGGCTGTGATAATGATGGAGAGTATGGGCCTATTTATGATTTCCAGGTTCATCACCATGGATACAACAATTTTAGGATGTCACGTGAACCCAACCTATGTATCGCTTTCAGACTGACTACAAATTAGAACAGTTGCCATAACAACTAATAATTTGACACAAAATATTATATCTTTCAAATATAACTGGGAGAAAGTCCTCAAAATGCTGGAAATAACTAGCATAACTATAACAGCTAAAACCTGAGCTGTGGGTTTGTTGCCATGGCATCCGCTCGTCAGGCCTCCAATGGTTTGACGGCTTAAATCTGCCTCACAACGCAGCAGGACGGGCCAATCACAGCGCTCGACACTCAGATCAGCGTCAGCACCTGGGGTTAAGATGGAGGAAGTGTAAAGTTCATGCTGCTCGACACATGGGCAGAGAAAGACAAGCTGCTCAGGTTTGTGGAGATTTAGAACCACTGATTCATATTCTACTATTTATATGGGTTTATGCAGCTTCTGTTAAGAGAATTGTTGAAATGTGTTACAAGGAGCTGTTGTGTCTGAGAATTCCTTTGCACAGAATTAACATGTTCAGTACATGTATTAATTTTTTGTGTGTAAAACAGCATAAATGATTCTAATTAATGATCTAACTAATGATTTTAGTTACGATTTTGACACTAAGGAACCGACTCGATACTCAAGACCGATTCCAATACCACGATGATAATAAAAACACTCTGTCTTCAGATAATAGAATCTGATTTTCCACATTAAATGGTAGTAGTTTGTTTTCTATTCCCATGTGTCTTAGATCTGTGCAATCCCTCAGTGGTCCAGACAGATTTATACTGGACCACTATACTAGTCTATGTGTCTTATACTTGTGAAACATACAGAGACACATCATTCCAAAGCTGTTTCAGCAAAGGTTTCTTTCTGTCCTGTGGATTTGACTTTTTAGTATTAATACTGCTCAAATGAATATCTAGTTTCGATTTTCAACTGATACCTGATTTTTGATACTTTTGACCAGCCTAGTTACAAAATGGGTAGATGATGCCAGTAAGATAAAGCAGACAAACAACACAGCTCCAGAGCTGCCAGAGCAAAAAAAAAAAAAAAAAAGTTTTACTTATATCCGCACACAAATACATGTTTTTATGTATTTATTTAGTTGTGTTGTGTTCTTTGTCTGCTTTTCCATCTGTCAAGCGTCATCTATCTGTTCTGTAAATCTTTGTATCACTTCGATTCTACACATTATTAATCTGGGATCTCTCCTGATGAAAATCTTTGGGGGAAAGGTAGAAGCTTTAGTTGTTTAGGTGCAGTACAGAAGTAGTAAGTTTGATTATAAACTAAAAACAACGCCCCCTATACAAACGCACAAAGCTCTTCCCCCTGATTTTCTTTCTCAAAACTAATTTATATTCATTTTAAAACTCTCCTGTGTATGTATAACAGTGTTGCCATCTTTATTTCGGTTGTTTTGTTTGAGCGCTTCACCTATGGCTTCCCACAGTACTGCCGTGTGATTGTTTCAAAGGCCTGAATCCACCAGAGTATTCAAGCCCAAAAGCCACAGCAGGAGACGTTTGAGAGTGATTTTGTGAACTTACAAACATTGTGAGAATTTATTTTGCTGCCCAAGTTTACACTCCAGCAGGCGAAGGATCAAGAGGCCAGAAAGACTGTTAGCTCAGATTTTTTTTTTTTCTTTCAGATGTAGTTTTAAGCCTAATATAAATATATAACAGTAAAGATTCTCAAACATGCTTGAGAAAATATGCTATACCTGATTTTTACCATCTTAAAAATGTGAAAAATTGAACAAGCTAATTTTAAACAGCAGTGATCTAAAGTTATTCTTCACTCACCTTATGCATTCTAAACATCCTAAATACTGCAATGACTTTATAAGCACAACACAACTTTCAGAGACCAGTGCGGAGTTTTGCAGTAATAGCAAAGCTAACAACCACTAGCATGCTAACAGCATTTACTGATTATTGGATAATGAAAAAAAAAACAAAAAACAAACAACTTAATAACTAGATGCAGGCAGCACACAGGGGACTTATTTTGACCTCAAGAGCTACTTACACAATATATCTGTACTCAGGCGAGAGAAATTCTAAAATGCATGGGACAAAAAAAAAAAAAAAAAAAAAAATCTGATCTGGTAGAGGACCTTGAATTCTAGCATCAACTGTTACAACTTGAAAAAAAAAAAAAAAAAAAAAAAAACACAAAAAAATAAAATAAACACATAAGAATATCTTTTATTTCTTTGTGTTAATATTAGATCCTTAAGACAGACATCTGAAGACACTGTTGGGGTTGCCAGGTTGGGATTGAAGCTTGATTGCTCCGTCATATGCATCCTACGATCTGACATGCAGTGTGGATAACCTCTTGACAAATGTTGACGCTGACAGCGAGTGAAGTGGGAACAAGCTCCACTCAAACCCACGTGTCATATAAAACACAGAGCTTTTAATGCCAATGTACCATCAGAGACACACGATCTGCTCAAGAAAATAATACCTCCATGCATACTGAGTGCTAGCTTAAACCTCAACCAGAGCAGGAAGCCAATCACATGTCTGCATTTACGAGGCTGCATTGAGGTAATAAAAGGCAAGACGTCGACATTCGTGTTAGGATGGGGCTCTATCTGTCATGTATTCTTCTATAGAGAGTGTATGTCATGTGAAATGGAAGGACTAAGGGCCAATATTAGCAGTTCTCTGGTCTTGAGCATTTTTCATTACAGCTATGCCATGGAAAGTAACTTTTTATATACATATATATATATATATATATATATATATATATATATATATATATATATATATATATATATATATATATATATATATATATATATATATATATATATATATATATGTGTGTGTGTGTGTGTATATATATATATATATATATATATATATATATATATATATATATATATATATATATATATATAGTCAAAATATATCTGCTGCATATCGTATTGTATATAATTATAAAGTGCTCTGTTAGTGGGGTTTTTTTGTGTGTTTACATGCTTGTTGTTAGCAGCAAAAGTAAGGCACTGGTCTCTGAGAGCTGTGAAAAGTGCTTATAAACTCATTGTGGTGAATAAGTAGCATATTCTGAATGCATAATGTGATTGAGGAATAACTTTGGACCACTGCAAACAGTTTAAAATTAACTAGTTCTGTTTTAGTTTTTTTCTTTCTTTTTTTTGTTTTTCTTATTGGCATTTTAAGGTGGTAAAAATCAGGTATAACACCTTTTACACCTCCCACATCCTTCCTCCAGCTGAATGTCCTTTGGGTTTCATCAGTCATGTACATTTATCGATCTTTATCTTGAATACAGAAATGCTATCCACTCTGCCAACATGTGCATACTTCGACATAACTTTGGCAGCTTTACATTTTGAATGTGATCAAAATATATCAATGGTATGTTATTATGAATGCGACTGTGGTGTTGTGTGTTAAGCACTCACCCACCAATTAGAAGGTGAGAGGTTTGATTCATGCCAGAGGTCACACTAAGGCCCCATAGAGCAGAGTGCAGCCTCAGTTCTGCTACTTTGAAGAGCAAAAAGGGAAAAAGCCCTATCATTATGTATCATTCTATAAGGCTGCATACATCAAATGGAAGCACTAATCATGCAGGCACTTGTGTGAGCCCGGAGAGGAGGGAATCATGAATGTAAAAAAAAAAGACAAGAATACTGAAGATTTGAATCATGGCAGTAGATCTGTGTGGTTCAGGCACTTAGGGACTCTTAGTCTACACAACTAGAAGGTCTTTCTGTCAGAGTTTGTATGTTCTCCCTGTGTCTGGGCACTCTGCTTTCTCCCATTCACTCAAAAATGTCCAGTAAGCAAAAGTTTTGACCAAACATGTAAGATGTCACCCACTGCTCCGGACAGGTAGACCCAGCTGCATAGATAAGAATGGGTCAAATGCATATAATGAATATCACTCTGAAAGTAAAGTTAACTTAAAGCCACAAGCTGCGATGATAGCCCTCGTCCCCATGTGCTCTCCCCTCCCATGACAGCCCCTGCATCAAGACAGCCGACCGCCCCGGCATGGCAACCACCCCTGCATCATCACAGCCCCTGCATGGCGACTGCCCCTGCATCACAACTGCCTCTGCAGTTTTAAGTCACAGCACCATTCAGTTCAGCAGTTCAGATGACCCAAGAGCAAAAAACATGTGTTTAATTATGTTTCATGATCAGGGGCACATAAAGGAATTTTCAGCTAAATTTTGACAATTTCTGTCATTTCGTTTTGTTCTTTTTCCCAGTCACATTGATGGCGCTGTAGCTCTGAGCATTAAGTGTGAATTATTAATTTAATCAGTGTCAGTCACGGTATGAATGACGCAAAATTCAAGCAGGTCGGACTACGCATTTGCTTGACCGCTGTCTGTGCGCATATGTTACGTACATTACGTACGTTATTTTAAATGGTTTATTATTTAATAGAAGAAGAGTCAAGGTGTCGTTGTTGCAGCCGTTTATTTCTGTTTAGATTGAATGGAGTAAGGAATTAATATTTCTCTTTGAATATCACTAGGCAAATATAAGGTTCGAGTAGATTTTTTCTCAATTGTAGGCAGTAGTGTGTGTGGGTTGTGTGCCTCAGCAGAGCAGCGCCCCCCCAGAACAGCAGGTCAGAGAGAGAATAACTCCTGATCTCTCCCATTAGACACCACTGCACTGTTAGACTGTTACTACACTGTCCACTGCACTGGGCTGGGGAATCATTAGGGTTGTGTATTCACAGCTCCTCTACTCATAAGAAACAAGGGGAGTGGGGCTCTGTAGTCCTCTGGGTGTAGTGCAGAGGGATCGGACTGATACGCAAAAAATACAAATGCCCATAGAATGCACATATTATACTAAAATAACAAACAGACAGAGGAAATTAGAGACAATGAATATATAATTTGGGGAAAAGTCTGAGAAAATGGCCAGTTTCAAATCCTGTTTACAAAATGTCATGAAATTCATCAATCTCCAATGGCCAATGAGTTCCCTATTGCCTTGTAACTAAATCACCAGCACAAAAGCTAGAGGGCTGACAGTTTGATCCCCACGATCTTCATTGAATAGTAGTCCAATGAGGTTCATCTGGTCTTCCAATAATTTATTTTCATCAATTATTTTTTTCAGTCTGGTCAGCTGTTATAAGGAAGAAATTGAAATACGGAAACGGACAAGTGGGCCTTTTCACTCTCACACACCTAGGATACTATCCCGAAGAAGTCAGACTGCAGATGGCGCTGTCATCCAGCCTCCACCGGTAGAAAGACAGCGCCAAAACCTGTGTAAATCAGCTGACCAGACACATCACAGCAACATTACATGACCACTCTGAGGGGCTAGTGCGCAGACCAAACTGTCAGGGAGGAAAACAAACTAAACCTTGATTTTGTGACAGTAAGCATCACTGTTCAAATCTGTATTATCATGTTTTGTAGCTGTCAAACTAAATTTGGAAAGCATCATAAAAATCCAATCAGTCACTATTTATTGAATTTTTGATTTTCTCACAAATGTATCTTGAATGACCCATTAAAAACCAGACTGCTCGAACACATTGCATTTACGATTACACTGTCTAAAGTTCTTTTATTTACACACATTATCCCCACTCATTTATACTTCAACAATATCCAATGCACAATAAGTTATGTGTTGTCTTGTAAAAACTAGAAGGTTGACAGTTTAATCCCCTCTATCTTCACTGAATACCGTTTTTTTTTTTTTTGCCATTGAGCAAGACTACTCAAATCTATATTTTCATGTTTGGTAGTTGTCAAACAAAACTTAGAATGCACATTTTTTGAATAAAACATCATTACCATAAATGAATCTTCACTTGTCTTTTATGGCCCATTAAAACCAAACTACTTGAGCACAGTGCATTTACTATTACACTGTCTAAAGTAGTAATTATTAAAGACATTATCCCCACTCCCTCCCTGTAAATCTCTCCTGTGCTGTCTCGTGGCGTTTTATAGTCCTTGCGTGTGTATCAATGGTGCTGGAGATGTCATCATTTAGAGTGATGACAGCCGCTACCTGAGCAGCCCATTGAGTCCGCACCTGTTCCCATATAAAACTATTCTCACAGCTGTCCACCAATCAGAGCCCAGTGTGAGCAATAACACAACAGCACGGGCGTGTAATTAACCGCATCACAATAGCACAAATGCAGGAGGAAGGCTGTTAGCTGGTGTCGCCTTTCAGAAAAAAACAAAAAAAAAAAAAAAGCATTCTCTAAAGATGGATTTTGACGTTGTACTTCTCAAAAATTGGCGCGTCTTGTCTCCCAATGGCCAAGGCTAAATACAAGAGCAGAGTTTGTGTATTCATCTGGTGGAGACTGCGTTTTGAATAACCTTAGCAAAGAGACGCAGAAGGGCAGTAAACAATGTCCTACTTATTCAGTACGATCGTGAATACAAATGTTCATGACCTCAAAGTTCACCTCGATTGGATGAGAAATATGCCGTTATTAATGCATTTTATACTCCGAAAGTGCCGTAGTGACAGACACAATGGAACTTTTCTACGTGTCTCCATGGAGATTTTATTACTTTGCCTGGAATGTTCCACAGTACAGCATTAAACATATCTATATCACAGTATCTCACAGTAAGAATCAGTGGTGGAAGAAGTACTCAATTTTGTTACTTAAGTAAAAGTATAGATACAGGGGCAAAAAAAATACTCACAAGAAAATGTGTTTAAACTTGTACTTAAAGAGGTAAAAGTAAAACTATTTCGTGCAAATTTTGAGGTCGCAGAAATCTTCAAATGGTACAGATTTTGGTAAAGATTTGTGCTGCATTTTGTTAAGTAGAAACAATTCAATGAATAGTTTCTCTCTACCTGTTTTTATTTGTATATTTTTGATGCTCAAATTATGAACAGCCTCAGACAATAATACTAAAAAAAAAAAAAAAAAAAAAAAAAAAAAAAAACCAACAAACAACATTTTTCAAAATGTAGTGGAGTAGAAAGTAGAGATACATTCACTCAAATGTAGTGAAGTAAAAGTTGTCAACTTTAAAATGTACTCAAGTACAGTACTTTACTACTTTACTTCATTATGTTCCACTGCTGGAAAGAACCTGTCATTTTCAGTATTTGTATTTGTTAAAATCTCCTTGGAGACAAGCAGGTGGCAGATTCTCCACCAGAAAATCTATGTACTGCACCTTCACTATATTTTGTGAGCTTTTAACTTTGCTCCGAGGCTGGTGCAAGGAGATCTGGGCAGCAGTCGATGGCAGGGGCCTCGACGACCGGATCTCCGGACATGGGGACTAGCTCTGGGGACATGGAATGTCACCCCGTGGGAGGGAAGGAGTCTGAGCTTGTGCGGAAGGTTGAGCGTTACCGGCTTGATGTAGTCGGCCTCACCTCCTCGCACAGCTTGGGCTCTGGAACCGAACTCCTTGAGAGGGGCTGGACTCTCCATTTCTCTGGCATTGCCCGCAGGAAGAGGTGGCGAGCTGGTGTGGGCCTGCTTATTGCCCCACAGCTCAGTCACCTCATGTTGGGGTTCACCCCGGTGAACGAAAGGGTCGCGTCCCTGCGCCTTCAGGTCGGGGATAGGTCTCTCACTGTTGTGTTGGCTTACAAGCCAAACAGCAGTGCAGAGTACCCAGCCTTCTTGGAGTCCCTGGGGCGGGTACTAGACAGTGTACTGACCGGAGACTCCGTTGTTCTCTTGGGGGACTTCAACACCCATGTGGGCAACGACAGTGACACCTGGAGGGGTGTAATCAGGGAGGCTGTTCTTCCGAACAGCCTCCCATGGTCTGCTGGGAAGGTCTGGCAGAGCCCTCTGAGGTTATGTCAGGGGGGTCCTCAACTCGCACCACCGGTCAGAGCTTCTCCCAGATCCCAGGGGTGGCTGGGGACATGGATTCCGAGTGCGCCATGTTCTCTGCCTTTGCTGGTGCGGCCACTCGTAGCTGTGTGCGGTGCTTGTGGTGGCAACAACCCCCGGACCCGGCGGTGAACACTGGAAGTAAGGGATGCCGTCAGACTGAAGAAGGAGTCCTATCGAGCCTTGTTGGCCTGTGGGACTCCTGAGGCAGCTGACGAGTACCGGCGGGTCAAGCATGCAGCGGCTTGTGCTGCTGCAGTGGTAATCAGAATCAGAATCAGAATCAGAATCTTTAATTCTGATTCTGATTCTAAGGCCCCGGGTGTGGATGAGATCCATCCAGAGTACCTCAAATCTCTGAATGTTGTGGGGCTGTCTTGGCTGACACGTCTCTGCAACATCACGTGGCAGTTGGGGACAGTACCTCTGGACTGGTAGACCGGGGTGGTGGTCCCTCTATATAAGAAGGGGACCGGAAAGTGTGTTCCAATTACAGGGGAATCACACTCCTCAGCCTTCCCAGTAAGGTCTTTTCCAGGGTACTGGAGAGGAGAATCCTGCCAATAGTTGAACCTCGGATTCAGGAGGCAAATGCAGTTTTTGTCCAGCGGAACACTGAACCAGCTCTACACTCTCCATCGAGTGCTCGAGGGTTCATGGGAATTTGCCCAACCAGTCCACATGTGCTTTGTGGATCTGGAGAAGGCATTTGACCGTGTCCCTCGTGGTGTCCTTTGGGGGGTGCTCCAGGAGTATGGGGTCTGGGGCCCTTTGCTAAGGGCTGTCCGGTCCCTGTATGACCGGAGCAGGTGCTGTGTTCACATTGCTGGCAGTAAGTCAGACTTGTTCCCAGTGCATGTTGGACTCCACCAAGGCTGCCCTTTGTCACTGGTTCAGTTCATTGTATTTATGGAGAGAATTTCTAGGCAAAGTCAGGGCCCGGAGGAGGTCTGGTTCAGGAACCACAGGATCTCATCACTGCTGTTTGCAGATGATGTTGCCCTGATGGCTTCATCGAGCCAGGACCTACAGCAGGCACTGGGGCAGTTTGCAGCCGAGTGTGAAGTGGCTGGGATGAGAATCAGCTCCTCCAAATCCGAGGCCATGGTTCTCGACTGGAAAAAGGTGGCTTGCCCTCTTCAGGTGGGTGGGGAGTCTCTGTCTCAAGTGCAGGAGTTCAAGTATCTCGGGGTCTTGTTCACAAGTGAGGGAAGGATGGAGCATGTGATTGACAGGCGGATCGGTGCAGCATCCACGCAGTGATGCGGTTGCTGTATCGGTCTGTCGTGGTAAAGAAGGAGTTGAGCCGAAAGGCAAAGCTCTCGATTTGGTCCAGGGACCATGTCAATGATGTGATGAACAATAGGACATACTGAAGAAAATACCACTGTTGGAGAAAAGAGGAGCACAAAGAGGCTGAGGGGGGGATGAGAATTCTTCTTTTGCCGTGGAGATGTTGAAATGCTTGAGAGGTGACAGACTGAAGCAAAAGTACAGACAGAGGAAGGAGCAGAGTACAAAAACTCCAAAATGGCCACGTTCAGTCCCTTTGTGTCTGTAGAGGTAAAAGTGCATGGGCCATACTAATGAGAGCAGAGTGGAGCTGAATTATACATAATACCATCAAATGCAGTCAAGTCATAATGCACACTCTCACTTTAGACAAGCCCTCTGTCTGAGGCAGAAATAAACCCGACACATACACGTTACTATGACAGATAGGGCTGTGGACAATCTATTTACTTTTAGGATACTGCCAAAACATTAGAGACTTTAAATTCACTAATGACTTTCATTTTGGCGCATTATTTTTGGGATAGTGGTTATTTTACTTCTATAGGGTATTAACTGCTAACACATAACATATTTAGATCACCATGTTACCCAATTATTCTTTTCAATATGCACATTCATCACAACACTATCACTAATGAAACTATGGTACATAGAATTAGTTATGTGAAGTTGTAATGTATTGTCTTGAATATTTATTTATTTTTTGTATATTTATAGGAAAATGTCGTGTGGGAGCATGGGTGATGTAGGCTTGTGGACAGAACATGGGACAGGCTCTTACGGCTAATTATAAGGAAGGTTCAAATAGGTCACAAAATTGCTCAAACTTGCACAGATGACATATAAACCTTGTAGCGGCCAGTGGCCCTGTGCCACCAGCTACTTGACTAACAGAGTCCAAAGGTGTTAGAACGCGTGGTTAAAGAGCCCAAAACTCGTGTGTTCAGTGAAGAATCCTTTTTATTGCCTTTTTCTGCACTTACACAACCATGGTCAAAAACTGTATCCCTCCACTCTGTAGCACCATCACATCCTTAATTAAGCCTTAAGTAGCACACCTGGGCACACCCAGCAAGACCCAACAGGAAAAACAGTGCCACACTGTGGCTGGCAGTGCAAACACACAAAAGGTCTCAACATGGCTCTCCCAAACTATGTAATACCTCCTCTTTAAGTGAAGGTGCCCTGATAGACTCACTCCAAATCTTGTGACAAAATGAAATGTTTTTTTACTATGGAAAGTACCTGGATGAGCGAAGGTTTACACAGATATGCTTTGAGAGAAAATGTTCTCTACGTTCCATCCTTCAGTGGTGATGTGCGTCCACACAGACAGACCCCACATCGTAAAAGGATACCACTTTTGAGTGGGCCACTTTCAGCAAAACAGTTAAGTAACCCTTTTGATTCACCTTCTGCATTTACAATGATTCTTCTACCATCTTTAGGACCTGTTTGTCTGTCCTACATTACACAAAATTGACTCTTGTGAGGTTTAAGCCAAGTTCTATGTTATAAGCCATGTTGTTACTTCCCCAAAAACAGACCTGGAGTTGTGTTTTGTTCACACGTCATGAGTAACCCTTAATTATTACTCCGTCTACATCTCCAAAGCTGAAAATGCTCTGTTCCACCTTGTGATGTCACGAAGCGGTAGGATGATGTAGGAAGTTAACTTAAGTTTTGTTCAGTAGAGATTGGCAATTCCAGGGCTGAAATTATCCAAGTGAAGGTGTTTGGAGTTTAAAAACATACTGGAGCATTTCCTGTCTTACCACATTGTTTCACAAGGTGGAGCTTTTTCAGTGTGAGATAAGAACCAAGGCTAAATATACATAGTTTGTGTGTTAAACATGTGAATGAAACAAAACACAACTGCAGGTATGTTTGTGATGAGGAAACTACATTATAGCAGAGATCAGAAAACAGCACAATATGGGCCTGTTAAAGCCGCCTCTGTGTAAATATAGCTGTATGTGTCCTGTTCTTTGAGATCCAGTGAGCGGCCTCTCGTATCCGCTGCTCTGTTCCTGCTGAGCTGAGGCGCAGCTGTTTCATGCCTCATGTATTCTCTCTCCTTCTGCAGGTGTTGCATTGTGCTGTGTCCATCGTTTTCACATTGTACTGAAATCTACACCGCTCTGCTCGCCGTGTGCAGCTTCTGCGCTTACACAGAAATACAGTCTGGCTCCACAGGGACACAAAGAGGAGACAATATTTGACTTTTCAGGTATTATTTTACAGAATAAATATGGCATTTTTATAAAGGCATAGCACAAAGGTTTCAAGATTATACTAAGTAACATGCATAGACTGTATATATAAATGTACTTAGCTAGCCTCCAGATAGGAAGTGAGCATGGGCACGATTCGGTCCCATCAACTCCAATTCCCTTTCTATTGAGAAAAAAAAAAAAAAAAAAATCAAAATATGAACATTAATAACAGACCAATCAGTCAACTTTATTTCCTGCTAGCATTAGCGACAGGTTTGATTGACAGGGTTTCTAAGTTCCCACACCCTACCAAACCAATGAATGGTGTGAGGAAAGGGTGTGTACATTGAACTTGGTCTGGATTGGCTCTTTAATTGTTATTAAACTGGAAGTCATAATTACAAACATGGAACTCTTCTCCAAATTAGCCACTATGACTTTTCTCGAGTGACTTCATTTGGCTCTAGCTGGACACAGTTGATGACATTTTTCTCCCTTAGTCCACATCTAAACATGGGGAATTAGCGTTTCAGTTTTCTACAGCTAAAATCTGGAACAGTCTTCCTGAAGATGTGAGACAGCCCTCAACTTTAACAATGTTTAAATCCAGGCTCAAGCGGTTCTGTTTAGCTGTGCATGTGACTTTTATTCTGCCACTTCTCTTTTAATGTTTATTTTATGATGATAGAGGGGCAACAGTTAGACAGCCCCCAAAACAGGAATGGTTTTCCAGGTTGATGCCACTGGTATTTTTCCCTCCTCATCTCTTCCGGCAGATTTTTTTACTGACTGACTTTTTCCTTTGGCTTGGATCAACATTATTGATAGCATGGTGTGGTACCTGGACGCTGGAGAGGTTGCACAAGTGGTCCAACTCCTCCAGGATGGCACATCAGTATGTACCATTGAAAGAAGCTTTGCTGTGTCTCCCAGCACAATCTCAAGGGCATGGAGGAAATGAATGGAATGTGCAATATTTTGTATGGTGCAATACGTATATTTGTGCAATGAGAGTAATGTGCAATGAATGAAATGTGCAACTGTGGAATGTGTGGGAACTGTGCAGTGAATGTAGTGTGCAATTTTTAACTTGACCCTTTTTGTGACCCCAGCCCCTAAGACAACAGATGGAAACTAGCCGTTGGCTATAATCTGGTGTATTTACATTCATGTCGTTTCATGTCTTTTCATTAATATGCATTGACCCAGTCAAAAAAAATAGATAAATAAATAAAATAAGACTAGATTCCAAGAGGCAGGTAGTTTCTCCAGGAGAGCTGGGCAGGGTCGTAGAAGGTCCTCAAACCCTTGGCATGATCGGTATCTGCTCCTTTGTGCAAGGACAGGATGAGCACTCCTCAGACTGTCCAGGAGCTCAATGATGTCCTGGTCCAAATCTGGGAGGAGATCCCCCAAGACACCATCCCTCGCCTCATTAGGAGCATGCCCCTCCATTGTCAGGCATGAATACAAGCACGTGGGGACCCCACTAACTACTGAGTATCATTTTGCAGGGAGATCATTTTCATTTACATAAAATCATGTGGCATCCTTTTGTTAATTATAAATTACTTTATTACATTATCAGTAAAGAAATTCTAGATTATTTTTTCCTCAGTTAGATCTAATGTGTTTTCAAAGTGTTTCTCTAATTTTTTTTTGAACAGTGTAGTAACATGAGGATTTACAACAATAAGATAACATATTGTTCCCTTAGAATGAAAAGTTATCACTGTTCTGAGATATTAAGGCTTAACATTGTGGCTACTCATAGAGCATGCCTTTGTCTTGCTCATATAAACCTAAAAAAAAAACAAAAAATCCCACAAAGTCTTGATCAAAATATTAAGTAGTTTTTGGGGAACAGGAAAATATGAATAACTCAAATTCAACAAAATGTCAGAAAAAAACCTGATTCTAAGGAGATGATACTTTGATATTGCAGTTAGATAAGTAGTAGTCTACATAGTGACAGGTTGATCGTTGAATCCCCACTATTGTTATTGTATGCTACCGTGTCCATGGGCAAAGCACACCACTCACCTTGCTTTGTCTTTGATTGTCGTAGTGGTCCAGATGGCAGCCACAGTTTTGCTGTTCATCCCAGGGCAGCTGTGGCTGTAAACGGCACCACCATTGCATCAGACCTTTCCTCATATGTTGTAATTATAAACTATGGGAAAAAATTTTAATATTAAGAAATGAAAGACATCGCACAGGCTAGCACGCTATATGCTAACTAATATCCGTAACAGGGTCATTTTAAGCCCAAAAAGCACATTTAAAACGCAAGATAAGGTAAAATCGGTTTACAAAGTGTCAGAAACAGATTTTGAATAAAATTATAGTCTTGTGGTCATTAGTTACCGCAGAGCTGATTAACTATGTGCAAGTTTTCAAAGTTGTTATATTATTATTATTATTATTATTATTATTATTATTATTATTATTACTATTATTATTATTATTATTATCATTATCATTGAAAAAAATATGGAAAATGTACCAATATCTGTTTAGCTGACTAACTAAAAACTATTGGGTAATGCTAGCTAGCTTGTGACTGTAATTTTATGTGTGAGAGACTTATTTAACAGCACAAATCAGCTCACCTATTGTAATTCCAACTATGTCAGTTCTTTTTGGTCAGATTGTGTTAAAACAAAGCTCAGATTGAAGTCTAAGTAATAGTAATAATTAAGTAATAGAACTTCAGACCGAGCAATGCCTCAGATTAGCTTCACATCTCAATGAATGTTGGTAACATCAGTGTCAAGATGCTAAGCTGTGAATAGTATGTAGAAGCCACTTTAAAAGGTTTTAAAGCTGGTTATTTAGATGGACTGATGGACTGAACTTTGTGTTAGATGAAGTCACATTTTGTGGTATAATCTGTACTATAATGCTATTTTATTAGTGGTTGCATCCCTAACCCTAAACTTAACCCTTTTAAGCCATGTTAGAATGTTGTTACCTCATCAAAAACATACCCGGAGTTATGTTTCGCTCACACATGTTTGAGTAACCCTTTATTATGAATCTGTCTACATCTCCAAAAACTCAAAATGCTCTGTTCAACCTTGTGATGTCATCCAAATGATTCTAGTGAAGGATTCGAATGGAATTTAAAAACAATGGAGCACTTCTTGTATTATCACATGACATGGCAAGGTGGAACAGAGTGTTTTCTGTTTGAGAGAAGAACTCAGCCTAAATAAGCAAAATGTGTGTGTTTAACATGTGTGAATGAAACAAAACACAACACCAGGCCTGTTTGTGATGAAGAATCAACATTAGAACATAGATCAGAGAATGGCACAATGGGCCCTTTAATTAGTGTGCCTAATTTTATTACAAAATACATTATAGATACTGTCAATAAATACATTTTTTTTCTCACAATTTTATTAAGAAAATAAGTATAAAAATATAAATATAAAACACTATGACGCCGCATTCAAACAGCATGAATCCAGTGTATGACAGTTTCCTAACACATACACTTTTCCATTACATTTTACACCAAGTACATGAGATCATGAATTCACAGTTTGACAAATCAACTGCACCAACCATTCACATGGTCAACAAAGATAGCAAATAGTATATCATAGAATGTCCATAAAAACACTTTGTACATTTACTGTTGGCTCCTCAGCAAATCCCAACTACCCAGTCTGACCCACTGGACAATAATACAACTATCGCTCAATACAAAACACATGTCCACATTATTGTTCACAAAACCCTAAAATTCAAAGGCATCTTCACTGATTATGACCAAAGAAATGGCAAAACTTCAAGAATACATTAATCCTCTGTAAAACTGAGTTCAAGTCTATTACATCCATCGCTGGATTCATTGAGTCCGTTCAGTGTGCTAGCGCGCTAACAAGAATCAACAAATAGTCGACTAGCACAAAGCCAGTCAACTAGACATAAAAACAGATATAATTTTGATAGATAGGTAGACGGACGGTGGGGTAGCTTAGAGTCAATGTTAGCTAGCTCCACAATAGTTAAAAACATTTTAAAAGTCTCTTCTAGGTGTCAAGTTCCGCAGCTTTCCCTATGTACATTTCCGCTAGCTTCTTGAAATGCGGTCCCCAGTTGCTAAGGTAATCGTATTCTTGATCTCCTTCCGTTGCCGTGGACTCTAGCGAACTTAACGACTCCGCTAATGAACCGCTTCCCTCGTAGGCATATGTGGCCAGCGAATCATAAGGGGGCGCCGTTGGGTCCGAATCGTTTTCCTGTAATCTGCTATTGATAAAGTCTCGTACATCTGTGTTATCCTTAATTGGTGACGTCCTGCGAAATGGGAATAGCATCTCTGGAATGATATCTCTACGGAGTTTGTTGGCATCCATGACTTCTGGGTTGCGTAGGGTGCCGATGTCAAAGGCCTGGGTGTCTTCCTCTCCTCCGCCCTCGTCATTGTAGCTAACCACGTTGTCGCGTACGTCCTCTTTAGAGATTATCAGAGGTTCCTTCTTCCTCTGCCTCCTCAGAGCAGCAAACAGTACCACGATCACTGCACAGAAAAACAGACAAAGCGTTTTAGCATTTTAGCAGTCATATCTTAGGCAAAGCAGGACTTCCAACTAATTATAAAGTTTCAGATTTCAATTACAACATTCTACAGGCATCTAGCATTTAACTGAGAGGGTGGCAATATATGGTTTTGGTCTGGCTGCATGACTATAGAGTGAAATGGTTGAATAAAAGATAAGGCTTATAATTTTGGTTTTGGATGTCTCTTATGAAAATGTGAAGATATTTTCATTTTTTTTTTTTTTTTATATTGTTTATGGGTTAAATAGCCAATCTTTTTTGTAATTTAATCAGATGCCTTACCTAACACAACTTTCTCCTATTCTGGGAGTTGATGACCTCTTGTATCTTGATTCCTTATCACCTCATTACATGTAAGAACTTGGAGTGTAAATTGTGATGTGAAAAAATGTATTCCCCCTCCTCAAAATTGTATTAAGAAAATAAGTATATGTATAAAACACTGACTCTGCATTAAAAAGTCTTATCAGAAAAAACAAGCAGCAAACTGGGCTAAAGCCATGGGGATCAAATGAAGCATCCTACATTTAATTAACATCACTGTTCTACCATTGTGAAAACAACTGGCTCAAAACGCTTCTATAATGCTTAGATAGAGGACCCGGACATACATTTTTAATTAACACTTACTTAAACACATAACAAGGCATCGGCTATCCAGCATCACTACTATATCCTCTGTCTGCCTCTATAGGTCCTCTGACAAAAGTAGGCATTGTAAACTAAATAAATCTGTTTCAGTCCACTGAAGGTCCTCTGTCTGCATTAGCTCTGTCATAACTCTATACAGTCCTCTTTCAGTCTGAGGCTTCTTGGTAAGCAAAGTTCTACCTTCCACATTAGGTCCTCACTCTATTTTTGAAAAAGCACTCCATAGGTCATCTGTCTGCACTCTATAGGTCCTGAAACATCATAGGTCCTCTTTGGAGCTTTAGGTTCTTCTTGTTTGGAACTCTATAGGTGGACAGGGCTCCCTGTCTGCACTCTTAGGTCATTACAGAAAGTCCAGAACACTGCAGCTCGTAGGGTCCTCTGTCTGCAGAGAGAGACAGGGTCCTCTGTCTGCACTCTATTGGACACTGTCTGCACTCTACTAGGTCCTCCCTGCACTCTATAGGTCCTCGTGTCTGCAGCTGTCTGCACTCTAGGTCCTCTGTCTGCACTCTATAGGTCCTCTGTCTGTGCAGCTCTATAGGTCATGGGCTACTGTCATCTGCACCATATAGGTCCTCTGTCTGCACTCTATAGGTCCTCTGTCTGACTCTATAGGTCCTCTGTCTGACTCTATAGGTCCTCTGTCTGCACTCTATAGGTCCTCTGTCTGCACTCTATAGGTCCTCTGTCTGACTCTATAGGTCCTCTGTCTGCACTCTATAGGTCCTCTGTCTGACTCTATAGGTCCTCTGTCTGCACTCTATAGGTCCTCTGTCTGCACTCTATAGGTCCTCTGTCTGACTCTATAGGTCCTCTGTCTGCACTCTATAGGTCCTCTGTCTGCACTTTATAGGTCCTCTGTCTGACTCTATAGGTCCTCTGTCTGACTCTATAGGTCCTCTGTCTGCACTCTTTAGGTCCTCTGTCTGCACTCTATAGGTCCTCTGTCTGACTCTATAGGTCCTCTGTCTGACTCTATAGGTCCTCTGTCTGCACTCTATAGGTCCTCTGTCTGCACTCTATAGGTCCTCTGTCTGCACTCTATAGGTCCTCTTTCTGACTCTATAGGTCCTCTTTCTGCACTCTATAGGTCCTCTGTCTGCACGCTATAGGTCCTCTGTCTGCACTCTCTACAGGGTCCTCTGTCTGCACTCTATAGGTCCTCTTTCTGACTCTATAGGTCCTCCTTCTGCACTCTATAGGTCCTCTGTCTGCACTCTATAGGTCCTCTGTCTGCACTCTTTAGGTCCTCTGTCTGCACTCTTTAGGTCCTCTGTCTGACTCTATAGGTCCTCTGTCTGCACTCTATAGGTCCTCTGTCTGCACTCTATAGGTCCTCTTTCTGCACTCTATAGGTCCTCTGTCTGCACGCTATAGGTCCTCTGTCTGCACTCTACAGGTCCTCTGTCTGCACTCTATAGGTCCTCTTTCTGACTCTATAGGTCCTCTTTCTGCACTCTATAGGTCCTCTGTCTGCACTCTATAGGTCCTCTGTCTGCACTCTTTAGGTTCTCTGTCTGCACTCTGTGTGTCCTCTTTATCTGAGGGAGTTACTGCAGCCCTATACTCCACCCAGAGCCCTGAGGTCAGCTCACCAGCTCCTGCTGCTGTGCCAAAAGCCAGGCTCGAGACCAGAGGTGATAGAGCCTTTTCTGTGGCAGTGCCCAGACTATGCAACAGCGCCCTCTGCCTGTCATATCTTCTCCGCCTTTAATACAGTTTAAGACTAGATTGAAAACCCGCCTCTTCTTCCTGGCATTTAATATTAACTAGAGGGGCTATATCGGTGTTTTATCGTTCTTGTCCTGTGTTTGATCTGTGTATTTGTTTTTTGTTGACTTTTATGTGAAGCGCTGAAGTGAATTAAACTCAGACTGATCATTTCCTTTGGAAGAGAAGCGATTTGATTGTAACTGATAAAAAGGATAAAAAAAAAAAAAGTCTAAAGCTACTGCCCTATAAATACACCTTTTTATTGATGTTTGCCCTATTCTTTGCTCCTATCTGATCCTTTTTTGCTAGCTTACTTTTATATTATATCCTTTACAAAACATCAATGACAAACTGATCAGCACTTGTTCAAGGTGCCTGGTTTTCTTGTTTGGTCAAACCTGGGCATTTAAAACACAGATAAAACAGAGTACACGGGGGGCAGAACGGGGTGTTGTGCTACATATGGCGTGGATGTAAAAGCATGGCAGCGAGGATACATTTTCTACAGTGATAAAACCCCCTCCCCTCTCTCTCCTCGCTCCCTCCATCTCTGCCTCGGGCTCACCTCCTTTTATTAAAGATTCAGAGCAAAGGCTTCCGCTTTCTTGTGTGTTGAATGGTGCCGTGGCTCACAAAGTGCTCTGCTCTGGCTTTATTCTCCGCAGCGGCGTGCAGGCTCATATCTGCTCTGCCTCTTGTGATGGAGGAGACACTAGGATGGGAGTAACTGCGTACTGTATGCTGTGGCAGTGAGAGGGTGGAACACTGGAACTTCATTATGTTACAGAACCTATGCAATTCTCAAGGTTTGGCGCTAAGTTTGCGAATACAAAAAGTCAAAATAGTGGGGGTGGGGACAAGCTTATATTTACCTTTCATACTGTCATACACCTACTGAGAAGCCATAGTTCCAAAAATCTAATAGGAACATTTAAAGCAAATACAATTTAATACTACGATTTATGAGTCCAAAAACTGCGGACTGAGCCTCAAAATTGATATATTGTAAATAATGTTAAAATCTGGCCTTGTTCTTGTGAATCCAATCTTTTCTTGTTTTGTGGGAATTGCGTCTCATCCCATCCCTAATAAATAGACACAACATGCTCTACTCAGTTTGCCAAGGCTGCCAGGACTGCTCAACACACTCTTCTGCTTCCAGTTTTTAACCACCATTTTAAGTCATTTTGACCATTCAGTTGATGTATTTGTTGTGAATCGTTGATTGCTATGGCAACAGTGCAAATGTGCATCACTATGTATAAAGATCAGATCGGTAGAAAGGAGACCCCACCCACAGTATGAACGCATGATTTTCAAGGCAACGATGACACAAACATCTGTACTTAACATTTCCATAGAGACAAGCTGATGGCATACCCCCGAACCACAAAAGTTGCTTAGTATACCTTTAAGTCAAGCACAATTGATTTGAATACATTATACACTTATCATCTATCTTTGAAACTCCAGCCTGTGGCCATTTTATTCTATTGTAAATCTACCCAGAAATGTATTTTAAAGTCTGGCCTACAACTTTGCATAGTCTTCCCAAAACTCCTCAAAGCTGAATGTTAGCTTAAAATAAACGTGTGCATCTTGTGACGAAAGAGCCTCCCTCTTCTCTTCACCTGTACCTCCTTCTCAGCTTTGCCTTTTTGTCCCTCTGCAGGAGCCATAGTTGTGTCCCGGCCCTGGCTGGGTGTTAATTACAATGCCTTCTGCCTGGCTGCTCAGAGGAGAGGGAGGGCTTTAAAGAGGCCTGATTTCCGAGGGGCCGGATGCTCATTTTGGGGGCTAGCGCAGCGGTTGGGCTCAGCGGCGCCCCCAGTATCGAACGGAGGTGAATGACACTCAGTCTGTCAGGGGCTGCCGGTGCGAAGAGCTCTAGATAATGAGCAGATGTCACGATATCGCACGTGAGAGGAAACCAGAATGGTCCCATTAGAAAGTAGTCAGATGCCTGAAAGTTAAACGCCCTGTACACATTTTTTATCCATATATTTGAGCAAAAATAGTCATGTCTCAGTACAGATATATTGTATAAGCAGGTCATTTTACCGTGATGTCTGCTGCATGCTGTCTGCATCTAATTATAAAACATTTTATTGACCAATAATCAGGAACTGCATGTTAACATGGTAGTTGTTAACTTTACTGTCATGACTCATCACAGTGAATAATTAGGATGCTCAGAATACATAAGGTAAGTGAGGAATAACTTTGGACCACTGCAAACTGTTTAAAATTAACTAGTTCTGTTTTCCACATTTTGAAAACATTTTAAGTTTCAAGTTAAAATCAGGTACAGCGCTTTTAAATGCCCTGGTTCCATTTCTCCTAAGATTTAGACACACTTTATTGATTCATAAGGGAAATTAAAGTAGCTCTCACAAAGCTTCCTCATGTCCAGATTATGTATGTGCACCAACATTTAAGTATGTTTTACAGGGCTGAAACTTCATGCTGGAGTTTAATGTTAAACTGCAAAATCCAAAGTTGTATTATATTCTATGGGGCATACAGGATTTGACTTCACTAAAGAAATAAAAGAAAATTGGGTACAAAAGGTTTCAATAAGAACTACAACAGAAGAACTAGAATAGAAGTTCAAATCTGAAGCCAGAATATATCATGAAATTATGAAGATACTATTTCGAGCCAGATTATGTTGCCAGTATGTTTAATTCGTACATTTATACTTCAGATTGTGCTGTATTGTATTTATTCCCATGGCATGTAGCATGTCAATAAGGATGTGAACAAGAGTCATATCTTTTCTGTTAAAACAACTCCTCCAGTGTTTGAGAACCATGGCCACAGGTAGATACTTCTATGTGTTCTCAATAATTTGGTTTGATTATAGAATGTTGTAACTGGGCAGAAATACTTGAAAATAGCCTTCCCAAAGCAGCTTTTTGACTGTCACTTCTGCTCCCATAATCATCCACATAAATGAAATGGAGCTTCATAAACTCCTCTAGACCCTGACAAACTCCATGTCTGTTACTCCCTTCTCCTCACATGTTTCAGCACCTGATACAGGTTCACACATTTTAAGCCTTCTCTTCTCTCTTTCTCATGCTCTCTGTTATATGACAATGACTTGAATATTGAATCTGCTCTCTCTCCTTCACCCCCCCAGTCCATATTTCTCTCTCTCCCTTTTTATCTCTCTTTTTATCCCCCCCCCGTACTGTACAGCTGAAGAAATAGCTGCACTTAACAAAATGGCTTAGGTATAAGATTGTGTTCTGTTTGACTGAAGCACCACTCCAGTCCTCTCCGTCCTCTCCGTTCTCTCCATTCCCTCGGCCCTCTCACAGCTCTATACGGTTCTGTGTCGTCCTCCTTCACACAATCTCGAGACATCATTTTACCACGATTATACCAGGCAAAAGCAGAAACGTGCAGTGCTTATGGTCAAGGGCTCGTCAGTAAATAATGCATCACAACTGTTTTCCACTTTAGCGAGCACAGAGAGACTGACAGCTCCGTTTGTGCAGTGTAACGGGGAAAGGTACGGGGAGAAGTCATTGTGAAAATTGTAGTAAAAGTAGTAGTAATGATGGTAGTAGTACTAGTTGCCATAGTAGTAGGAATAGTATTATGGAGCAGAAGAAAGGGTCAGAAGGAGCAGAGGTTCAGAGGAGAGGGTCAGTTGGAGTAGAGAATGCAGAGGAGGGTGTCAGAGGAGCAGAGGCGAGGATAAGATGGAGCAGAGGATATTGCCAGAGAGAATGCAGAGGGGAGGGTCAGATGGAGCAGAGGAGAGGGTCAGATGGAGCAGAGGAGAGGGTCAGATGGAGCACAGGAGAGGGTCAGATGGAGCAGATGATGCTGAGGAGAGGGTCAGAAGGCACAGAGAACGGCTCTATAGTTCAAATTGATTGATTCTATTGTTTGAAATTGCCTGTTTGTTGTACAAATTCTCCAGAGAACGAAACATGTAGTTCTTTGTTCTGTTCAGCACTGGGATATTGATCAGGAGCCTCACAGCGGTAATACACGCTGAGATAATCACCACGGCAACGCCTTCATCTAAAATTGGACAAATCCAGTCGGACAGCCCAATGACAGCTGTCGCAAATGAAGCTGCAAATGAACTGACGCACTGGTGATGTGTCTGAGAACATTACCGTGATGAGCTGATCCAGAACACTATAACTGAGGGGGAAAAAATATGTTCAGATTGTGGCAGCCCTGAAAATATCTTTTATATTTTTTTTTTTTTTTTTTTTAATAACCTTTTAACACTCATTTCAATTTAAATCAAGAATTATAGAAGTAAAATTTTGTCAAAAGTAAATAAAAACTTTTTTTTTCCCCCGTGTCTAGGAAAAACGTGTCTTGTCCCAGTACATATTTATTGCATAAGCAGCTCTTGAGGTCAAAGTAAGTCTGCTGTGTACTGTCTGCATCTAATTCAAAAGCATTGTATTGTCTGAGAATCAAGAAATGCATGTTAGCATGCTAGTTGCTTTTAGTTTTACCGTGATGGCAAAACTCTGCTCTGGTCTCTGAAAAGTGCTTATAAACTAATTGTAGTGAATAATTAGGATACTCAGAATGCATAAGGTAAGTGAGAGATAACTCTGGACCACTGCAAACTGTTTCAAATGAAATACCGGTAGTTCCTTTAATATTAAACTAGGTCCTGGATTTTAAAGCTGCTCTGTGTGTGATTCCTGGTGGGGGTACGCTACATGTACCTCCCCAATGGAAAAAGAAAATGAAAAATCAAGTTTGGAACATTCTCTATAGAGATAGATCAGTTTTATGGCATTTGGTGGAACATTCCAGGCAAAGCAAGAACATCACCATGGAGACAAGCAGACTGTTGACCCCTCACTAGAAAAGTTACAAGTCAGGTTTGTGGAGACAAAGCTTGAATGTTTTTTAAAAGGTTTTGGAGTAGGTTTTTAGTCTATTGCTATTGCTGCTATTTTGTATTGGCTCCTGTGAAGAGTTTAGTTTGTTCCAACATGCTTATTTAGCACTATGGAGTACACTACATAAATATATATATATATATATATATATATATATATATATATATATATATATATATATATATATATATATATATATATATGATATATATATATATATATATATATATATATATATTTATATATATATATTTAAAAAAAAAGTATTTTGTATATTTTTGTGGTCAGAAAAGTCCTCCTCTCTTCTACAATGTTACTTCACTGATCAATATTGGGGGTTTTTGTTTTTGTTTTTTTGCAGAGAAAACCATTCACTTTTCCAAGGCCTCTGTTTTTGCGTGGGCTCAAATCATTACAGTACAAGCCTTACAAAGCTTTCAGACCTGGTAGTTCAATTTTGGATCCTAAAAAGACAGCAACATGTAACAGGGAGGAAATACTGGGCAAAGTAAAATTAGCTGTGTGTCTTATCTGAATATTACTCTCAAGGTCTAGTAGTAGTAGTAGTAGTAGTAGTAGTAGTAGTGGTGGGGGTAGTAGTAGAAGGTATAGGTATACATAGTATACAATCAAGCTCTTAAAGTTTCCATGCCCTATTATTTTCATATATTTGAAAAAAAATGTCCATTGTCCCATTGTAGAAGCAGCTCTTGAGGTCAAACTATGTCTTCTGTACTGTCTGCATCTAATTATAAACGCTTTACTGCCCGATAATCAGGAAGTGTGTGGTTTGCATGATATGCTGCTATGAAGTGATAGCTCTGGCCTCTGAAATTGCCTAAAAACTCATCGGGGTGTTCAGAATGCATAAGGTGAGTGAGAAATAACTTTGCACCACTGTGTTTTTAAGACAATAAAAATCAGGTGGAGTGCCTTCAAAGTTATAGTTACAATAATAGTTGGACTACCTCAAAAATTAACAATTCACCCTTTAAAAAAAAATAAATATGTATATATATATATCTCGCCCATCTCCGCCTTGTTCCAGTAGCCCATTTATCATCAAGGTGCTCTGGTTCCCCAACATCTGACACAGACCTTGTTTGTCCAGGCAGCATCTGAGCCAGCATCTCGTAAGTTTCATTCTCTCTCATCATTGTATGAGGTAGGCAGTAGCTTGAAGGGTCTTGCCTAAGGACCCACACTGGTTGTTGGTAATTGCTCATTGCACCCTTGGGGGGGGGGATTCGAACCCGGGTCCCCCATGTGAAAGTCATAAGACTTACCAGTTGAAAAGGAAAAAGGAGCATGAGAAACTAGAGAAATACCAGGAATCACATCACCTTGTTTGTCTCCATGGAGATGTTACACAAAACATGGATTCTGACTGAGCGCAGTGTCCCCTCTCCACAGATCAGACCTGTAACTTGACCTGGTGGGTGACTTACTTGTGAAATAAGTTTAATGCCCTAGTGTGGAACATTTCACAATCTGATCTATGTTATAATGTTGTTTCCTCATCACAAACAGACCTGGAGCTGTGTTTTGTTTCATTCACACATGTTTAACACACAAGCCCTCCATATTTAGGCTGAGTTCTTCTCTCAAACAGAAAACACTCTGTTCTACCTTGTGATATCATATGGTAATACAGGAAGTGCTCCACTGTGTTTTTAAACTCCATACACCTTCATCAGAGTCATTTGGATAATTACAGCCCTGGAATAGCCAATCTCTACTGAACTAAAGCTAACAGGAGCTGTTAACTTGAAAACTACCACTACATGACATCACAAGGTAGAACAGAGGATTTGGGGCTTTGGAGATGTAGACAGACTGATCCCAGCTGATCCCAAATGGATGAAATATGGAACAGACTGAAGTAGATGTTCAAAATGTCTCATATTCTGCAGCAGCTGTCACACCTGCACAGTGAAGCATATTAATCATGTCAGTTTGTAAAGAGCTAAAATAACAATCAAATATATTTGATATATATGTGTCTGATTGTGAATGTGTAGCTGGAGTGTCCTGAGATGACCTAAAGCACCCCCTGTCTGTTTGAATAATAAGTTCTACTACTCCAAAAGCTAATGCTCTTTTCTGGCTCCACACACGTCCAAATCCTGACAGGCCCGCTGCGGCGCATTACTACACAGCAAACTGACACGAGCTTTCAAGAGAGGAGAGGAGCGAGGGAGAGAGGGGAGAGAAGGACATAGAGAGGTGAGGGGAGGGAGAGAGGGCAGAGAGAGAAACAGGTGCATTACAACACAGCAAACTGACAGCATTCAAGAGATGGGAGGAGAGAGGGAGAGGGAAGGAGCTGAAGGAGGGGGGCGGGGGGAAGAGGAGATCACATGGGAGCAGAGCAGAGAGGGAGAGGAGAGAGACAGGTGCATTACAACACTTACAAACTGACACGAGCTTTCGAGAGAGGAGAGAGGGAAGAGAAGGGGGAGAGAGAGAGACAGACATGTGGTTTCAAGAGGAGAGAAACAGAGAGGGAAGGAGGAGAGGGAGAGGAGGGAGAGGGTTGAGAAGGGGCAGGAAGAGCTGAGATGGGAAGGGTTGTGGGGTGGTGAAGGAGGAAAAGAGAGGCAGGAGAATGAGAAAGAGGGGAGCACAAGGGAGCAGAGGAGAGAGGGAGGAGGAAGGTAGATAAATAGGAGGAAGAGATAGACAGGAGGGGAGAAGAGAGAGAGGGGGAGGGAGGAGGAGAAAGAAGAGACAACAAGAGGCAGACAGAGAGGGGAAGAGAGAGAAATGTGGAGGAGAAAAGAAGTGAGGAGAGAGAGTAAAGGATAAGAGGAAAAGGAGTGGAGACAGAAGGAGAGTGTTAGTATGGAAGAGAGAGTGAGGAGGAAAGTAGGAAGGGTGAAAGCTAGGATGAGAGCAAGGGGAGGCAGAGATGAAGGTAAACGAGTGACATGTGAAGAGGACAGAAGAGCAGGAAGAGTTGAGAAAGGAGGGAGAGAGGGAGTGCATTATTACACAGAAAACTGACATGAGAGGGAAGAGAGAAAAGGAAAAGAGAGGGGAGAGAATGGAGGAGGAAGAAAAATAGAAGAAGGAGATAGAGAGAGAGGGAGGAAGGAAGAGAAAAGAGGAGACCACGAGAAGGAAACAGAGAAAAGGGAAGAGAAGGAAGAGCAGAAAAGAAGTGAAGAAGTAGAAAGATGAGAGAAAGAATAAGAGGAGGAGAAGGAGGAGGGGGCGTTAAGGCACCAGTTTTTTTGTGAATGACTCTAAGCTAGTGAGAGTATAGAATGCTTGAGACAAATGGCAGTGTCAGGTTAGGTCAAAATGACAAGGCTGACAGCAGTAGTTATGGAGAGAGGAGACGGTTTTCAATAGAAAGTGAATTGGAGTCAAAGTTGCTGGAGCCCATGGTCACTTCCTATTTGGAACACGGTGGCTAGCAGGTTAGCTATGCCCATTATATATATATATATATATATATATATATATATATATATATATATATATATATATATATATATATATATATATATATATATATATATATATATATATATATATATATATATATATATATATATATATATATATATATATATATATATATATATATATATATATATATATATATATATATATATATATATATATATACAGTCTTGCTACTAATACCCTCTGTTACGTTATTGTTGGCGATCTCCCTTTCATTGGGGTTGCTATAGTGAGAGTGGCATTGTGTTCTGGCTACATTGTAATGACAGATGGCCTCTCTGCGAGAGTCCAGCCACATACTGAGAGAGAAGTACACAATATGGATGCAGTGTCTTGCTCAAAGTGTCTTGACTGAAGATTTGGCTTTGAGACTTCCACTAGATCTAAACCAGAACTCTTTCAGGTCTAAACCAGGTCTAAATTTGGACAGCATCTTTGCTACAGTAGTTCTAACCAAGAAACGACCCAAAGGACAACAAACTAAATATATACAATTGGCTCTAAATTAAAAAATGTCATACCAGATTTTACTTTACTTTTTTTGTCGAAAAACAGTTCATATTAATTGGTTTGCAGTGGTCCAAAGTTATTCTTTACTGTCCTTACGCATTCGGGTCATCCTAATTATTCACCATGATGAGTTTATAGGCACTTTTAACAACTCTCAGGTTAGCCCTTACGGTAAAGCTAACAATAACTAGCATGCTAACTTGGACTTCCTGATTATCGGACAACAAAACACATTGTAATTAGATGCATACAGTACACAGCTGACATATTTTGACCTCAAGAGCTGCTTATACAATAAATCTGTACTGGGGCTGGAAACATCTGCTCAGATGGAGGGAAAATGTGGTACATGCTCTTTAAACCTGAATTTCACACCACAGCCCTGTCCTGTCTCTGTCTAAAATGTGTGTCATCACCAGTAGTGGAAAGAATACTGCAAATTTGTACTCAAGTAAAATTATAGTTACATGGCTAAACATTTACTTAAATGCAAGTACAGTTTCAAAAATCTACAAAAAAAAAATAACATTTATCCCAAAAAGATGCTTGATTACAGTAATGTGAGTAATTAGAAGGGCTGTTGTTATTTACTCAATTAATCAGTCGGGTAGTCAGTAGTGTCTTAGTCCACTAAATATTTTATTTCGATTATATGGGACAACAACGGGGAGTGGTTTAGCTAAAGATATGGGAATGAATCTTGTGCTTAATTTGCCTTCTTCCTTAGAAATACAATGTTTCCTGGTCAACTGGGAGAATACCCCGGGGGAGGCCCAGGACACCTCTGGAGGGACTATGTCCCTCAGTTGGCCTGGGAAAGCCTTGGGGAAGTCCAGGAGTCCCTGTTTAGACTGCTGCCCCTGCATCCTGGATAAGCGGAAGAAGATGAATGTTTCCTAATCTTTTTTTCTGCATAAACAGTAGTTTTTACATGAACTCCCCCTACAGGTGTAGTCTGGTGAGTGCAGTTTGGGCCAGATATAGACGTAATTTGCAAGTTTTTGCCACACCCTCTTTTTAGTTGATGAATTGCCATGTCTTTAGTTCAACAAGAATTTCTAGTCATGACTTATACTCACTGAGCAGTATGCAGACACAGAGCAGGATAGCGACCAACGCTCCGGTGGTGAGTCCGTCAGAGAAGGGCAGGACCTCGGGGCTACACGTTTGCATGTTTCCTCGGCTGTCGCAGGCACAGACCCGGATCACCAGGGTGCTCGTGCTGCTCTGGATGGGGTAGTCATTGTCCGAGATCACGATGGGTAAAAAGTACACGCTCATCTCTCGGCGACTGAAGCCCCCCCTCCGAGTCAGGATGTTGGCTGTGTTGTCTGAGATGAAAGGAGAAAGCAGATTCAAAATGATACTGTGTGTAAAGGTGCACTGCGGAACTTTGTTGTAGAGGGTACACTGTGTGCTTGTTTCCACAGAGATAATAGGTTTAAATAGAATATTTCACAGCATGGCATTAAGATTCGATTTGATTCAGTTTTACTCAAGATTCCACTTGTACAAGTAAAATGGTACAACAAGCAGTTTTGGTATCACAGGAATGTAGCCAATGTAGCAGTATTAAATGTTATATGAGATAGTACTAGTACTGTTTTGATTTTTTCTTTGTTTTTTGTTTTTGTTTTTACAAATATAGTGGAATCTTAAAGTTGCCTTTCTCAGTCAAAATTAAAAATAAATAAAATAAATAATAACAATAATACTAATAATAAAATCACTCTTAAATATAGTGGAATATTCCAGAAAATGTAACATTTCCATGGACCTCATCAGGTTATCTACTCCCCCCAGAAAAGTCATGAAGTACACCTTTGAATTAGAACAGAAAATTAATATTTAAAGAAGATTGGAACAGAAAAATAGTGCCAAGTTTTATTTTTGTGACAACTACAAATGAAATTTGAAATGCCCCTCATAATCAAACCACTTAATTACTGACAAACTGTTTAAGTAAATATTGAAATTCTTTTAAAAACATATTTTGCTTTCAGACAAAATCATTCCAAATTCTCTCTCTGGCTTCTGAAAAGGAAATCTAGTCGACCTCTATTCTTTTTATACTTAATTGAGCTACTCCTTGACTCAGAGAACCAAGGTTACAACATGACTGTGCTTTATATACTACATGTACAGGAGACTTACCTTCTTTATCATCTATGGTGAAGTTTGGGTTGGTGGGACTTATACTGAAGACAAACTTATGTCCAACCAGAGGCTCATCTGTGTCTACTGCACTGATGGTTTGAATAAGCTGAAGGAGAAAATGTGAAATTGCAGAAATGTTCAGTCATGTTTATTGTACAGAAAATAAATGTATATTTATATTAAAGTTGCAATATGTAAGTTTTATCATGAAGGGTCTGACACCTGCTTATCTCCATGGACAGGTTATAGCTTTTCCTTGAACATACTTTCTAACTGTGAGTGGGCTTGCTTCTCCACAGATCTGACCTGTAACTTAACCTGGTGACATTGTACTTGTCTCTGTGGAGGTAGATACGTTTAAGAGTAGAGTGGAACATTCTAGTAACAATAAATACATTCCTATAGAGATAATTAGACCCTCCAGGAGAAATTATCCATATTGCACCTTAAAATAGGTCTGATATGATAAGTCTGGTTTGTAAAGCTTGCTTCCTTACCTGTCCAGCTTTGACGTTCTCACACACAAATGTATCATAGGACATGGCAAACTCAGGGGCGTTATCGTTCACATCCAAAACCTTTATGAACACTGGCACCCGGGTCGTCTGCCGTGGGTTATCTGAAGGAAAGAACAACCAAATGTATTACAGCATATTCATTTAAAGGTCCTATATTACACAAACTTGGCTCATGTGAGCTTTAAGCCATGTTATGATGCTGTTAGCTCCTCAAAAACAGACCTGGAGTTGTGTTTTGTTTCATTCACACATGTTTGAGTAACTTTATTATTAGTCTGTCTACATCCTGAAAGCTCAAACTGCTCTGTTCCACCTTGTGATGTCATATAGTAGTGGTTTTCAAGTTAGCAGTCACCTTTTACATTTTGTTCAGTAGAGAGTGGCAATTCCAGTGCTAAAAGTATCCAAATCCTTCTAGTAAAGTTGAATGGACACAGTGGATCACTTCCTGTATAACCACATAACATCACCAGGTGGAACAGAGTGTTTTCTGTTTGACAGAAGAGGATTTGAGGGAAAGGGCAATATTCAAATCAAAATTCATGGCACAACTTTTTTATATATTCCAAATTGAAAATCCACAAATGTTAAACCTGATTTGCTTTCATAAAAATGACGTCTTGTTACAAATGTTCTTTGCTGTTTCTATAACAACAATCAAGTCTGAGAATTTGAGTATTGGGCCTTTACAAGACAAATTTTGATCCTTCCAGCTAATAGATTGTGTTGAAGATGCATCTTACGTTTGAAGAAAGTTTGTTTTAGCCCTATTTATACCGCTACACAAGCCATCACAAGTGCCAACTGTAAGGTGCCCACTATAGAACAGATTAACATGATACAAAATCTACCTGACCTAAAATATTTCCTTTTTGTTTATGTTTATAACACAGAATACATTAACCTCAGAACCAGTTTTTCTTTTATGTGGATAGGCCTAGTAATTGCAGAGATATTAATCATAAAACTCCAGGTCCACACATCTGCAGTCTGACAGTTACACAGCAAACTCCACCACAGATTTCTGACCAGTCTCCAGCTCTGGTTAAATTATAGGGACTCTACAGTGTTTTGAAGTCATGTGAACCTGACCTATAAGACTTTTTGACCGTTTTAACCTGATATGAATGCAGCACAACCTGATATGAATGCAGCACAACAACTTAGGACTTACTGATTTCGGTGGCCACCACAGAGATGTTGTGCCATTTGGACATCTCTCGGTCCAAGTTCTTGAGTGTGGTGATGGTTCCGTTTGAGGAGTCGATATTAAAGAGATGCTCCAGGTCTGTGTGTCGGTCTATGGAGTATCTGAGGAGAACAGCACATGACAGGACAGTTTAGTTTAGTTTACTTCACATTTGTAATTGAAACACATTGTAACACGTGCCAAAAGCTCGAAGTGCTCAGTAAAACATTCAGAAGAACTTATGTCCATGGTTTGTTTATGTGGTTCAGCTTTTTCATTAAAAAAAGAAAAAAAAAAAAAAAAAAGAAAAACAGTACCACTCTAGGGAATATGGTTTAATCTAATCTTAATAAAATGGCTGGAATTGCAATATTGATCTAAAACTAGGGATGTAAAGATTATTAAGGTCACTGTTGTAGAATGAAGACATTATGATAGTATTGTCCATTCTAGTCCATTCCAGTCTGGCTATGCTTCAGCTGTAGGGAGTATTATACCTCTGATGACTTAGGTCAAGATATCAAGGAATAGTATGGGGAGTATGGGGCTGGCACAGCACAGAAATGCATCTATCAGTCACATTTAAATTTACATTTTAAAATTCAAATTGGACAATGTGACAAATTCAGGAAGGAAGAAATTGCAGACCAGGTACAGGGTTCAGTGAAGTTTATCTGATCAGATGAATGAAGTTACAGACAGCAGCACATGCGCTACATTTCAAGGGACTTTTCCAGTGCTTATAGCCCGAGAAAGGGTTTAAAGTTTAAGAGTAAAACAAATAAAACAAAAATCATGCTTTCAGCAATGTACTCAAAATGTCTTTCTGCCATAGACAAAGGCAGCATCTGTTATCTAATACTTTTACACAATTTGAACAGTTTCACTGGTTAGATCAGACACTGTGATCAAAGTTGTTTTCAGATTCTAGACAGTGATACTGTCTTTTTTTTCTTCTACATATTATATAATTATCAATTCATTTATTTGAATTAGTTAATTTATGATGTCATCTGAAACCCAACAAACAATAACTGAGTTCAAAAACATGTTTCTCTCTTGTGCAAACCCTCAAATATGACAGAAAATAATTAAACTTGTGTAAATCCAAACTGAACTTAAACACATTTTGAACCAAAAGTTAGAAAATTGCAACGCGCAACAAATGAAGTACACTCCCAAATGACCCAGTGTGACCCTGCTGTTTGCGGCTTAAAGGGTCCCGCTGTAATCCCACTGAGACTGAACCTCTCAGTCAATGCTGCACATTTTGGACTGGCTTCATAATTGACTAAATCCCAAAGCAACTAATGTTTACCACTGAAAAATACATGTTTACAGTCCCCAGTTTCTCCTTTGACAGTTTAATGGATGTATTTAGTTTAATTAATTTCTCGGTGCTACAAATTATGCATAAATACTGTGAAATCTTGATTGACAAGTGGCTGGAACAACACGCGTTTGCCTGTTGCTAGAAGCATTAGACATGGGTTACATTTACAGGCGATGTACCTGATTTTTATCTTCAAAATGTGAAAAACTGAACTAGTTCATTTTAAATGATTTGCAGTGGTCCAAAGTTATTCCTCACTTTCTTTATGCCTTCAGAGCATCCAAATTATTCACCACAGTGAGTTTATGGATGCCAGTGCGCTAAAGCTAACAACAGCTAGCATGGTAACAGTGCGCTTCCTCAGACTCAGACTATAAACACTTTTTGATCTTAAAGAGCTACTTATACAAAACGTCTTTGCTGACAAACAACTAGCATGCTAACAGTGTACTTCCTGATTCTTTGACAATAAAGAATTTTAGTTATTTATTATCACGTACATTTTGATGTCTTGAAGCTGCTTAGAGAATAACACTGTACCACATACATATATCTGTACTGGGGCAAGACACATTTTGCTCAAATACCTAGTTTTAAATGGGGTACGGTGCCTTTAAGCAGCCTAAACTATATGTTTAGACTGCTAGTGAATTATGTTGAAACCAGGTGGAGACTGTGTAAATGGTTCTTGGTTCTTAAGTTTAATCACTTGAGAAACTTCAGGGACTGCTTAAGACACTTGTATCGATTCTTAAGTTGTGTGCTTCAATACTGTTTGGTTAAATGATAATCATGGCTCTACTGAGGGATTTGACTTCGAGTGTCCTCAAGTATCCAAATGTCCACTTTTAGGCATGTCTGTCACACACCAAGGACTAAAACTGCACACAGAGGTGTTGAGTCGAATTATCATTATGGGCTTGGTAAATCCATTTAGTTCAAATACCTTAAAGTAAATATTTTTTGCTACTAAACTGTGTATATGGTGTTTGAATACTACTGAATAAGAAATGTTAATGCAAACTCGGTAAATTTGCAGTTTTCTGGTCAAAAACAGTCAAAACTTGAGTGCATGCTGTCTCCAGTGACTCTTGCAATTTCAAGTACTATGTGACATCACACAGGACTACCCTTATTATAGCCCAGTGTTTCTGATTACAAACACCTGGCTACAGGTTTGAAGTATGGATACCTGTTAAGCCAATCACACTGTCACCTTATATGTCTAGACTCCACCCCTCCCCCCACTCTCTTCTTTAGTCCTCCAGGCGCTGCCCAGCTTAACAGTTCTATTTGTTTGTTTGGGAGGGGTTTAGGTAACCTGTAACTTCGCCTAATGGAGTTATCTTCTTGTCTCCATGGAAATGGATACATTTCATACTATACAGTGGATTATTACAGGCACAGCAATAACATCTCCAGGAAAAGTTACATAATACAACTTTAACTGTATTAACAAGCATTCTTGCAGTGTGTATTGGCAGTGTGACTTGGCTTCTGTCCTGCCCTGTTTGTATTTGACTGTATTTTGTATTTTAAGTGTGACCATCAACCTGTCCAGGGACAACAGATGGAAATTAGCCTGTGGCTAAAATCTGGCATATTTACATATGTATCTTATGTTCATCAATATGCACTGTCCCTTTTCTAAATAAATAAAAATAAAAAAATAAAAATTATATATATATATATATATATATATATATATATATATATATATATATATATATATATATATATATATATATATACACATAATGTATGTTTATTTTATTGTAGTTTTTGTAATGATTGCATTACATTTCTATGGCTGATTTATGGTTTTATTTTTATTGAAATAAAAATATAAAATAAAAAATAAAAATATGAAATAAAAAAACCATAACCATTTTCTGACCTCACTTTGTATAATTCATGTGGAATACATTTGACGCTGTGTAAATCCATGAGCTGAGGGACACTGGTGTAAATGTGTCTCTAGTGTGAACACAGCCTACACGTACAGCTCCACCATATTGTACCAGTCTCCTCTTTATGATGAAGAGTAGCACTCCTCCTCTCCATCACTCTCTATCTCCACTCACGTCGCTCCTCTGCTCCCTGTTGTCAGAGCAACCACACAGGCCCCTGGCGACGGATTGTTTGTCATCATCAGATTTGGATAAAAAGCTCAAAAATCCTGACCCAAGTGAATGCTTCTTCTCAAAAATATTACTGGGTGCCATGACATTGTGCACAGTTGGATCAAACATGGTGCATTTTAAGTAACTTTAAGTAACTTTTCTGGTTTTCAAGGTCTAAGTAACTTTTCTGGTTTTCAAGGTCTACAACCTGCTTGCGTCTATGGAGATGTTATTTGCCTGGAATGTCCCACAGTATGGCATTTAAGTTATCTACCTTGTATTTATTCCATTTCAAGTTGTTGGTTTTTTTATTTGTTTTTTTATTGTTACATTGGAAACATGGATTCTGACTCAATGTCTCTCCATGGATCTGACCTGTAACTTGGCCTGGTGGTCAAATAAGTTTAATGCCATACTGTATAACATTTCAGGCAAAGCAGTAACATCTCCATGGAGTGAAGCCGTTGGCAGAACCTCGACCAGTTAACCCTTGCAATGCAATTGCTGCTGTGATTTGGGCTATACAAAAATACTGAAAAGAGAATTGAAAAGTTACATAGTGGACCTTTAAAACACGGAATAAATCCTACAGTGTAAGAATGTGGTAGATTTAATAACAAATATCTGCATGATGAAGAAGCCCTTGTACACTCCATCACTCTCTATCTCTGTGCTCATGTCGCTCCTTTGCTCCCTGTTGTCACGGCGATGACACAGGCCTCCAGCTGCTGCTCATTTGTCATTGTCACGACAGATATTTCTACTGGATTTAAATGTGCATCACCATACCCCATCTGCCCCATCTGCAACATCTACAACATCTACCCCACCTACTCCACCTACCTCACAATACCTCACCTACCTCTCCCTACACCATCTACCCCATCTACACCATCACCTCCACAATACTCAACCTACCTCACCACACCCTGTCTACCACATCTGCCCCGTTTGCACCACCATATCATATCTACCCCATCTACCCACTACTCAGTCTGCCCCATCATAGCCCATTTACCCAACCTACCACTTCTACCTTACCTACTTCACCAGGCTTGCCTACTCTACCCCATTTCCAACATCTGTCCCATCTAGGCCATCTACTACACCTACTCCATCTGCTCCATCACACCCTATCAACCTACTTTACACCATCTACTCCATTTAAACCCCATTCACGCTGTCTATCCCATTTGAGCTGGAGACAGGTGGGCGCCATGTGTTTGACCAGGACCACTGAGTTGCTAGATCTGACTGTGCAAATGAATCACTCACACTTTGAATGAGTGCACTGCTGCGGTGGGATTATGTCACATGAGAAGAGATAGATCCATGTTTTCATTTTCCACAGATTTTACATAATTCTGTGCAAGTTCTTTTTTTTCCTAGGTACAGTATTATTCAAAACCAGTTTTACATCTTGGAAACAGGGGGAGTGTACCGAGAAAATGCAAGCCTTAAAGAGTGATTCCACCACCTGCTCGCATGGAGTTATTACTTTGTCTGGAATGTTTCACAATATGGCATCTATATCCATGGAGAAAAGCAGGTAACACAATCCAGCCAAGTTACAGGTCAAATCTGTGGAGAAGTGACCCAGCTCATAGTACAAAGATTTTATTTTGATTTTTTGGCAATCTAACAAAAAAAAAAAAAAAAAAAAGCAGGTAGCAGATCACAGACCCACAACTCAAACGGTTTCCTCTTGCAACTTTAATCTCTTCAGCATATTCACAGCAGCGTATTTAGTTTATTTTGTAAATGAAATATTGCACTTTTGAAAGCCAATGTTACGTGATAACTATTTGGAAAACTTAGAGAGTTCTTGCTCAAATGAGCTAATAAACTGCTCTGTTGTGGTTCAGCAGGTTAATTCAAGTGTCAACTCATTATTGCGCTTTATTGTAAAGCTGCACCACAGTCCTATACAGCTGTAGACAGTGAGTATCCCTGAAATCCTGAGCTCCCATGATGCTTTGCTCCTTTGATGGATTTAGGTTTGCACACTTTTCATTTGTGAGCTGATAAGAGCAGTGCTGGTATTCGCACACACTGTTTGTATTGATTTAGCTGCGGTGTAATTAAGGACAGAGCCGTTACAAAACAACGAAAGCTTCCCATTAGATAAAGTTGGTTTTTGAAGGAGATTGGTTTTCATACAAAGCGGTAGAAATGCATTTGTAAGATTCAAAAGCGGTATTACTTCACACCAGGCCTGTTGAGATGGAACGCTTTTGACATAATCTGACTCAATCTCTCTTTTCGCTCCTACTCACAACTAAATTGCTTTACTAGATCTTTGTCTTTGCTCTTTGTCAGTGTCTGTTTTACTAAAACCATAAATATGTGACATTTTCCCAGGCCTCTTGTCTTGCCTCTTTCTAAACTTACATACAAGCAGGGCAAGGCAATGGAACAAATATGAATCATAGTATTTTTCCTTGTTTTGGTTGATAAAAATCTTCATTTCAGGTATTTCGTTGTCAAAATAAATCAACGTTACTTTCAATATTAACTTGATAAACATTGTCCAGTTTCTTCTTCCAGAGTCTTCCATCTGCTCCAAACCCAATATTTTATGCAGCAGTTGTTTAGCAAAAGACAATAGATTTTTCTTGTTTTTTGCCACCATCAGAAAACAGGGGTGACATCACTTCCATTCACATGGTCTAATAGATACTGCTCTGGTGATGAGCCGTATGAAATCAGGGACTCCCAGACTTCCCCCACCCCAGACATGTCCTGCAGCTCCTCAGATGGGACCTCAAGGCGTTCTCAGGCCAGCCAAGAGACATAGTCCCTCCAGCGTGTCCTGGGGACAAGCCCGAAACACCTCCCTAGCGAGGCGTTCAGGAGGCATTCTGAACAGATGCCCAAGCAACCTCAGCTGGCTGCTCTCAACGTGTAGAAGCAGCGGCTCTACTCCTTCCGTGTGACTGAACTCCTCATCCTGTGTCTGTCAATCTCACGCCTCACGCCTGCTCCATCCTTCCCTCACTCGTGAACAAGACCCCAAGATACTTGATCTTCTCCACTTGAGGCAGAGCCTCCCCACCCAAAGAGGGCAAGCCACCTTTTTTCAGAATATCTGTCCAGAAAATACAACTAACAGAACCGGTGACAAAGGGCAGCCCTGCCGGAGTCCAACGTACACCGGGAACAAGTCTGACTTACTGCTGGCAATGTGAACACAGCTCCTGCTCCGGTCATACAGGGACCGGACAGCCCTTAGCAAAGTGCCCGGGACCCAATACTCCTGGAGCACCCCTCAAAGGACACCACAAGCGCCTTCTCCAGATCCACAAAGCACATGTGGACTGGTTGGGCAAACTCCCATGAACCCTCGAGCACCAATGGAGAGTGTAGAGCTGGTCCAGTGTTTTGCGACTGGGACAAAAACCGCACTGCTCTTCCTGAATCCGAGGTTCGACTATCGGACGGATTCTCGTTCCCAGTATCCTAGAATCTGCCCGCACTGTAAACAGAACTGCTGAGGAGTCAGACGGTTTGAATTTCTTCGAGGCCGTTCGATAGTGCTCCTTCATGGCCTTCCCGAACTCAGAGAACAATTTGGCCAGAGAACATGGCCCACTTGGAATCCATGTCCTCAGCCTCCTCCGGGATCTGGGAGAAGCTCTCCCGGAGGTGCGAGTTGAGGACCCCCCTGACAGAAGGCTCTGCCAGATGTTCCCAACAGACCCTGCGCTTGGGCCTGCCAGGTCTGTCCTGCTTCCTCCTCCGCCAGCGAACCCAACTCACCACCAGGTGGTGATCGGTTGACAGCTCTGCCCCTCTCTTCACCCGAGTGTCCAAGAGAAGCGGCCGGAGATCAGATGACACGACAACAAAGTTGATCATCAACCTCCGACCTGGTGTCTTGGTGCCACATGCACTGATGGACACCCTTGTGCTCGAACATGGTTTTCATTATGGACAAACTGTGACTAGCACAGAAGTCCAATAACACAACACCGCTCGGGTTCAAATCAGGGAGGCCACTTTACAAATATATCATTAATTTTATGTAAACAGTCAGATTAAACTTTGAAAACCATTTAATAACTCAATGGAGTTGCTCAGAGTGCATAAGTGAGAAATAACTTTCTGTTTTAACATTTTAAGACAGTAAAAATCAGGTGCAGCACCTTTCATTTGACTCTATATTGTTAATGTTATGTAAAGAGTAGAAATAGAACAGTAGAAATATCTTACAGGAGAAATTTTGCTCAAATAGATCAATCACACTGTTCCCTCAGACCCCTCTTCTCTGCTAACTATTTTCTTTAGTCCTCCATGTAGTGCCCAGTTTAGCAGCTCTATTTGAATGTGGTTGTGGGCAGAGTTTAGCTGCTTAGTCACACAAAATGTTTGTGAGCTTTAATTCATGTTATAATATGGCAAGAGTTGTGTTTTGTTTCATTCACACATATTTGAATAATCCTTTATTATTAGTCTGTCTACATCTCTAAACGTCGAAATGCTTGGTTCCTTCTTGTGATGTCATGAAATTGTAGTTTTCAAGTTAACAGTTTCTTTTACCTTTTTTTTTTTTTTTTTCTGTGGAGACTGGACTGAAATAATCCAAATGATTCCAGTGAAGTTGTATGGAGTTTAAAAACACAAACTATATGGTGTATGGGGTTTAAAAACAGCCTAAATACAGTGTTAAAGATGTGAACGAAACAAAACACAACTCTGAGTATATTTTGATGAGGAAACAACATTATAACAGAGATCAGAAAATAGCCTTGGGGCCTATGGGTAGCTTAACCAAATCATCTTGAGTATATTTTGTACTCACCTGACAGGCTTGTTGCCTGCATCAGGGTCCCTGGCTGACACCACGCCCACAGCGCTCCCAGAGGCTGTATCTTCATGCACCTCAATGATGTAGGGGTTTCGGCTGAACACGGGGGGCTCGTCCACGTCGTCCACCGTCACCTTCACTGTGGCATAGTCCTTAAACTCCACCCCCTGGATGAAGCGCATGTCCAGGTATGTGTTCTTCACCTCCACACGGAACTCGTAATCTCGCTTGGTCTCGTAGTCCAGTCTCTGCAATAGAACAACAATCATGTTTGAACACTCATTTCATTTAAGGTTTTGGAAAAAAACAAAAAAAAAGTTAAATAAAATAAGAGAGGCAATATTTTGTGGAGATTTCAGTGTTACAACACCAAAGTACAACAGAACAGAACATGACAACACCAAAATTGAACCATAAAAGCTACCATTTGTAATTAGACTGGCCAACCCACCCCTGTTGTATTCTCACATATCACCACTAGATGCTGTCTACGTCACTGCTGTGTGACAATGTGAAAGCTTTAGCCTGACAGAACAAGACCACAAGTGAGTCTGAAGATGAGGGGGATGGGCCAGGTGAGGTGGGGGAGGGTCCAGGTGATGTGAGGGAGGGAACAGGTGAGGGGAAGGAGGGGACAGGTGAATTGACGGATGGGACAGGTGAGGGGAGGGAGGGAACAGGTGAGGGGAAGGAGGGGAACAGGTGAGAGTGAGGGAGGGGGAGGGAACAGGTGAGGGGAAGGAGGGAACAAGTTTTCCCATCTGCCATCTACTGATAAAAAAATAAAAAATAAAAAATCAAATTAGTTTGGGGATGGTAGCTTTAAAGCCCCACTATACAACATGTTATCTAAGGAAACTAAAATGAAAGTATGAACAATGTTCTATTCTATTTTTTTTTCTTTTCTCCGATTTGTGATACAGTAGGTGAAAATGATATTAAAAGGTTGACATTTTTTTTTTCTTAATAAATACACTGCTAAAAATGCTTTCAAACATGCAAAGCAAACAACCAACAATAAATGTTACATTATAATAATAAGGAAGACTGGGAAATGTATTGAAACAAACTGGGAAAGAGAGGAGAAAGGCATCTAAACTCAAGACACCAGCTAGGATGGATCAAAAGTGATTAAAAGAAAATTATATATATATATTATATATATATATATATATATATATATATATATATATATATATATATATATATATATATATATATATATATATATATATATATATATATATATAACATATTAAAAACCACTAAATAATTGGACAAAGAGCATTGACAATTGGACAAAGAGCATTGACAAATCATTTTCGCCCTAACTCTCTCCAGGATTCATTGCTGCTGTAAATGTCGAATCTCTAAAACCGGTACTCTCAAACATTAAGGGCCCATATTACTGTGTTTCGGTCTGATCTCTGTCTGATCTAATGTTTTCCCTAATCACAACACACACCTGGAGTTTGTTGTGTTTGTTTCATTCACACATTTTTTACACACACAAACTCTGCAGATTTAGGCGTCAGAGTTCTTCTCTCAAACTGTGGAACACTATGTTCCACCTTGTGATGTCATGTGGTATATACAGGAAGTGCTCCACTGTGTTTTTAAACTCCATACACCTTCACTAGAATCATTTAGGCAATTTCAACCCTGGAATTGCCAATCATTACAGAACAAAGAGGAAAAGGAGCTGTTAACTTGAAATCTACTACTTCATGACATCACAAGGTGGAACAGAGCATTTTTTGCTTTGGAGATGTAAACACACTTATAATAAAGTACTACTCAAAGATGTGTGAATGAAACAAAACTCAACTCCAGGTCTGTTTTGAGGAGGTAACAACATTATAACAGGGCTAAAAGCTCACAAGAGTCCATTTTGTGTAATATAGGAGCTTTAAGTGTAACTTCTCTAAGATTCTGAAATAAATGATAAAACGCAGCGAGAGTTCCCATATTTTGGTAAAAATTCCAGAACAGATGTTATTGGATATAGGCTGAAGCTTGTCTTGTCTTTTGTGAGCGATGGGGATGAACAAGAGCATGTCAGGTCATAAGTTGCACTCTTGTTTTATTGAAGCGTGCTGTGGTTTAGAGAACTGGGCCAGACAAGTCCAACTGTGCTTAGAATTAACCTCCTGCTGAAACTTAGATGAGATTTGCTACATTTTTAGTTCAGAAAGCCATGGAAGTTCATCAAAAGTTAAAGAGGCTGTACCCGAGGCTGCCCCCATGCAGACATGTGTGTATGTGTATATTATATATATATATATATATATATATATATATATATATATATATATATATATATATATATATATATATATATATATATATATATATGTATGTATAGTTAATATATATATATATATATATATATATATCTATATATATATATATATATATATATATATATAATATATATATATATTATATAGTTTTGTTTTGTGGGGTTTTTGTTGTTGTTTTTTTGCATTGCAAAACCAGTCAAGTTAAGTCCCCGGAGTCTGTGTACACTGGTGTATAAATGTGTGTGTGTGAATGCATGTGTGAATGTGTTTATGAATGTGTGTATGAATGTGTGTATGAATGGGTGTGTGAATGTGACCATTTACATTTGTATTATTATTATTTTTTTTTGACATCTGATTTGAGACTTTTACAAAATTCAAACATGATCAAACATTCAACTCCCACAGATTGACACAATTTTCAAATGTATACAGATTTTACAGCTGAATAATAGTAATTATTTAGTTTGAACTGTAAATGAACTGAAAAAAAAAAAAAGAAAGTCATACCAGTTCAAGCATTTAACATTTGATTTTTTAGATCTCAAAATCAAAAAATACTTTTTCACTATTTAAGTAAAGTTTTAAACTTTACTTTAATACTGTGATACTTTTACTTTTTTTTTTTTTTTTTTTTTTTTGCTCCAGTATCTGTACTTTTACTCTGTACTTAACAAAATTGAGTACTTTTTCCATCAATGAATAACATCTCCATGGAGACAAGGTGACGAATCAGAAATGTCAGAGTGCACTTTTAAATGAAGACAAAAATCAATCATTGTTTCATTTTCCCACAAGTTACTACTCAATCAAGGGGAATTGTAACTTTTACTACTGCTGTCAACAAAGCATCGCTTCACTTAATGTGCCAGTCCTCATGGGCTGTTAAAGTCTTCATATTAACTAACTGCTGTGTTTGTTTTGTTTGCTGAAAATGAAAAGCATCAGAGCCACTCCAGAGGGATCTCTCCACTAACACTATAGCGTCTGTTTCCGTGGCGATGTGTGAAAACATGTCACTTCTCTCAAGCAGCCTCTGATTGCCTATTCATTCTTAATTAGCGACCTGGCTGCTAGCACTGCCTGGCACCGCTCTATAAAACACAATGCACACAATTAGCAGGAAGAAATACCAACAGAAGTTACCAATAGTGAAGAGGGTTGTCAAAAGTATAAAAAATCAGATACTAAGCGATACTAAAACTAGTACTGTAGTACTAGTTTCAGCAGTAATAGTACTGTAGTATCTATACTAAAAAGTCACAGTGATGGAAATGAACTGCTCCTAAATCTGAATCTGTTTATAATGATGTGTCTCTGTATGTTTCACAAGTACAAGACACATAGACGAGTATAAACCCATGGACCACTATGGACCTACTGGACACTGAGGGATTACACACATATAGATAAATAAGGATTATATTTATATATTATATTATTATTATAAAGGTGGTTTGCCCTCTCCGGGTGGGTGGTAAGTCTCTGCCTCAAGTGGAGGAGTTCAAATATCTCGGGGTCTTGTTCATGAGTGAGGGAAGGGAAGGGAGCGTGAGATTGACAGGCGGATCAGTGCAGCGTCTGCAGTGATGCGGTCGCTGTATCAGTCCGTTGTGGTGAATTTATCATTTACCATTTATCAGTAAATGTACGTTCCTACCCTCACCTATGGTCATGAGCTCTGGGTAATGGCCGAAAGGACAAGATCGCGAATACAAGCTGCCAAAATGGGTTTCCTCCGCAGGGTGGCTGGGCGCACCCTTAGAGACAGGGTGAGGAGTTCGGTCACATGGGAGGAGCTCGGAGCAGAGGCGCTGCTCCTTTACACCGAGAGGAATGAGCTGAGGTGGCTTGAGCATCTGTTCAAGACACCTCCCTATGGAGGTGTTCCGGACATGTCCCACCGGGGGGAGGCCCGGGAGGGAAAACCCAGGACACGCTGGAGGGGACTATGTCCCCGGATAAGAGGAAGAAAATGTATATATGAGTTATATTATGAACTCGAAAAATAGACCGATATGAGAGTAGATTCATTGAGAACAACTTCTTCATTTAATTCATTAGTTTAACAAATATTTTATGCTATCCATACCTGTTTGTTGTACCATATCTCAAATTTATACTTTACTTATAGCAATGACCATTACTACTACTACTAATGCTACTTCTACTGTTACAATTACTACTACCGCTGCTATTGCTAGTACTACTACTACTACTATATCATTAATACTACCATTAATACAACTTCTACTGCTATCACTGCTACCACCACTGCTACTGCTATTACAACTACTACTTCTACAAAATTCATTTTGACTGCTATCGTACCTTCTTGATGATGACCACTCCCTCCTGTGTGGTTTGGTCGGTGATGATGTTGAAGGTGTCATGGCCGCCCACGATGGTGTACTCCATCTGCGCGTTTCGCCCTATGTCGCGGTCATCGGCTTTGATCCGCCCGATTGCTCCGCCCACCTCTGTGGACTCAGCTGCTGTCACACGGAACGAGTCTGGAAACAAAAGAACAATTCATACACAGTTTTTCAAAGTCCTTTACAGATTAAAGGTCCTATTACACAAAATGGACGCTTGTGAGCTTTAAGCCCTGTTATAATGTTGTCACCTCCTCAAAAACAGACCCAGAAGTGTGTTTTGTTTCATTCACACATGTTTGAGTAACACTTTATTATTAGTCTGTCTGCATCCCCAAAGATCAAATGCTCTGTTCCACCTTGTGATGTCATCCAAATTATTCTACTGAAGATGGATCTACGTCTGATAGAAGAACTCAGCCTAAATCTGCAGGGTTTGTGTGTTAAAACTGTGTAAATCAAACAAAACACAAACTCCAGGTCTGTTTGTGATGAGGAAACAACATTATAACATAGATCAGAAAATAGTGTAATATGGGCCCTTTAAGGAAGACATTAAAATCACAAACCAATAGAAACAAAACATAAATAAACAAGATAAACTGAACCTCAAAAGAGAAGAGTGCAGAATACTAGACTATACACAAAAGTTAGGTTGAAGTGTGTTAGCGTGATTATCTGCAGGACTGGTTGGCACAGCGCTTGTGTCATCTTTGGATCAGCACAGAGCTAAACATGTTTGGGAAAATGTACATGTATTGTGATTAAAAAAATAAAAAATAAAATAATAATAATAATAATAATAATAATAATAATAATAATAATAATATAATAATAATAATAAAGGCAAGATCAGGTGAAGGAATTAAGTCTCCCATCTAGCTGTATCCATATAAATGTTATAGCTTTTCTCGAATGTCCCACACTATGGCATTAAATATATTTATCTTGCATTCACTTAGGTACACGTTGCAGAATAACGTATTTCTTTAGTGAGTTGAGCAACTTATCCACATACATGACCTGTGACATAGCCTAGTTGTTGTTTCCTTGGTGATAGGTAAGTTTAATGACACAGTGGAACATTTCAGGCCATGGAAACAAGGAGGTGGAGAACCCTTTACCAGAAAAGTTACATAATTTAAGATAATATAAAAAAAAAAGATTTGGCTCAAAAAAAAAAAAACAAAACACAGTTTGTTATCGGGAAGGCATAACAAAAGCATACCATTTACAACTGATTACTTATGTTTGGTGGTAATAATGCCATAGAGTGGAACATTCCAGTCAAAGCAAAAACATCTCCATGGCACAAGCAGGTAGCCTCCACAGCCCACTTCTTAATTAAATCAGCTATTGATAAAATGTTATCTGAACACTGTCAAATTGGGAAGACATTCAAAATAAGTTAATGAAAATAGTAGTAAACATTGAAAAGAGCATAATCTAATTAGAAAACTTTACAAAACAATAGCCAGTGTGTCCCATGTTATCTGTGTCCACATCGATATCAGCACGGCCCATAATTGGATTGTGATAAGGCTGGACTTAATAAAGCTACATTCAAACATGGTGTCCTGGTTTATTGCAGATAAGACAGCACCAATGTTTTTCTCATTATACTTTGTTTTTGCAGTACAAGAAGGCTAAACAAGGACAGAACTAAACCCGATCCCAGCCTAAAACGCACAGAAGAAATAAGATAACTTTTGTGACTTTTGAAATGCCAGAAGGATGAGGCAGTGATGTAATGCAGCTCACAAACTCTTGTTGTCGAAGTTGAATCTTTTCAAACAAAGAATTGGAATTCTCCATCTTCACTTTACCAGTCAGTACCAGCACCAGGCAAATGTTTGGACACACCCTCTCATTCAATATTATTTTTATTATTTTTTTATTTATTTTTTTTAACTCAGTGCTAATGCTAATGCTAATTTAGATGCACAATAAATATTAAAATGCTGGTATTCTACATATAAAATAATTGTGTCTTTATTTTAATGAATTTGAATAGGTTGTTTATTTTCTGTTTTCTGATTTTAATAAAAGTGACTGTTAGCTTTGAGACATAGTGAGCTAGCTAACGTGTGTCACTTTTGGAAAGAATAGTGTAATGTCATCAATATAGAACTCTACTTTTTATCATTTTCAACATATTTCAGTGCTTCTTGATTTGGTGTAAAACTGTAAAACTGTACATTTACAACAGGCATCATCATCATCAATCATAAAAACCTGTCACTTTACAGATATTTTAGAAAACAATTAAAGAGCACTGTCTAAATGGAGGAATGTCCACCACCTGCATGTCAGCATCTCTTTGACAGGAATGTCCCACAATATGGCATTAAACTTGGCATTTATGGTATTTAGCTTGCATATAGTCAAGATTTTTTTTCTGTGCCATGTACAAAGATACATTTCATATTTCATCGTTGGTGCTTTTCAGATTCTAGACGCAGTGATGCCTTGCTCTTAGGCGGGGGCAAGATCCAGTTTCCCCTATAACGTTTCTCCCCTTGTATATATAACACATTTTAGGCTTATGGTATTACATCATGCCATCTGAAACCCAGTAAAAAGATGATATGGACTCACGGTTAGCGAATCGTGGTGGGCTGTCGTTGACATCGGTGAGGGTGATGCTGACAGTGGTGGTCCCAGACAGACCCCCCATCTGCCCCGCCATGTCTTTAGCCTGGATCACGACCTGGTACTGCTCCCTCACCTCGCGGTCCATCCCCGGGAGAGCTGTCTTTATGGTACCTAAAACAGAGAGGAGGGGTCAGGTGGAAGTCAGAGGTCAGAAGTCAGAAGGAGGTCAGGTACAGAGGCATGAAGAAGAGGTTTAGTACTTTCTACATTTTAGATACATCAACAACAATATATTAAGTAAGATAATGGAATTATGTAAGTACAATATATATATGGAATTATGTAATATATATACAATATATATATATATATATATATATATATATATATATATATATATATATAATATTCTTTCTGTCTGTCTGTCTAGCTACATGTAGTTATAAACAACCAGGCTCTCAGCGTAAATAGCACTTTCTAATTGGTTAAATGTGTTTGTACAATACATCAAATCATGCCGAACCAGCCGAATATATTAAAATGGACTAGAAAACTGGAAAAAAAAAAAAAAAAAAAAAAAAAAACAATATATATATATATATTCTATATATATCTATATATCCAATGTTCTATTGTCTATAATCTTCCACATGTCCCGCCCCTCCGGCTGATCACATTTGCTTTGTTTAGTTATGGCTGCTCTCAGCCTCTGTACCTGCCTTTGTGCTTCACAGTCTGATGTGGCCATTACAGATTCATTTAGTGCAGATGATGGCAGTTGTGTGCATCATGTTTTGGAATGTTCATAATCAATACCCGAGTGATGCTGAAGGGCCGGGGCCTCCAAGACAAACTGTGCTTAGGGCCCCCTGAAGGCTAGATCCGGCTCTGGTGCAAACTGTAATGGCACACTGAGCCCTAAGTAACCAAAGTACACCTCTATCACTAGAAGGAAGTGTGCAGAAAAAGCCTTAAAAGTTGAATGACTCCAAAAGTTGCTCTAATAAATGAAACCCAGTGGTGCTTAAACTACCCGGAAATAGAACATTTTATTGTGAGCTGTCTCAAATTGAAAGCAAATTGCAGATGGGGAAATGCATTTGCCGTCCTATTGAATCTTTAATTTGTCTGAGATCGAAGGCTCTTATGCAGCCTGCACGTCTTGTTTGGAGGTAAAAAGCTTCAGTGATTATATTGATTATCTCATCCAGAGCCCAGAACAAATGTAAACAAGCTACTAGCAGCCAGAGTTTGAATGTGGCCCGGCATCTCCAAACTTGTGAATCTGAGAAAAAAACATGGAGGATTTGACAGGAACAACTTAAGCTTTTGAGAAACATTATGTTGCCATCTTTGAAATAGGCAGTTTGTACTTGTGCCAACGACTTAACAGCTACTTTCACATGTGTCAGTGTTCCTATGCAGCAGTAATAAGCAGGCTGCATTTGGGTTCAATGGATCTATACATTTGGAAGAAAGGGGGGGGGTTTCCTCTGCAGTTATCTCAACCAAACTTTTAGCTGAAAAACTGAAATGAAAATAAGTTAACGTAACTTAAAATGTCTGTTAAAATGTTTGGAAAGAGGGGCTGAAACATTAATGAATTATTTAGTTTGTTCCACATTGTTGGGATTATACATAACACATGTAGTACTACTCTCTAGTACAGTGTTTCTCATAAATTTCACACCAAATACAACCTCAGAAATGGTTTGCCCTTTGTGTGCCACCATATCTAAACCGAAACTGGGCTTTTATAAATGTAAAACCAGGTCTAAAATGGGACTAAATTTTAGCTATCTCAGTTCTAAACAGAGACTTATCTGCACAATTCCTTATGTCTTGCTTCATACATCAGATTTTGTATAAAAAGTGTGTGTATGTGTGTATAAAAAGTGGAACAACAAACAAACAAAAAAAAAAAAAAACATTGAAAGAGAGGGTGTGTCTATACTTTATACTTATAACATCTAAAGTCTATACGAAGACGTGAAAAATACTTGCCTCTGTGGCTGTTCCCTTTGCCTCTGACTCTGCACAGATCAGTTTGTGAACCTCAACAAACCTAACTGTGAGTTTTGTGTAACTCACCGTTTTCTGAATCCACTGAGAAATAGGGCTGTCCTTGTAGAATACTGTAGACCAGCTTCGCACTGTTCCCATACGTCTGATCGTCCGCATCTGTGGCAGTGATGGTCACGACAGATGTACCTGCAGAGAGAGGGACAGAGGGATGGAAAAAGAGAAGAGAGAGGAGCAGGGTGAGAGAGGGACAGAGGGATGGAAAAAGAGAAGAGAGAGGAGCAGGGTGAGAGAGGGACAGAGGGATGGAAAAAGAGAAGAGAGAGGAGCAGGGTGAGAGAGAGGGACAGAGGGATGGAAAAGGGAAGAAAGAGGAGCAGGGTGAGAGAGGGACAGAGGGATGGAAAAAGAGAAGAGAGAGGAGCAGGGAGAGAGAGGGACAGAGGGATGGAAAAAGAGAAGAAAGAGGAGCAGGGTGAGAGAGGGACAGAGGGATGGAAAAGGGAAGAAAGAGAGGAGCAGGGTGAGAGAGGGACAGAGGGATGGAAAAAGAGAAGAGAGAGGAGCAGGGTGAGAGAGGGACAGAGGGATGGAAAAGAGAAGAGAGAGAGAGCAGGGTGAGAGAGGGACAGAGGGATGGAAAAAGAGAAGAGAGAGAGAGGAGCAGGGTGAGAGAGGGACAGAGGGATGGAAAAAGGGAAGAAAGAGAGAGCAGGGGAGAGAGAGGGACAGAGGGATGGAAAAAGAGAAGAGAGAGGAGCAGGGTGAGAGAGGGACAGAGGGATGGAAAAGGGAAGAAGAGAGGAGCAGGGTGAGAGAGGGACAGAGGGATGGAAAAAGAGAAGAGAGAGAGAGCAGGGTGAGGGAGGGACAGGGATGGAAAAAGAGAAGAGAGAGGAGCAGGGTGAGAGAGGGACAGAGGGATGGAAAAAGAGAAGAGAGAGGAGCAGGGTGAGAGAGGGACAGAGGGATGGAAAAAGAGAAGAGAGAGGAGCAGGGTGAGAGAGGGACAGAGGGATGGAAAAGGGAAGAAAGAGGAGCAGGGTGAGAGAGGGACAGAGGGATGGAAAAGGGAAGAAAGAGAGGAGCAGGGGGAGAGAGAGGGACAGAGGGATGGAAAAGAGGCAGGGGAAAAAGAGGAGCAGGGTGAGAGGAGGGACAGAGGATGGAAAAAAAGAGAAGAGAGAGGAGGGAGAGAGGAGACAGAGGGATGGAGGGAGGGAAGAGAGAGAGCAGGGTGAGATATGATAAGAAAAGAGGGACGGAGAAAAAAAGAGAGAGTGAGAGAGAGAGCAGGGTGAGAGAGGAAGACAGAGGGATGGAAGGAGAGACAGGGAAGAGAGAGAGGAGCAGGGTGAGAGAGGGACAGAGAGATGGAAAAGAAGAAAGAAGAGGAGGAGCAGGGTGAGAGAGGGACAGAGGGATGAAAAGGGAAGAAGAGAGAGGAGCAGGGGAGAGAGGGACAGAGACAGGGGATGGAAAAAGAGAAGAGAGAGGAGAGCAGTTAAGGGTGAGAGAGGGGAGAAAGAGGGATGGAAAAGGGAAGAAAAAAGAGATGGAGCAGGGTGAGAGAGGGACAGAGGGTTGGAAAAGGGAAGAAAGAGAGGAGCAGGGTGACTAGAGGGACAGACAAAGAAATAAGAGAAGAGAGAGTCACCACAGTGAAGTGCGTAAAGAGAGGGACAGAGAACATGACCCGTCTGGGAAGAAAGAGGAGCAGGGTGAGAGAGGGACAGAGGGACTAAAGGGAAGAAAGAGAGGAGCAGGGTGATTTATTTACACACAGGGATGAAAAAAGAGAAGAAGAGAGCAGTCCAGGGGGTGAGAGAAGCAGGGAAATGAGAGGAGCAGGGCCACTTAACTGAAACTAGGAGAGACTTTTTAGCAGGGGGAGAGAAAGGGTGGGAACTGTAGGGGGGGAAGAAGAGGAGCAGGGAGAGAGAAAGGGAGGGAAAGAGAGAGATGCATGAGGCATGATATGATAAGAAAAGAGAGACGGAGGAAAAAAGAGAGAGTGAGAGAGAGAGTGAGGAAGAAGAGGGAGGGGAAGACAAAGGTTTAAGAAGGAAGGAGAGACAGGGGAAGTATAGAGAAGGCAGATAGAGGGATAAGAGGGTCAGAGAGAGAAAGTATATAAGGAGGGAGTGAAAGAGACCAGTGCGTGAGGTTATGGGAGAGAGAGAAAATAAGAGGTGAGCAGAGGAGATTCGGTGGTTACACCATAGAGCTATCCAGAGAGGAGCAGGTTGTTTTCAAGGGGGTAAGAGAATGGAAAGAAAAGATGGAACACATGGGGGAGAGAGGCGTAAGGACCAGAGAGTGGCAGTTGGAGTAAATGTGTAAAAAGCTGTGTTTGGAGCAAGGTCTGACTACGCCACTCCAACAAAGAAATAAGAGAGTTCACATTGTCACCACAGTGAAGTAAATCATTGTATTTAAAGTGAACATGACCCGTCTGGGCAACAATAACATAATTAGGTTTTCATTTGGAGACTAAAGATAAAACAAAGCAAACTAGTTTTGTCCAATTTATTTACATTTATTTCTTGGCCCTGTATTTAGGAGAGCATTGTCCATGTTCTGACGCAGGCAGCGGGATTGATCCAAATATTTACACAAGTCAGTGCCACTTAACTGAAACTACCATCCCCAAACAACTTTTACTGTTCGAAAACTGTGTATCAGGTTAACTGTATATTTGTTTTTTGTTTGACTGGTGCATTTGAACCACAGCAGCAGTATTTAAATGCGCTACATAGGAAACTTGGGACGAGGAGCGCACGTCGAGGAGCGCACGTCGAGGAGCGCACCACGAGGAGCGCACCACGAGGAGCGCACCACGAGCGCGCCCCTGGTATGGCAGTTGAGGCGGTGCGCAGTGAGCGCGAGCAAGATCCAGCACGCAAGAGAGCGCCATAGACAGGCAACATATTTATTCTGCGACCAGCCACGCCCCAAAACAAGCACAAATATAGAATACACATAACATAATGGGGCAAAGGGGCATCAGGACGAAACACAGGTACAGAAAATTCACATGCCTGCGACGCATTTGCTGGAGATTAAAGCTTCATCTATGGGTGCAGCCAATCAATGAACAGAGTCTTGGTGGGGAGTCCTGCATAAATAATGCATTCAATTTCCGATGGACATCTTTCAAACTCTTAAGAAACAAACAAAAACAAATCCTCTCTGGATCGCTCTACGGTGTAACCACCCATTCCCCTGTAGCCGACCACTCCATGTGGTTAATCTGACAAAAAAAAAAAAACTCAAATGTTTGCAGTGTCACTTCAAAGTACTTAAAGTGATGATAGTGTGGTGATGGTGGGTTAAAAGACACAATATTTCATCGTGCTTAAACCCCAGTTGAAAGTCCAAACTCTCCATAACACATAACACACGAGCCTCATTCACACACAGGAGCCTTTATTCTCATAAAATGACGACTTTATTCTCGTAATATTACGACTTTATTCTCGTAATTTTACGACGTTATTCTCGTAATTTTACGACTTTATTTCCATTGTACTATGACTTTATTCTAGTAAAATTACGACTTTAATGTCAAAATGCTACGACTTTATTCTCGTAGCGCCTGTAGATTTTTAAACATTTTTTTTAATGTGGCACATACGCTGTCGTATAAAATAGAGGAAAAAATAAAAACGCATTCCGTTTTGAGTTTCCAAACTTGTATTTGCTGCCTGTGTGTTTTGACAAGTTTGACTACATGATCATTGTAAATAATGTATAAATAAATGGTAAATGTCACAGTTTTATGCAGCATTTTTCCACCTTCAAGGCTCAAAGTGCTTTATATCAAAGCACCACTCACCCACTGACACACACACTGACACACCAGAGTACACAGACGCTCTGCTAACTGAGCTACTGTCGCCCATTTAACCACTTACACAGCACCTACCCCTGAGTTAATGTGATAAATGAGGGATTTGTGGTGAATGGAAAGGCCCATGGTGAAAATTGGCAGCCACATCTCTGTCTCTCAGCCTCAAGGCAGCTGTGGCTGGAGAAGTCGCTGCCACCAGAGATTAAACAGTTAACAGAGCTGCATGGATAAAAGCAGTTTGAGTCTCTGTGTTTTTTTTTGTTTTTTGTTTTTTTTCATAAGCATGTGTCCTGCGTTGATGGATGGCTTCTAAGTGCAGGGTACAATGACCTCTGAAACAGACACAAAACACCACTCTTTCTCTCTGTGGGTTTAGAGTGATATTAAAACTCAATCTGGACATAAATAACACAGTCACCGCGGCAACAGAGCGGCAGAGGGCGGGGCTTATGACCACTGTCCTTGGAGGATGAGGAGAGAGAGAGAGAGAGAGGAGGCTTGTGGTGTATTCTGTGTTATGTAAAGTTAATTTAAATGTGCACTATGTAACTTTTCATAGAGCGTCTGCTACCTGCTTGTCATGGAGATATTATTGCGACATCTGGAATGTTCCGCAGTATGGCATCATTCAACAATCATTCACCATCGAGACAACTGACAACACCATTAGCAGAGTTACAGGTAAGATTTGTGGAGAGGCAATTCCATTCACAGTTTATCGCTGTTTTGTGGAACATTCCAGACAATGCAATAACACCTCCATGGAGACAACGAGGTGATGGACTCCTCGACAGGAAAGTTTCACATTGCACCTTTAAAGCCAAAGTTCAATAAAATCCCATTATACCAATGTAAGCTCCATTTTTGACCATCTCGTTGGACAATATGCGGTATTAACTGCTAAGACATAGTAAGATTACCATGTTACCTTTTACTGTTTGCTGTATTCCAAGCCTCGAGCTACCCTCACTTTCCCTTCAGAGCCCAAAATCAGCTTGCATTCTGCTAATGAAACTACTGCACATCGCATCAGGTTTGTAAAGTTGTAGTATATTGTTTTGTATCCTGCTCTTGTATATTTATGAAGAATTATCATTTGGTATCATGGGTTCTCAGCTGAGTATTGGACAGGCTCATACTGCTAACTATAAAGAGGGTTCAAATAGTGCCAGGGAGAGATCACTAGATTACTCAAACATGCATAGATGGCATCTAAAACCTCTTCAGGCATGTTTTTGATGAGGCAACAACATTATACCATGAAAGAAAACTCCACTGTTTAAATTACTGTGCAATATGTCACATCCTATACCTGCAGTTACTATTTTTTTTATCAAGCAGATTCACTAACTGGTGATGCTCTGAGGTAATTTATTTAACCACCAGACCAAACACTCTCTAATTACTGCTTTCAGTTCTCTGCCAAAAACAGTAAAAACAGGTCAAAATGTATTTTCATAAAACGTGCCAAGATGTTGAAGAAGTCAAATAGTAATAGAACAGGCCTGGTTTATGTGCTAATTAGAGTGTCGTATTTCAAAGACAGAGCCTGCGTTGGTTTGATTGACAGGCTGAAACATGCCACATCTCTCTTTTTCAGCGCTCAGGCTCTAAATATTGTGACTCTCCTCCTGTATTGTTGTCGCTGATTACTTGAATTTTAATTAATAGCCTTTGAGACTTTATGAATTTATGCATTCTTCATTTTATGTTAATTTCGGGGACAGTGTTAATTATGCTGCTGCCACTCAGTATGGAGTTAAGAAGTAGGGAAAATGGTCCATCCAAAAAAAAAAAAAAAAAATGCCTTGTTCAGTATGTTAGCCACTATATTACGCAAACTCTGTAACTATTTGATTGCATGCTAATGTTCCAAGTGTTATGAACAAAAATGTGATTTGGAATTTCATGTGTATGCTATTTAGAATAGTTTGACACATTAATAATAGTAATAATTAGATGTTGTGTGTTTATTTTCTGAACACTCAAAACTTCTCTCTAGTATAGTTTCACTTAACACCTAGAGGCTGTGTTCGCATTGCCGGCAGTAAGTCAGACTTGTTCCCGGTGCATGTTGGACTCCGCCAGGGCTGCCCTCTGTCACCAGTTCTGTTCATTATATTTATACTTCTAGGCGCAGTCAGGGCCCGGAGGGGGTCTGGTTCGGGAACCACAGGATCTCATCTCTGCTGTTTGCAGATGATGTTGTCCTGATGGCTTCTTCGAGCCAGGACCTGCAGCAGGCACTGGGGCGGTTTGCAGCCGAGTGTGAAGCGGCTGGGATGAGAATCAGCTCTTCTAAATCTGAGGCCATGGTTCTCGACCGGAAAAAGGTGGTTTGCCCTCTCCGGGTGGGTGGTGAGCCCTTGCCTCAAGTGGAGGAGTTCTTGGGGTCTTGTTCACAAGTGAGGGAAGGATGGAACGTGAGATTGACAGGCGGATCAGTGCAGCGTCCGCAGTGATGCGGTCGCTGTATCGGTCCGTTGTGGTAAAGAAGGAGCTGAGTCGAAAGGCAAAGCTCTCGATTTACCGGTCAATCTACGTTCCTATCCTCACCTATGGTCATGAGCTTTGGGTCATGACCGAAAGGACAAGATCGCGGATATAAGCGGCCAAAATGAGTTTCCTCCGCAGAGTGCTGGGCGCACCCTTAGAGACAGGGTGAGGAGCTCAGTCAGCTCGGAGCTCGGAGTAGAGCCGCTGCTCCTTCACGTTGAGAGGAACCAGCTGAGGTGGCTCGGGCATCTGCTCAGGATGCCTCCTGGATGCCTCCCTAGGGAGGTGTTCTGGGCATGTCCCACCGGGAGGAGACCCCGGGGAAGACCCAGGACACGCTGGAGGGACTATGTCTCTCGGCTGGCCTGGGAACACCTTGGGGTCCCACCGGAGGAGCTGGAGGACTTGTTTGGGGCGAGGGAAGTCTGGGAGTCCCTGCTTAGACTGCTGCCCCCGCGACCCGGCCCCGGATAAGCGGAAGAAAATGGATGGATGGACCTAGAGGCTGCCAGTCTGCCACCAGCCCCTCTAGCTACTACCAAAGACTCACACCCAAAGTCATGCACACCGCTAAAGTGGGTGAAGTGTCTTGCCAAATGAAACAATGGAAGAATGCATTGGTCTGGGCAAACATTGATTTCTGGGTGGTAGGTGAACGACGCACTATTGAGTTCACTGTAAAGTAAAAAAATAAAAAATCCCATAATGCCCCACACATTCTTTAAAGGGCCTGGATGAGATTTTTTTCCCCATGTGTTAATATGTCCTGTGATGGCAAAACTCCGCTCTTGTCTCCAAAAAGAGTGAAAAGTGCTTATAAACTCATGTGAATAATTAGGATACTCTGAATGCAGAGGTCAGTGAGGAATAACTTTGAACCACCTCAAACTGGTTAAAATGAACTAGTTCAGGTACAGTGTCTATAAATTTAAAATCATATAGTATTTAACATTTTACATTTTTATTTGACTATTTTAATGCTGCTCTTTCCTGCATTTTGACAACTTCATTTTGCTAAAATCCTCCTTAAATAAACATGTAATTATCTTTAACACTGAAGCTATAGGACTTGTGTCATTGCAGTGGCTGTTGCTAGTCCAGTAATCCACGTAGCATCTCAATACTGTTGCTAATGCCGTCCTTGGCATTCAGGAGACCTCTACGGTGTCCTGTTTGGTCCAAATACCCGGTGCATACAAATGAAGGCGCGCACATCTGTCCCACTTAGCCTGCGCGCTGATGGCATGAAAGCTAGCCAGCGCCTTTGACTTTTCACGGCTCACTGCTCTGATTAACCACTGTGTTCAGGCCTGCAGTCCATAAAACTAGTGCAAAGAAGAGCAGAGGCCACCCCAGCCAACGCAACCACTGCAGCCACTGCAGCCACTGCAGCCACTGCAGCCACTGCAGCCACTGCAGCCACTGCAGCCAGTGCAGCCAGTCAAAAACCCAAACACAGCCATGTTGAGTGCTGTTATAATGTGGAGTTGTGTTTCCACCTGGGTTCAATGTATTACTCATATTTTAGAGCACAAAACATCATGCATAATACTGTGCTATTTTATAGGAATTGAGTAATCCAGCTTTCTACCACTGTTTATAGTTTGGCTTTAAGTATCTGCCAATATCCAATACCAACCAATACCAGAGCAGAGACTGAAAATATAATTTGTTTCCTTTAAACACAAATGCCATTTCTTTTGTAGCTGTTATTTATCATTTAAAGTAACTACAGAACAGTTTTGTAAAAATGCAGGTTTAATATTGTGATATGTTTTGGGCAAATAGTGGCCAGTAAATTGTCTTATTACACCAGTTTATAGACCAAAATGAGATATCGACTGAACCAATATCTTGTAAGCCGATATCCCATCCCATCTTTAAATTCACCCATAGATGTTTTAATGATTTGGGTACAGTTTATTCTTCTTATTGTGTTTAGACCAAATGAAGACCTGCACCAACCCCCTCTAAACAGAAATGAAAACAAATGAAAACTTGCATATGCAGTATTTGCTTTGGGCCGTATTATCTGGACTACATAGCTTATCTGGGGTACAGTTGTGTAATGTTTTCCAACAGCCATTGAGTTCTTCAGCACCATGGACAGCGTCTATTGAAAACTTTATGCTTAATACAGTTTTTTTACTCAACCATTCCCAAGTCCCAAAGTACTGAAATTTAGAAGCAAGATATCTGATGCTGATGCTTTAAGATTTTGTGGGTACAGTTCGGTCTTGGTCCTGGTTTTCATTGTGTCCCTGTTTTTATCTTTAGGTACATATAGAATGGACTGGGCCCCATTATTTTAAATATCAGTCCCCTAGCTTCATTCAAATCATGTTTTTCTTTTACGACAAATGGTGATTTAGGTGCTGCACCTCATATCTACTGTCTTAAAAACATGAAAAACAGAACTAGTTTATTTTAAACAGTTTGCAGTGATCCAAAGTTATCCCGCACTTACTTTATGCATAGTTTTGCCACCACAGTAAAGCTAACAACAACTAGCATACACTAACATGTTGGACATATTTTCTTCAAGAGATATTTATACAATATATCTATACTGAGGTGAGATGCATTTTGCTAAATACATGACTGTAAGAAACTAAACCCAAATGTAAATCACATTTTATCAGCAAACCCCATAATTGCTTTGGATATTTTTATTTATTTCATATCTGTTATTTTTCATTTTTATTTATTTTTTTTCAGTGCAAGAGGCCAGTGAGTTCTTTTTGCACCACAGACAGCGCCCACTGAGCACTCACTGCTGGGCTGCCTATGTGACAGTCCTACTAACCATCCTCTAATATGAATTCTGAAAGTGCTTCTCAGAGAATAATGTCTTTTGATTTGGCCCTGATCACTGCGCATGTTTGAGTTCATAGCTTTATAATTGTGGATTGATTTCAGGCTGGATGCATTGTATTCATAAGCCGTGTTAGTATTCAGCCCAATTGGTTTATTTATATTGTTTTGAATGGGATAAAGTGGAAGTGCGATGAAGCAAGTCGTTAATTGGGAAAGACTGCGACAATCTTAAACGCTCAATAGGACGACAGCATATTAAAAAGTGCGAATGAGCGAACATGTGGAGAATGCCCAATGAGCCCGGACCGACAAAGAAATACAAAAGGACGGCTTGAGCACAGCATGGATGTGTGATATGGAGATGAGATAGTGAGATTGAATTTGGATAGTTTTGAGTTGATAACATTGCTAAATTGCAAAAGCTGTTTTGTGTGGGAAAAGTTTCATCTTGCTATCTGTTTACCCATGCATTCACAATGTGTCCTCTGTGCCATATCTATACTCTCCCTCCTTTGTGCTCGTCCAAACCGTCCCACTCTGGACATATCTGACTTTATCTTAAACATATAACATGAGCAGATGTATTCTTTGTCAAGCCACCCTCTTTTATTTCACAGCTTCGCCATTGTCCTGTTTGCCCAGGATCCAGAATACTCACTTTTTCAATATTCTAGTCTGGTCACCTGTGAATCTAGAACAACTTTAAGGTGCACTATGCAACTGTTCTGCTTGTCTTCAAGGAGATGCTATTACTTTGCCTCCACAGAATGGCATTAAACTAACCAATGTACATGATGACAATAATGAACCTAACATTAACATTTAGTATTGAAATCTGTAATTGGATTTGCCAGAATACATGAATCTTCCATTTTCAAATTGTGACTGTCAATCAGGGACATACATGCTCCATCCATGTCAGAAAAAAATTAAAATAAAATAAATAAATGAATGAAAATAAATAAATAAATACATGAAAAACAAAAATCATAGGGGTCTGAAAAACATGGCAGAGTTCTGCAGAATCAATGGGCAAAGCACTGAACTGTATTATTCTGAGCTGAGATAAATGTGATTGTATTTGTAAATCAACCAGTGACAGTGAGCTCCTCCTTTTGACATGTGTACCTGAAAAAAACCTAATCTGACTGCACGATCCCATTTGACCGGGCTTGAGACACGACTGAAAGCTTGGGGCACACACTAATATCAATCTGTATGTATAACTACATAGAGATATTATTCTGAATTTGCCAGGCAACTGCTCTACACGCCATAAATTTCTTTTTGATGTTGACATAGCAGGGCTGGTGGGGTAACACTAAGATTTTTAGTACATAAAAAGTTGTTCAGAAAACATGGCACAGACAAAATTCTGTCTACCCATTTACTTTTTTCCAGTATTTTGCATCTGCCTATGTGATGGTAAAGCATTGGATTCTAAAAAAACAAGTGAATGCAAGTTATATATTTCACTATATTTTATATTAATATACTACTACTATTAGTGATAGGACGATATCAAATTTAGACTAACGATTATTGCGACCAAAATAAATCGCGATTCACGATATTATCTCGAAAATTCTTAATTTCTTAACATTCTGACGGCCCGGGCCTAATTTACAACTCTACAGGAATGTACATGTACTTCTGTGTCACCCACGCAAACAATCTACACATCAAATGAAAGTTACAGCGCTCGTCTTTTCATATATGCAAACGATTTTCACATGAATCACCACAGAGCTGACAGGAAAGACGTTTTTACAGAAAAGCCAAAAATGTGGATTTGGACTTCACTCACCTTTGAGCCTCTGATTCTGTCAAACATCAACATATTCCACAAAGTTGGTCTCATTCGTTCCGGACAGGTCCAGAGAATATAATCCAGAAATCATGTCCACAAAATAAGTTATGTCCAATGTCCAATCTGCTGCAGGAAAGTATTCCACACGCGAAATCTGCTCCGTCACTTTTTGGCATTTCTTTGGTCGATTTCAGGCATAATAAACTTAAGACAGCGCCGACTTTGGCCGTGTCTCAATTCACCAAAAAATCAATCAAAATGCATTTAAGTTGGGCGGTACTTCGACCTGCACTTCGAACAGTACATGGAACAGAGCATGTGACGAACTGGGATACGGCCTTTGTTTCTCAGAGATAAACACATGTGTTATCTTCTGATTGACACCAGTGTTGTCCAATCAGGTGGAGGTTGTGTGTCACTGGAGCCACAAACAGTGAATCAGTGCTACATGTGACTGAAAGTTTACGCCTCACTCTCCCCCGTGTAGAATCAACCAATCACATCACACACGTTTAGTGACGTTTTCTGATGAGCAGCGGAGCACGTGTGTGACGTGCCCAGATTTTCCGTAAACAGACGGACTTTACCGAGTAAATGAAGCGTGTTAATGCGGCGCATTCTATGAGCTGTTGTTTTGCTTCTAAACATGATGAAACGGACAAAACGAACAAAACAAAGGAAGTACGAGGACACTGTGGATGTTTGTACAAGTTAAACTAGAGGCGTCTCTGACCCGGAGCGGTTCGTGTCAGTGTGAAGACGACTGTGGACTCAGGAGGAGAGGAGCTTATGTTTTGATGGACTGGATGCTGTTCACAATCGGTGAGCGACGTTTATTCTGCTGTTGACATGATTGTAGGTAAATATATATGGTGTGTGTGTCTGTAAAATGCTGTTTAGCTACTACACACAACACAATCTACATTCAATAGTTTATGTCACTTACGATGAATATTTTCAGCTCAAGTTTGTTAAATAATGCAGGATGTTTGTCTCGTAAATGTGCGTGCATGTTACTCGTGTTTTGCCCTCAGACCCGCAACTTTTTTTTGGCACCAGATTCTGCACCAGACTCAGGCACGGACCATTTCTATCGCGATTTACCATATTGTCGTAAATCGTCCCATCCCTAACTACTACTACTATTTAACTTGGCTTTAATTTTGGCTTTTAAGGATTTACATTTGTAATCTTGGCTTGATTATGTTTCACTTTCACTATGGACCACATTGAAAATACATCTTGACAAAAATATAGCTACCTTAAAGAGGGGGTATTATCTACTTTTTGAAGCTTTCTACATGTCATAATGTTGTTGCCTCATCAAAAACAAGGTAAGAGGTTTTAAATGTCATCCATGGATGTTTGGTTAATTTAGCAATCTCTGCCGGGCCCAATTCAAACCTTCCTTGTAGAGGTAAGATCGGGCCTAAAAAATCCAGCCCGACCTGACCCGGCCCGAGCCCGACCAATTAACTTGATTTGCAGGCCCGAGCCCGAAGCAAACCCGAAACTTCATATTTTATTTGTGAGGAGGAGGGGGGATTTATGATAACAAGTCCACGCACTTGTCTGTGATGACCTGCTTAGCGCGAAGAGGGGCGTTTTTTGAAACAAATGATAATATACATGTTTGACGATCATCAATTTTGCCAGTTCAGCTGTTTAAATGCTGCTCAGCGTCGAGGTGCCAGTCTTTTTGCTCTCGTATGAAAGCAAAGCGCCACATTGATACATTCATGATACATTCAGCGAAGCCAACGCAAGTTTCTGTAGCATTTTCAACAATCAATTTGAAGCTTTTCCACACCTCACTCTTACCTGTGCGTGTTTGTCTTTTCAGTTCTCCTGTCTTTAGTTTATCCTTAACTTCTTGCTCCTCCATATTGGGGATACCAGGTCAAAATAGATGCGGACTTGCGGAGGGGAAGATTATTAAGAGGGCGGCGTTCACGTGCGCAGAGCTGCTCTGGCTCTGCGGCTCCTGTTTAGTAGTTAAATAGCAATTACATTACAGCGCCTTCTCTGTTTTATCCAAATTATTTATTTTAAAACAAGTATTCCTTAGTTTATTATCCACACATCGTTTTAGTATACATTTTTATAAACATATATTTATTTTTAAAAAAGTCAGCGAGAGAGAAGCCCGAGCCCGACCCGACCCGAAGCAATGATTGACATTTTAGGCCCGAACCTAAGCTCGGGTCGGGCTCGGGCATAAGATCTTACCTCTACTTCCTTGCAGTTAGCAGTGCAATACTGTTCATCACACTATAACTTCACTAACCTGTGCAGTAGTTTTCTTAGTGAAATGCAAGCTGATTGTGTTGTGATAGTGCTCTGAAGAGGGAGCAATTTAGCGCAGAGAGAAAAGGGAGGGTCTGCTCAGGAAACTGAAATTTATTAACCTTTTGCCTACTGCTAGTATTCAAAACGACTTGAGGACAAAGTGCTATCCATTGAAACTGTGAAAATTATAAACTCGATTTTAGGTCGCAAACTCCGAATAAAAACAGCCATTGGAGCATTTACTCACCCACTTCGGACATCTCGGGTACAGTGGCGAAGTACACGTCTTTGGCGAACCGAGGCGCATTGTCGTTGATGTCATGTATTTTGATGTTAAACTCTGTGTCAGGCTCGAGTTCAGCGAGGGTGGAACGATCCAGGACTTTGGCGTGCAGGATGTACATGGCCTTCTCCTCACGGTCCAGGCGTTTAGTGGCATGGATGTCTCCAGACTTTTCATCAATCAGAAACAAAGTCCCTGCTCCATCGCCGGTCAGAACATACTTCACATTACCGTCGCCTTTGTCCATGTTGGAGTGGAGCTGGAGGGAGAACACACAAAAGTAACTGTTAAGTAAGTGTAGTAGTATTTGAAACAAGATTTATTTTTTTCGTTATCACATTACCAGTAATTCAAACGAAATGTTTCCAATAAAGAACATGTCCAATTTCGGTGTTCAATTTCAAACTCCTTTATTATGCAGGAAATTTTCAATACAAAATAATAGTACTTTCTCAAAAAATCATCTAGTTGGCTTAATCATGGGTTTCAGGATCATCATTTGAAAGACTTTGTGATTATTTTTCCCCATTCCAAAGATATCATATTTTGTGTCTAATTCTGTGTTTTTGATTGTTCTTCAAATCAGGAAAGAATCCTTATGCTTGAAACCCATGAATGTGAAGCAACTCCCAAAATGTTTGGGAGGAGTGGGAGTAGCTTTCCATGCAACCAAAATTAACCAAATTAGCTGTTGCTAAACCTGATCTTATCCCTAACCCAGTGACGTGCGGTGAGGTTCGTGGCTGGTGAGCCACTGATGTCGTCACAATCAGATTTACAAACATATAAACCAGGTGTCAGTACATTTGGCCCTGGGACTTAGGATAAAAATTCAAAATAAAAGTCCCGAAGTCCGTATGAAATAGCTCCAAGTATGAAATAAAAAGCAAGCTGGTTTTGATTTTTTTTTTTTTTAATCTTTATTCTAGTACCCCAATTTTCAGTAGATTGAAGTCATTACATTTCTTACCATTTCGTACCACTCTGTTTGAAAAGAGCGAGTCTTTCGTCCCGTCGTCTGGAACAAACCATTTAGCTCCTTTAGCGTTGGTCTTCCTTTAATTATAACCCCCTGCTTCATCCGAAAATCCAGTTTAGAAAACAGCTTGAGCTTTAATATGTAATCTTCCTCCATTTAAAAAGTAGGGCCAGACATGAAGAAAAAATTCAACGGATTGCTAAACTTGACTTGCTAACTCTAAATTGTAGCTTGCTGTCTCTATTCTGCGGGAGTTGCAAGAATCCCTGGGCTGACAAGTGCCCCCTAACATGAGACAGGGTAACTACGTGCCTCACCTGGCGCCTTAAAGCAGCAGCATCACTGCCGAGCTACAGCACAGTCAGTCCATGTGAGGCATGAATGACCGGTGCCTCTCCGCGCATCTCTTCTCAGGATTTCAATGGTAAACATAAAAAAATCAGCGATTTTGGAAAAAAAAAGAATTAACATTGCACAGTTAAATAGAAAACAACTTTATAGTACAAATCAGCGGTTTAATTACAGCTATTCTAAATTATGTTTAATCCAAAGTAGGCCATGTGAAGTGATAAGTAAAACAAAGCAAGGGACCTGTACCTCAGACTCAGTCCATAAATGTTTAGCAGTCCTCTTATAGCCCTGGTTTAGACCTTATGTAGAATACAACTAGACAACAACTGCATATATTTATAAGTTCCTATATTTCCTCTATTCATTTTAGCTTTAGCGTTCTTTCGGATGAGGAACATAACCACTGGCCTTGCAAAATATAGAGACTTCAGATTCACAACCAGTGTAGAATGTAACAGCCTTGTGGGATTTCATAATAATTTGAACTTGAACACGCACAGACTCAAAATGCCATTGAGTTGAATCATTATGTGAACAGATTTCTACAATATTTCTTCACATTTTAAACACAGATAACCTTACTCTGTCAGATTAACACTTGGGTAGCGCACCATGATGGAGACAGTTATTAGCAAATTATATGTAGCTTTAGCCGGTTAGCTTGATTTTACCAGTGTTTGCATCACCATTGTGGGGCTGCCTGTTTATTTAGGATTAGTAAGTGAACTCAGTGCACTGCTGTCTATCTGCCTGGAGTTTTGTCTTGTAATGTAGGCACTAAATTGGGTTGAGTCATTAATTATGTAATGCATTGATTTCAAGCAGTTGCCTTAAAGGACTGGAGTGCCCTTATAACCTGTATACAAATGACGGTGAGGAGAAACATTGGGGAATGCAGGGTAGGAAAATAGACGGCTATAAAGGTGTATGTAACTTTTTTGAGGGTCTGTTCCATCCTGGAGGGTCTGTCCCGTGGTTGTCTCTATGTCGATGTTCTAGAGTATGACATATTTAGGTTCGTCATGGTAAACTGGAGATGGCATCACGCCAAGTGACAGGTCAGATCTGTAGGAAGGCGACCCGGGTACAGTAAAAATGCATACTTTTAAAGTTGCTTGTGTGTGTGTGTGTGCGTGTACGTGTGTGAGTGTGTGTGTGTGTGTGCGCAATTGAACATGTTTTAATGTCATATTGTGGAACATTACATGCAAAAGAGCTGACATCCATTGGTGGGGGACATATTTCACCTTTAAAGTGGAACTAAAGACTAAATTAACTGTGTTTTGGTACTAAACTGTGTGCATGGTGTTTGCATAGCTGTTCCTACTCATTTTTGGCAACTTTAGTGAAGATTAGGTAAATCTGTAGCTTACTGTTCAAAATAGTCAAAAGCTAAGTATGTGCTGCCTTCACTGGCCTCTGCAATTCCCAGTAGTTGGTGACATCACACAGGACTGCTCTGATTATAATTAGGTGTTTCTGATCACAAATACTTGGCTGCAGGGGCGGATATCTGTTACACTAATCACACTGTTCTTTATACTTCCAGATCCCGCCCTTCATCCCTCCTCCCTCTTTTAGTTAGTCAACCAGACCCCGCCCCCTCCTCATTCTCCCCTTTAGTCCTCCAGACCCCTCCTCCTCATTCTGACCTTTAGTCCTCCAGGCACTGCCCAGTTTAGCAGCTGTATTTGAAATGTGTTTGTGGGTGGAGTTCAGCTGTTTTTCCCACTTTAGTTGTAATAATTGACAACATTTATATATAGCTTCATGTAATTATTCAAATGAATGTCTCAGCTTTAGACTTTTGCCATTTTACACATGAATTGGGTTGGAAACAAATTGAGCTGTTGAATATAGTGAAAATTACTGCAAATATTGGAAGCAGATATCTTTTTCGCATTTAAAGGAACTCTTAAAATTACTAATGAGCAAAACTAAATCTGAACATATGGTCTGTCTTATTTCTCAGAAACTAATTAAACCAAATGTGCTGAACAGCACATCATTTCTTTCATAAACATGAACCAATGAAGTCTTCAAGAGCCCACTATTGACTCTGGTATTTTGACATTATGGATCTGTTGCCTTGTTTGTTTTGACACAAACTGCTAATTTTAGAAATGTAAATGCCCTTAGCTTCCCTGTGGACTCAATTTATGCACAACTCCAGCTATGAGCAACCCATCACCACCAGCACACATTCAAAACAGCATTCACACTGACTCTGCAATCCAACAACACTGCTTGACAATTCATAAGCCCTCTGTAAATGAGTCCTGCTATCCTCCTACCTGATTGCGTTTTTAAAGGTGCACACTCTCCATTGAGATCTTACACAATATGGCATTGAACTTATGAGTTCTCTACCTGCATTTTACTGTCTTAAAAACTATGAGCTAGTTCAATATAAATGGTTTGCAGTGGTCCAAATGTATTCCTCACTTATCTAATGGATAGTGAGCATCGTAATTATTCACCATGGTGAGTTTATAAGCACATAATACAGCTGTCAGAGAGCAGTGTAGAGGTTTCTGTGATGGTGAACAACAGCTACATATCTATGTAATCCCTCAGTCGTCCTGGTCTGATCCATAGCAAAAGAAAAAATATTAAATTGTGAACACGTTTCACTCCTGCGTTTTGTCCAGTTGACAGATTTTATGTTTTTCTTTTGCTAACAACAACTAGCATGCTAACACACACACTCCCTGTTATTACTACACTACACAGCAGACTATTTCAAGAGCTGCATATACAGTATATCTATCTGTACTGGGGCCAGACTCAGGTACAGAACCTTTAACCATATCATATATGGAGACAAGCTACTACATGGCTGGTGTTTTTATTTCACTATTTTGTCCGTAAATCAAGATATGACCCTTAACAACAGACCAATCAGGTGCCTTCTTTCCCTGGGGTTGAAAAGGTTTGATTAGCTGCTATAACTCCTAGCCTCAATTGGCTTCATCGTGACATTCCCTCAGTCAATGTTTTTATCCAGATCTGTGCCATGGAATCAATCATGGCATGAAGAAAAGTTCCATAGGGCTTCTTTAAAATGACTCTGATCTATTCTGGCCAAAATGAGTCAAACCTGACCTTTGAGTCTACAGTCTGGAAGTTGTCATAAGTGTAATGGTGGCTGGGTCCTTGCAATGACAGCGATGGATTCAAACTCATTAAACCAGTGCATGTGACACTGGATATATTTAGAGCACTATTTCAAATGACAAGTAGTTAGAGAGGCTGTATTAATATTAATGTGCCTTGGATGCTGTGGTAAGGGGGGGGGGGAACTAATTATTTTCTTTCCGTGCAGTTTGGGTGTCAACAGTGAAAGGGAAAAAACACAAGTTTTGGATGGAAGTCAGACATATACTGGCAGACGCGATGTTTGAATTTCAAAATGGGGCAGAATTAGTAACAGGAAACCGTCAAGTTCAAATGATTCACATAAGTCTATGGATAAAGTCTATTAAAAGTGGCTACCGCTCAGTGTGAAATTGCACATGTATTTGCATTGTGGGAGTAGAGTTGTATCTATAAGAGTAGGTTGTGTTACCTCCACTGAGAATGACTGACAGGGCAATAATAGAGGAAATGCATGTGGATTTGATGCATTCAAATGGGCTTTTATAGCAGCACTTTTCACAGGAGTAAGTGTATCCTTTGGTGACACATGATCTCAGCTCCTGCTTTAAATGCATTGTGTTTGGAGTGCTGCAGTGACAGATACAGCGTCCAGAAAAATGTATGTAGGGAAAGGCAAATATATAATTCAAATAATTATTGAAGACAAGTAAAAGTAATGCCTCCATGTGTCTGTGTAGAGATAAAGTGTAGTGAAAGCATATCAGCTCAGAAATGAAAGTGTATGGAGAATGGACTTAAAAAATATGGAGGAGCACTGGCAATTTTACACAGGGAAAAGATTTGACCTTGTCAGCCTCTGCAGTCAGTGGCGCCTTCTATAAAGCCCCAATAAATAACGTTTTTGTGTGTGTGTGTGTGTATATATGTGTATATATATATATATATATATATATATATATATATATATATATATATATATATACACACACACATATGTATATATATATATATATATATATATATATATATATATATATATATATATATATATATATATATATATATATATATATATATATTATATAATATAATAATAATATCATTTTTATTGCACTCAAAAACATGCATCCTTATTGTGAATGGGCTTGCATCTCCACAAACCTGACTCCTAATTGGCCTGGCTATAATCTTCCACAGTATGGCGTAAAAGCTATATATCTTTATGGAGAATGGAATGGTGCCACCACCAGAAGGTTGCACGAGACAAGCAACCCTCTATCAGAAAAAGTTCCATAGTGCACCTTTAAAAAAGTTTGCAATGAATTGAAAGCCCTTATATTCTTAACTTAATACATTTATGTTTCCAAGTCAAATTATGTTTCATTCCTGAGGTAAAAAAAAAAAAACAACAAAAAAACCCTGCATTTTCACTCCAATACAAAAATGCCTCTATATTTACAGCATATTCTAATGATGCCACTCTCTCCTGCCACTCTCCGGCTCTGCACAATAACACATTCTTTTGATTACTCCCCTCTCTCTTTTATTACCATATCCCTCAGTCTTGGTTGTTAATTCTTTAAAACAGCCACCTACAAAAACAACAAATGACAAACCATCAAAGCTCGCCGCCAGCTGCTTAATGCACTTCATAATGGACTTTTTACAGTGTAGGGAGAGGCTTATGTCATATATTTACATATCCCGACGCCTGTGTTTTTGCCCTTGTGGACCTTACCTCATGCACTTGTGCTAATTACCCCGTGTCTACATGGACTTGTGGATAAACTTCTCCTCCCTGTATCTGCATATAGCTTTCGTAGTCAGTGTAAGTGCAAATAAAGAGGTAAAACTGCAGCAGTAAGCAGGTTTCAGTGGGTTATTAAGAGATAGAGTGTCATCTAAAAGTGAAATTATTCTTCTTGGAGAATGCTGTGGACTGGCCCAGGTGCATAAAGCATAACGTTATTCTGGATTTGATCGCCGCAGGGAAGCTGTGTGGAAAGTTTACTGTATAATTAGTCTTTATATAACATCTGCAGTAATGGCCTGTATCGGAAAGTGTTTAGATGCATTTCATAATGAGTAAACATGTCAATAATTAGTTTAGATCTGTTTGTCCATTTGGATTATTATTTTTTTTTTTTCAAATATAGAAAATAGAAAATAATAAGATGGATTGAAGGCAAAGTTGGTTAAGTGTCCTGCTCAATGACACAGCTATCACTAGGGGTGTGCTAAAAAATCGATACACCGATATATATCGATATTATTCAAATCGATACAGTATCGATTCTCAGTTGTCTAGTATCGATATCCCCCCCCGGACGTTAGGAGGCAGTATAACTGCGGTGCCACATCTTTACTCTTTACTGGTAAAGAGAAGGGAGAAGCGTGCATGAGGAGTGAAAATGGCAGAAAAAATGTTCCAACCGCCTTCCTCCCTAAAGGCAGACGTATGGGCGCATTTTGGTTTTAAAGCCCAAGAGAGGGGAAGCGGAATGGACAAAACCAGCGCTATCTGTACGCATTGCCGAACGGCTATCAAATATTCAGGTAATACGACCAACCTTAGAGTTCACCTGCAGCGCCACCATCCCGACAGGCTAGTTTTCCCGCCTCCGAAGAAAAGCCTGGGCCCAAAACAACGCATTTTGGAGAGTCAAATAAGCAGACTAGCAGCCAACTCTCCGCGTGCACTTAAGATTACAGACACTATTGTGCATTATATCTGCCAAGGTCTATGTCCGTACAGTGTCGTGGAGAACCCAGGATTTCGTCTTATGATAAACACATTAGATCAACGCTATGTGATTCCCACACGTAAACATTTGACGGAGGTAGCGGTCCCGCGCATGTATCAGAAGGGTGAAAGATGCCGTTAAAACCAGCCTAAATGCAGCACCAAGAGTGGCCCTTACTTGTGATGGCTGGACGTCCCGTGCCACGGAATCGTATATAACCATTACAAGCCATTTTATCAACGACGACTGGGAGCTAATGTCCAACGTTTTACAAACAAGAGCCATGCATGAAAGTCATACAGGGACTAACATTGCGGAGGTACTCAGCGCGGCTCTTGAGGAATGGGACATTGCTAGCAAAGACCCGGCGGCTATTGTGACGGACAACGCCGCTAATATGAGCGTCGCGGTGGAGCTCACTGGCATGTTGCATTTTAAGTGCTTTGCTCATACGCTCAACCTGGCATCACAGCGTGCTTTGAAACTACCTGTAGTCGCGCGACTTTTAGGTCGGGTGAGACGCATTTCAAACTTTTTCAGGCGCAGCACAACAGCTAGCCACGTACTCCGCCAGAAGCAAAAGCTGCTGCGGTTGCCAGAGCACAAACTGATGGTTGATGTTGTGACCAGGTGGAACAGTGCGCACGACATGCTCCAACGATTTCTGGAGCAGCAACCAGCCATATCTGCTGCTCTTTTGTCAAGTGAGGTGAGAAAGACAGAGAAAGAAGTATGCACCCTACGTGAGTCAGACATAACGGCTGCAGAAGATATTGTGGATGCCATGAAGCCCATGAAGGTAGCAACACTAGTGATGTCTAAGGAAAATACACCAACACTATCAGTTGTTGCACCACTTCATGCTCAGCTCATCCATGATTTACAAGAGAATCCATCTGATTCTACCTTGGTGAAAGAAATTAAAGCAGCCATTTGTGAGGATCTGAGCAAGAGGTACAAGGATGATCATAAAGAGACTATGTATGTATGCTCAGCACTGGATCCACGATTCAAAGCTTTGCCCTTCCTTCCTGACCATCACACAAGATGAAATCTACATGAGAGTCATTGCAGAGGCTGGAAATTCATGACTCATTTCAGGTATGTTAATTTGTTGTTCACAAATAAATAAATAAATAATCATCATCACATATCACATTGTACAAGTACAAAGTTAAATATTAAATGGTATACATTAAATTCATAGCTGATTTTAAATTCAAACTAGAATGTGTTTTGACAAAAATTAAGAACCCACAAGTGGGTATAACTTTCAGTCAGATGACTATAGATGTTTTAACTTATTTGTCTTTAAAGTTTATGAACACAAATATGTCATTTGCTTTATATTATAGAAAGAGGTTGATCTGGAGAGCGTGACTGAGATGATGCGTGTGGAGCAAGATGATTCTGAAGAAGTTAAGAAGGACAACTGTGCTGCTGGAGGTACTGCTGCAAGACAAAGAACCACACAGGACCGTGCAGAAGAAGAGGTGACAAGGTACAAGGAGGCACCAGCCTTGTCTCTTTCAGAGGGAACTCCACTTAGTTGGTGGAAATAAGCACATCAGAATGAATATCCACTCATGTCACAGCTTGCAAAAATGTACCTGTGCATCCCAGGGACCAGTGTCTCCTCTGAGCGCGTATTCTCGACAGCAGGAGACATTGTCACCGCTCAGAGAAGTGCACTCAGCTCAGATCATGTTGACCAAATTCTGTTTCTAAACAAAAATCTTTAAGAAATAGCTTTCCATTTTTGTTATGGTTGTTTGGTTATGTTTGCTGAAAAGCAATGTTCTCAGGGCTACTAATGTTACTAGTGATTTAATAGTTACATTGTGAGATCCTTTAGATCAGTCAGACTGCATGTGCCTTTGTTCAAGTAATTGTTGAGCTTGTATAAGCTATGGATGATGATGCATCTGAGCACTTTTTTGAGGTTGTATGTGTTGTTCTAGTTGGAAACATGCATTAATCACAAAGCACTTTATTGTGTTCTTAAATCTTCAATAAATGGAAGATAAATGCACCATTTATTATTTAATGTTTTTTTTTTTTGTGAAAATGGGGTTGATTATTATGGTAAGAGGCTGAAGGCCTTTATTTTTTTCTGAATCGTATCGTATCGATTTGAAATGTATCGAATCGTATCGTATCGAAAAGGCACTGTATCGAGATACGTATCGTATCGTGGCCTGTGTATCGAGGTACGTATCGTATCGGCAACTTCTTGGCGATACCCAGCCCTAGCTATCACCACGTTTTTTTTGCTGTTTTTACCTTTAAAAGTGCCCTGAGTAACTCTTCTGATGGAGAGTAAATGGTAAAAGGTCACTTTTTATATAGCTCTTTTCCATCTTCAAAGCTCTGAGCTCTTTACATCAAGGAACTACTCACGCACTCACACACACACATTCACACAGGTGTACACAGACACTGGGGGTCAGTGGATCTGACTGCTCAACCGTGATGCTTATGTCGAGAGTGGGATTCAAATTGTCAACCTCTGGATCAGTGGAGAAATACTCCAACTGAGCTACTGTATTAACTGCCAACTGCTAGTCTATTGAAATTTCCCACAAGCTAGCGATGCAAACAGGCCAAGTTACAGGTCACATCTGTGGAGAGCTCACAGTAAAAATGCATGTTTATTTAAAGTATATTTGAGCAATAAAACACCCTAATGAAGTACTTGCAAGACAGTAAATGTAATGCTGCTGCCTGCTTGTCTCCATGGAGAAGGCTTTACCTGAAATGGTCCACAGTAAGATATTCATCTTGCATGTATTCAAGTTCAGATGTTTTTGTAGATTGAATGTTTTTGTTAGGGTCTTCTCTCTACAGATATGACCAGTAACTTGTCCTGGTGGGGGTATAGAGATAGAGTTCAGTGCTTTACTGTGGATTATTCCAGGCAACATGTTAATATTTCCATGGAGACACACTGGTAGCGGATCCTGTTCCAGAAAAGTTTGATAGTGCAGCTTTAAAATTTTGCCCAGGTGGATCCAAAATTGAAAGTGAACATATATTCATTGCTAAACATGTCCCTTTTGATATATTTTCTATAAACTGCCAGGGCTGAATCGTTCTTTGGTTTGTAGATGTTAAAGACATTTTAAAATCAAAATATTCAAACATAACATTGGACATTTGAAACAAAACTTGAGCCTTCAAGGTGCACGTCTGAAAGAGTGTAGTTTTTGTGTGTGTCTCTACACAGAAGCTGTATGGAAAATGTATCATGAAACATATACAGCGATGGCCTAGATTTCCATAAACAAGATGGATTCATATCTGTCGGTGTATTTCCATATGACGTAAACATGTTCCAAATAACACTATGGACTCAGATCGTCGGTGCTAAAAGCAGTGATATGGTATAACTCTTCAATAAATTGATGTAGGATCTAGTACAATATAAAAAGCAAAAGTACTCGGTGTACTCAGTGCTGGTAAACAACTAAAGCCCTATAGCTACTGTTTCTCACTGTTACAAAAGCCACACACACTGCAATTTGGTGCACATTTCTCCTGCAGTGTTTTGTCAAATTGAGCTGTCTTCAAATGGCAAATGTCCTCTAGCTGCATGGTGGATGACTCACTCTAGTAACATGCCCAAGTATGTATATTCATTCATTCATAGTAGTGCTAGTTATCCAATAGGAACAGTCGTACTGGTGTGAAGCTGGCTGTCCATGAGTATGTACCAGTGACGTGCGGGCAGGTGAGGCTCTGTCATCACAGAGAAAAAATAAATGAAATGGTTATATTTATCCAATGATTTGTACTATAAAGTTATTTTCTATTTAGCTTTGCAATTTTATTCTGTTTTTTTTTTTTTACTCAAAATTGCTGATTTTTTTCACGTTTACCGTTGAAATACTGAGAAGAGGCGAGCCATGTGAGGCACCAGCCGTTCGTGCCTCACTGTGCTGTAGCTCAGCAGTGACGCTGCTGCTTTAAGGCTGTGAAAAGGCGCTGGATGAAGCACGTAGTTACCTGGCCTCATGTTAGGGGGCACTCATGAGCCCAGGGATTCTTGCAACTAATGCAGAATAGTTACAGCAAGCTTCAGTTTGGTGTTAGCAAATCAAGTTTAGCAATCCCTTCACTTTTTTCTTCATCTCTGGCCCTACTTTTTAAATGGAGGAAGATTACATATCAAAGCTCAAGCAGTTTTCTAAACTGGACTTTCGGTCGAAGCAGGAGGTTATAATTAAAGGACCGAGACCAACTCTAAAGGAGCTAAATGGTTTGCTTCAGATGACAGGACGAAAGACTCGCTCTTTTCAAACAGAGTCATACAAAATGGTAAGAAATGTAATGACTTCAATCCATTGAAAATTGTGGAACCAGATAAAAGGATAAAAAATACAAAACCAGCTTTTTATTTCATACTATTAGAGCTCATATGAACTTCGGAACTTTTATTTTGAAATTCTTTTTTTATTCTGGCCCCAAGTCACTGGGAGAGACATTGACCCGGGGCCAAATGCACTGACACCTGGTTTATATGTTTGTAAATCTGATTGTGACAACATCAGTGCCTCACCAGCCATGAACCTCACCACACGTCATTGATGTAACTCCATACATAATATATATTTTTCAGACTTCCCAAATATTCAGAACACACAAACTCTGATGCTTAAGAGACTTTTATTGACAAAGTGCACCACAGTATTCTCCGCTAGCTTAAATCAAACCAAAGTTAGCCGTAGCATGTTGTCTTTGGTGGCTCTCCTGCCAAAGCAGTGGAGCTGCACACAGAAGGGCCTTGATGGGTAAAGTCTAAAGCGCTAACACTGCGTTACTGTCTACAAAGAGAGCCGCAAAATCATTGGCAATTCTCCTCAGGTCTGGGCTAAGCATTGCTCACTGCTGCAGAGAGGAGATAGCAAAATAGAGAGGCGAATGGATACACAATAATTACTCTAACCCGCCTTTTTAAGCCAAAAGCGAGAATTTTTCACTCTGTTGCTACGCGTGTTAGCCAGGTTCAGCTACACAGCAGCTTAAATATGCTCACTGGCTGCTGTTACATGTGCAGCAGAAAGAAACAGCAAAGAAAACATTGCATTTCTTTGATAAATGCTGAGAATGCTTACTATTGCTAACATTATGAAAACACAACCTTTTACTATATATTCTAATTCAGGCAATTACCGGAACTGGTTTTGAATAGGATTGGGGTCTTTTTGGAAAGTATTGCTCATGGTTGCGAGTGCTTTCAGAAGTAGGGCATCCCAGCTACACACAGGCAGCCTCTGTGACGGGAGAGAGAGGGCTATTGCATAGAAATGCATGGGGACAAAGTCGTATAAAGTGCATATGACAGGTTTTCATATGGCTTTTATATGGTTTTCACATGGTTTTCATGTGGTTTGGTGTGTTAGTTCCTGTGGTCAATATTTATCACAGTTTTAGTTTAGTTAAGTGGCAGTTTGTGGGGGAAAAAGTTGAAAAGAAAAGTTTAAAAAAATACAGGAAATAGCTCTGATTTCTAAAATGTAATATCTCTACCTATGTCATCAACATTGAAAATCTAAAATGCAGGTAAAATTAACATTGTAAGCAGCCTGGTCCAATCAGAGGGAGAGAGTGGCCCCGAACATATCCGGCGTAATGTAACATCTATGAGGTTTTTACAGAGTCATGTTAAAATAAATAATATTAAAGATGAGGCAGTGGACAGGGAGCTGCGGGTGGATGTCACTGACAACATGTTAAACACTATGTTAATAATGTTAATGCTAACTTATATTAAAATGTTGAACATAACATAACAACATTAAATTAGTTGTAAGGACAACCCAATTATTTTTAGGTGTAGATTATTTCACTCAGTAGTGTTATTTAAATATGTATTAGAAATTAGCATTAGCATTCGTCCCGACACAAAAAGACCCTTATAAACACAAAAAGACCCTTATAAACACACTCGTGTGTTTATAAGTGAAGATTTCCTCGCATTTGTAAAGTGTTTAACATGTTGTCAGTGACATCTACCTGCAGCTCCCTGTCCACTGCCTCATCTTTAAATATTATTAATTTTAGCGTGACTCTGCAAAAACCTCATAGACATTACATTAGAACAGTTTTGTCCAGGTCAATTGTCCATCTGATTGGAACTAGCTGGAGCTAATTATGCACAAGGAACACATTTTTATTTATTTATTTTTTTTGTCTGTCAGCTTAAACATTTATAACAACAACAAAATAAAGATGTTGTCATTGACACTGCCTCAGACTTTCGTGAAAGTTTAAAACTGGCACAAAACAATAATCGAATCAGGAAAATGCCATAATTTGCATAAGCACACTGCAGTGAAATTGCCTACTCATATATTTCTTGTAAAACATCCCCATGGGTTGTAAAGGATCACACATACATAAGACCTTTATTTTTCAGTGTGCAAAAGATATGTTTTATGGTGCAGGGTCTGCCACCAGCTTGTCTCCATGGTGATGTTATCACTCTGCATGTTCCAGAGGGCCAGTGTACACGTTGAGTTTGTGAAGAGGCGAACAATGAAAATGGAAACAGGTTGAATATATTTACAATACTTGGAAGATAGATAAGTTCAATAATATGGAACATAACAGACAAAATAATAACCTCACCATGGAGAAAAGCAGGTGACAGATCCCATACCAAGAAAAAGTTACATGGTGCACTTTAAAGCTAGTTGAGATGGAGTCAGGCAAAATGTGTCTTTATCTGCAGATTGTGTGGGGACACTGGAGGAATTGTGAAATCTAGAGTTCAGCATTTGTGATTTTTCCATTTTGATCTTTCATATGAAAATACCGGCTCATGTCCCCATTTGCAGAAATATAAGCATTCAAAAACAACCAGTCACAGTCATCTTACATGTGTACCTCTTAGTCTGAAATCATGTTCTTTCTAACCTCTCCAGCCTCCTCCGCTCCTCTATAAACCTACCTTCTCTGTACGCAAGTGCCTCTACTCGCTCTGTACATCGCCTTGATTGCCGTAATCACAAAATCAGCTCCAAATGACAGCGGTGCTCATGCGTGTGGTCTGATTGGAGAGCTTTGATTGAATTGAACGGGAAATAAACATGCTATCCCACAATGTATTGCAGCGAAGGCCGTTTTTACGAGTACCGAGCCATCAGCGCCTTTTCATGACTTCTCCCATAAAACTGCTTTTGATTCAATATTTTTCCTTGACATCTGAGACGGTTCTCCATCTAAAAATGTCACTTTTAATTTGCTTGTTCGTCGTACGTTCAAATCGGACGATATTTCTTCATGCAATCTTGAGAATTAGCGATTACTTGGCACGCGCAGCCCAGCCCTGCTTTTTTCACCTTTTTGCTAATGCATTATGGCCGCATGTTTTCCTGACAGTTTAATGGTAAATGATATGAGACAGGAGAAGAGCGAGGACGGAGGGAGGGGGGATGGTGGGGGAAGGGGAGGGTGTAATTGCTGTCAAGCCACAGAGTTTGGTGCCAGAAAGCATCAAAGTGTCAGATAGAAAACCGCAGTGCTCAAGACACTGACATCTTACTGCAGTGGCCCTCTATAATTAGTTTGGTGTTGGCTTTTAATGATGCAATATCAAAATGCAGTTTGCCTACTATTGGGTAGAAGATGTGTGAATACTTGGCGGTAGGTGAAATGTACTTGGGTCCATTTATTTGAGTAACTTTTCTATAAACTTCCCAGGCACGATACTTTTACTTGAGTCATGGTTTTGGTTACTCTTCTCAATGTGAGTGTGTCAGGATAATAAAAGCTAAAAGAAAATGAGAGTACTTAACAAAAATGAGTTGGTGCGGAGCTGTATCGTGATTGACAGGCAGGTTAACCAATCAGAGTGTCAAACAAACATGACAACTTAGACATAAAAAAGTAGGGGAAAAAAAAAAAAAAACACGACAACAAAGAAACTCCACAGATTTGAGCAGCATCAGCAATGGAAGTATCAAAATATTTTTTTTTAGACGGGAGATTTCTTCTGCATTTGAGAGATATGATACAAATTAGCAGCTGTGGTTGGACCGTCCCAAGTGTGGACAGATGTTGGTCACACTCTATGGTCCAAGTCCAGACCATTCTGGATTCAAACGGAATGTAGAAGAGGAATGAAGAATGTGGCTGACAGCAGTGGAATGCAGTGACCTGTGGTGAGGTTTGTGGCTGGTGAGGCACTGATGTCGTCACAATTAGATTTACAAACATGTAAACCAGGTGTCAGTACATTTGGCCACGGGAGAGTTTCTCTCCCAGTGACTTGGGGCCAGAATAAAAAAATATTTCGAAATAAAAGTTCCGAAGTTCGTATGAAATAGCTCTAATAGTATGAAATAAAAAGCTGGTTTTGTATTGTTTTTTATCCTTATTCTGGTTCCACAATTTTCAATGGATTGAAGTCATTAAATTTCTTACCATTTCGTCCCACTCTGTTTGAAAAGAACGAGTCTTTCGTCCTGCCGTCTGGAGCAAACCATTTAGCTCCTTTAGTGTCGGTCTTCCTTTAATTATAACCTCCTGCTTTGACCGAAAGTCCAGTTTAGAAAATAGCTTGAGCTTTAATATGTATTCTTCCTCCTTTTAAAAACTAGGGCCAGACAAGCAGAAAAAAGTGAACAGATTGTTAAAGTTGACTTGCTAACTCTAAATTGTAGTTTGAGGCCCCCTATTCTGCGGGAGTTGCAAGAATCCCTGGGCTCAGGAGCGCCCCTTAACATGAGGCAGGGTAACTGCGTGCCTCACCTGGCGCCTTTTCACAGGCTTAAAGCAGCAGCGTCACTGCTGAGCTACAGCACAGTCAGTCCATGTGAGGCACCAACGGTGCCTCTCCACATGTCTCTTCTCAAGATTTCAACGGTAAACGTAAAAATTCAGCGAGTTGAGTTAAAAAAGAATAAAATTGCAAAGTTAAATAGAAAATAACTTTATCGTATGTATCATTGGATAAATATAACCATTTCATTTATTTTTTCTCTGTGATGACAGGTGAGGCACATCACTGGTGGAATGTAACAAAGTGAAAGTAGTACAGTATTATTCAAATTTTACGCACTGTACTTTACTTAAGTTTATTTCAAAGTAGATATTTTTACTTACTTTTACTGCACTGTGGGTATCTACACTCTACTACATTTTTTAACTCGATGGAACTTTTTTTTTTTTTTTTTTTTTTTTGTAATTGTTTGAGACCTGCTGAATAGTCTGATGGGTTTATTTTAAGCACACAGATTATGCCAAAATTAATAATAATAATAATAATAATAATAAAATTCACTACACTTGAAGCCTTAAAAGAAATTAAAAAAATTGCACTAAATTATTTTACTTTATACTGTGCAGTTTGAAATTGGTAACAAAATGCTTCTTCCAGCACAACAAGCTGGTCAGGCAAGAAAAAAAAAAAAAATCTGATACAAATTGATATTAAAACCAATATCGAAAGTCCTTAATCATTTGAGCTAAATAAATAAATAAATTAAAAAAAAACAACATATTAATTAAAAATATAAAAATCTCAGGACAAAATTTGACCGTTCCTGAAGAGCTTTGTGAAAGATGCTGAGCTTTATCAGAGCTAGCTCAAGAACACAGTGTAACATTAAGACTGTGTTGAAAATTACTTTTTAAATTATCATTGTGGTATCAAATAGCAAACCTATTCCTTGCAATGAATTTCAATTTTGTGACCATATACCATAATACCATAAGAATACCATAAGATATTTAAATAATTTGTGAAATGCTATTGACTTATTAAGACTGCTTACCAAATACTACATTGCTTTAGGAAAGTATGCTAATGGTCTTCAAGCCATAAAAACACATCAAGAACAAGTGAATTTAATGTCAGAATCTGGTGCCAAATGCACAACAGCTCAACAGTCACACTGTTGACATATCAATAGATTCTTCTTTTAAAGTGAGCATTGTTTCATCACAACTGAAGTCACTTTTGCGTGGCCTTTCAGACTGACAGGGTTACTCCTTTCATCCATTTCATTCCTCCTTTTCTTTTAACAATGTTCGGATGAGGTGTTTTTGGCTGGGGAAGTTGTCACGCTCCCAACTACTCAACCCCAGACACTTGTTTACTGCGCAGATGAGTTGGGTGATGAAAGCTCGCCTTCCTTCAGAGAAAATTGGCTGTCTCGAGGTCCCTCATTTCGTTCAGAGGGGCTGATAGGTGCAGCGCGTTCGCCTCTGCTCCTGTCGGCAGGAAGACAGGACAGGTGCGGTGACAGGCGCAGTGCCGATCTAAAAGGAGCAGGAAGCGGAGATGTTCTGGAACTCAACATCACCAACAGAGGAAGTGCCATCAGATGAGAAGTTTGAAGGCGCAACTTTTTGAGTGTTGTGAAGGCATTACGAGCAGATTTTGCATTTTTTGAGGGTTAAAGAAAACATATTAAGCTCTTTTCTGGTATCTTATAATCATCAATATGTGTAGAATATTTATATTTTCTTAATTATAAATTCTGATGTTGATCTCAAAGACTTAATAGCGAGGGTCTATTAGAGAGATTTAAGTCCTAATATGAGGCATTGACTTCTTATCTTAGGTGCATATTGTCTGTGTCAACCCTCAATCATCCAGGTGTGACCCATAGCAAAAAAAAATAAAAAAAATAAAATATATCTCTTCTGTCAACTGGACAAGTTTTAGAGTGAAGACGATTGGCTGATCAGTCTCTTGTTCAGTTCTGGTCAGATTACTGCTGGACACTGCCTTATACTCACTGTCTGAAAGGAGGAGCTAACTATACTCAAACTATTACACCTGTTTGTTTCTGTTTGCTGGCTGGTCTATTGAGCTACACTAAGTGTGAAATGTGAGTCATAATTAGCATAATCATTCAGGCCCCTAATGAGTGCTCTCACACTTTTTAGCATACTGGCTACCACTATTGTTTTCCTTGTTTAGACACATAAAACGGGCTCTTCAACCATTTATTTTTGTTGTCTAAGATCTGTACCTCACTATCTTCAAAGGAGTGATTAGTGGTTTTGAGATGGAGATGACAGCAGATTGGGATCCCGAGGAGCTCTTGTGGTGGTGTTTGTACATTCATTTTCTTTTTCTTAGCTGCAGGATTTGACCTATTGTGCATAGTTGTTTTTTTTTGTTTTTTTTCAGACACATAATTTTAGTTTGTTGGCTGTTGGACAATGTTATGAGGTTTTGTGATATGCCCCTGGGTGATTGGCCAATCTGTAGATGTTTTCTGACATTCTTTGCTTTGTCTCAACTCACTCCTCTGATTGGTCAATGTTACTCATGCTCTGAGTGAATGACGTGCACTAACCAATCACAATGCATTGCACACAGCCTGTCACCCCCCACAGAGTGAATCTGGGGACCTACCTTTCCAACGTATTGATGGTCATTGCCTCCATATTCCTCCAGCAGGAAAAACTGATTCCACATCCACCCTCGTTTGGAGCGGTGCAGGATTTTCTCATTGTCCGAAATCCCAAAAAGATTCCCAATATTATTCCCTGGATTGAACGGTAGGGACATACCAGGATACGGAATGCATATTAGGAGCAGGAGAAGTAGGAAGAGAAGCTGGTTGGTCGTCATTGTATCCTTTGGGGGAAAAAAAAAAAAAAAAAAAGTCCAACTTTTTTTTTTTTTTATTATAAGGATAAGATTGGAATAACTGGTAGCGTTTTCAAAATGGACATTGTATTCCACTCACTGATGCTGCTCAGAACCCTGGAAAACAGAAAAAAAACAACACTCAAAAATACTTATAATAGTGCATTTCAAATTACATTTGAAAGTAGTAGTAGGGCTTTAATTCCCTTATAAACATGCTTTTGGCCACCTTGGGATAAGTATTTCACATTTTCTAACTTAAAATAATTCTTACATTTGGAAAATATACTTTATACACTACTCCTCAGTTTTCAATGAAGCTCCGAGGCACTGGAGGTCCCTGTCAGCAGGTCCAGGGAATGAACAGTGACAAAGTAAACTGTTTAAGTCGTTCTCCCCTGTGAATGCGATGCTAATAGAGCCGTGCGTTCTTTGTGAACACATTTTGACCGTCAAATGAGTCCGGTCATGGTATATGGCAGGGCTACTCAGCTAAATATTCCTGAGGGCCCGATTTTTCCGAGGGCCAATTTTGGGTCGATATCCCCCAACCCTAAATCTATTACCCTAATATAATAACTGCTATATTAGATTTTTGGGAAAAATAAAATACAAATGGCTTCAACAACATGGCTCTGCAAAATTGCTAATCCAGTACTGAATCAGTCAGCTATTAAACTAGTTCTACCTGTGACGCAACAAAACTGCAAACACAGCATTTTTGAGTGCTCAGAGAGGACAACGTTAATGAATTAATGAAACAAGTGTGAATGAAAAAAAAAAAAATTCCATTCCAGGTATGTGTTTTGCTGAGGGAACAACGGTATCACACGATGAAAGCTCAAAAAAGTTAATTTTGCCGAATGTGTGTTCTTTAAGGCAATGTGTGCGGTTGTTTTGAGCCAGATTGAGTCTCATTATGCAATCAGCAAAGAGAAGTACTTTCGTTGTGTTTTGTGTGCATAGAAACAGCCAGACGAAATGAGGGGTTGAATTTGGAGCGGTAAAATAACTGGAGAGATGATTACTGTGTCACCTCCAGATGTCACTAGACAGATTGAAAATATGTTTTGGGCACTTCTGTTTTGAGAGTGGCCTGAATTACTTTCCAAACTGAACAGGTTTTGTGAGGACATAAAGTTGGGTGTCGCAAAATACATAGTTTGAGGTGGCTCTCTCAGTAATGCACTGGCTGTCTGAGATCATTTACACTGCGCAACACAAAGCTTCTGTAATAACTTTAACTCACTTTCATCAGACTGAATAAAGCAAGAACAAAGGGATGGTAACTACTTAAAACTGTAACTCTTAACCAGTGGTGGAAGGTAACGAAGTACAAATAGTAAAGCACTGTACTTAAGTAGAATTTTTAGGTATCTGTACTTTACTTAAGCACATTTTTCCCTGGATGGTTTTTACTTTTTCTTCACTGCATTTGAGAGCAGTATCTATACTTTCTACTCCACTACATTTTTGAACTGGACTGAAAAAAAGTCAAAAGTAATTTTTATATGATTTGAGGGTTTTTTTTTACCATGTTCGTAGTAACATCTTGACTTAAGCTTCAGCTTTGAGCAAGCAAAAATAAATACGCAAAACTTAAAAAAAATGATTCATATTGCTACTGTTGACCAAAATCATTTTGTATCATTGTTTTAATCAATATTGTGCCATTTACACTTTAAGAAATTAATAACACTTGTGTGAAAAACTTTTTCTTTTTACTGTTAAAGTGCACTTTTAAAGTACTTACATACTTTTACCTAAGTATATGTTTTCATTTGATATTTTCACTTTAGTAGCATAAGTAGCTTAAGTAACAAAATTGAGTACTTCTCCCGCCAGTGCCCCTAATTACTATGCCTGGATCACTCTTAATAAACTATTTGTTAATTATCGATCAAGCCTTTGTCCATGCTTTAATGAGGTGTACTTATGAGAAAGTTGTAATTTATATACCATTACCTATTATATATATATATATATATATTAATATATATATATATATATATATATATAATGTTGTTTATGTCACAACCTATATATATATATATATCAGAGAGACAGAATCTATATATATATATAGATATATATATATATATATATATTCCTATATATCCTCATTTTGCGGGTGGTGCTGTTGTCCTACTCCAAATACATACATGGCATTTAAGTTAAAATAACCAAAATCATGTTGAAGTGTGGTGTAAAAAATGCAGTTATGACAAAGATATATTACCACAAGAAAGAGGTTATTACTCTCTAGCTTGTGTTGACAAAACAAAGGAACAAAAAAAGTATGCTCCGCAGCCTCTACTATCTTAAAGGTTAACAATGATTCACAATATATATTTCTTACTTTTGGTCCTCTCAAAATTACCAGAATGCAGGGTACTACTTTTGTTTAACTTCAAATTATAAATATTTTGGTTTAATTTAATGGCATAATAAGTAACTTTTTTAGAGGAGAGTCTGCCATGTATTTGTCTCCATGGAGAAGTTATTTCCTTGCTTAGAATATCTCACAGTAAGGCATTAAATGATCTACCAATATGGAGACAAGCATGTGATACCACCAGTTTAAGGTACTGGTCAGATCTGTGGAGAAGCAAGCCCACTCACAGTAAAGAGGCATGTTTTTCATATGTATGTATGTATGTATGTATGTATTTTTGAACAAGAAAAATGTGTAATTGGATGAATGCAAAATATGAGTTTAATGCCATATTCTACAATATTCCAGGCTAAGCATGACATCTCCATAACAACACAAAAACAGAACACCTTCCACCAGAAAAGTTGCATAGTGCACCATTAAGCATATTCTATCCTTGTGAACAAAAGTATTACCTTTTCACAAAAAAGCAAATCAAAGTACCACCATTTTGTAATTAGTAATTCTCTTTTCCAACTGCTTTGTTATTTTCTATCCAATATTGACACAGTGACAGCAGCCTCCTCCCAACAACTGTGATGTGTCGTAATGAACAGGTGCAAAACCCAGAAAACGTGGATATCTTCAGGGTACGGTTTGTTCCACAGCCGCCATGACAGCTGTTGGAAGCGTCTCTGTGATTATCTGATCTAAAACCACACTGAGGCACGGTGCAAATGTGATCAAATAAAAGAACAGAGCAGGAGAATGGGAAATGGTTTAGATGGGATTTCACAGTCTGTAAACTTTGGCAATGTAGGCTGATCTGTTAAATATATTGATTATGCAGAATACAAATTATACCATGATATGGGTTCAAAGTGACGCCAAAATTATTGGTCTACCCTGCATGTCAGTTAGGGCATCTGGGTTAAAACTTGGCTAAATACAAATTCATTTGGCCAATTCAAAATTAATAGGACAGTATGTAGCCAGCACTCTTACAGTTTAAAAAGAAAAGGTACTTAACAGCCACATCAAATCAATAACATCTGCAGCTTTTTACCATCTAAAAACCATTGCAAAAATCAAAGGTAAACTGTCAAAACCAGACTTGGAGAGACTTATCCTGCATTTGTCTCCAGTAGGTTAGACAACTGTGACGGCCTGCTCACTGGCCTCTCCAAACGGGCCTTAAGACAGAACAGTACATCCAGAACGCTGCTGCTCGGGTCCGGACCAGAACCAGGAAGTACGAGCACATAAGTCCTGTGCTCAGATCTCTGCACTGGCTCCTGTAGCTCAAAGAATAGACTTTAAAGCAGCTCTGCTTGTGTACAAGTCTATTCATGGCTTAGGCCCAAAGTACATCTCTGACATGTTAGTGCCATATGAACCATCTCACACTCTGAGGACTTCAGGGACCAGCCTCCTGCTGGTGCCCAGAGTCAGGACTAAACATGGAGAATCAGCGTTTCAGTTTTATGCAGCTAAAACCTGGAACAGTCTTCCTGAAGATGTGAGACAGGCCTCAACTTTGACAATGTTTAAATCCAGGCTCAAAACGGTTCTGTTGATCTGTGCATATGGCTGAAAGGTTTTTATTTTTATTCTGCACTCTTTTGTTTTAATGTTTTAATGTTAATTTTATGATGATTATTTGTGATTATTCATGTTTGAGTTGTGTGATTTTAATGTCTTTCTGTTCGAATTGTGCTATACAAATAAACTCGCCTTGCCTACTGCAATCACTCAGTTTATGGACAGACCTCATGTGAAAGAACCTCCAGAATTCACTCACTGAGCTGCAGAGGCTGCACTAGCACCGAGTCATGGCTGTCTGCAGGTTCTGGGGTTTAGGCAGTGACCATTCAGATCAGAAAGAGACATTTTAAGTTTAAACTAACTGGATTTCAGCATTGAAACTTCTAACCCAAATGAGAGGCTCACGTGAAGCTCATTCTGCTCTCTGATTGGATAATCATCTTGAGAACCAAAACAATACATTATAAACTTGACCAACGTGTCCAGTGTTTCGTAATTAAGAATACATCAGTATTACATTTTTTACCACTAAAAGCTATATTTGAGTTGAGCATGTTTACTCCATATCTGGGGACACACAGACGTCAAGTTTATGGAATTTCAAATACAAATCCCACATACAGCTCCTTTAAACTAAGAGCAGAATGTCACTAAACCAAATGTAGGGAATGGTACATGTCTGTATTACATTGTTTTGTTACACTTTGCTTCAGACTTCATGCTCTGCGGTTGTCATCTGAAGCATAGAGTACATTTCCATGGCAATATCAATATCTTCCATTAATTTCTTCCACTACAAAAATCTGCTCCTGCACAGACACTGGGTGTGTCTGTGGAGATGGACCAAAAGGAGGAAAAGCTTAAAGGGGTCTCAGTTAAAATATGTGATTGTTGGACTGTAGTCAGAAGACACCCAATGTGGAGCGACTTAAGACTTCAAAAGTGTGATCAGTTCCATAGCTCTTTTGTTTTCTTTTATAGCTAATGCGTCACTCCATTTTTCAAATGCTCACAACAAACACGGAGGATTCACAACTCATCAACAGACAAGCTGACACTGTCCTCAGTTATGATTAAGAAAAGCCTGTTTACCCCCTTCAGGATAACTGCATGAAACTGCAGGTTTAAAAATGGTCAAACTCAGGTCTGGTAAAAATAAAAATCGAATCAAATAAATGAGCAGAAGACCAGTTAATCTCATTGAACAGAGGACATAATTCATGCAAAACTGACAATGACCAACATATCACTCGGCTTTCTCCAGGTGCTTAGAGAAGGTGCACTGATTACATATTGCAGTAGCAGTAATGGTTTGTTACAGATACAGAAGTAAAAAGTTACTCTAGTCGTAAAATCTACTTAAGTAACAGTATTTAAGTTAAAAAAATATATTTAAAAAAGTAAAAGTATTTCACACAAGTAAAGTAATAGTTTTCACACAACATATTGTTAATTGTTAAAGTAAAATATAAAACATAGTGAGACAACAACAAAAAACAGAATAATAATAATAATAATAATAATAATAATAATAATAACATAAAAATACATATTTTGGTTGTCAGGAGCAATATGAATCAATTTCTTAATTTTTCTCATGAATTTTGTGTATTTATTTTTGTTTTGCTCAAAGCCGAAGCTTGAACTCGAAAACTTTAGTCAGGATGTGACCACGAACATGGTAAAAATAACCCCTCAAACCATATGAAAAGTATTTTTCAGTATCCAGTTCATCATAGTGTAGAAAGTACAGCTGCCTGCAGTAAAAAAGTATCCACTGTAAAGTGTACTTAAGTAAAGTACAGATACCCAAAAATTCTACTTGAGTACAGCACTTTACTACTTGTACTTCTTTACATTCCACTATGGCATATTAGAATTGAATTGAAATGAAGTCCATGAACAGTCCCTGGACTTATTCTGAACAACTTTGCTATAAAACAGTGTGTTCTCAATGACATGTTGCTGCTGCTAAAATGCTTTCTTACTTTGTCCTTTCCTCTTGCTGTTAACAGAGGGAGCTCTAACACAATTCTATCAGTTCGGAAACTTCAAGTGCACATATGTGCCTTATTTTAAGTTGTGAAACATGAAATACAAATGTCAAAGTGATCAAAACCTTGTTTAAAAGCCAGTAAAGGCCACAGTTTAACCTCGATAATCCACTTCAATATAGCAGATGCAGATAAAATTGTATGTATTGTAAGGGACTTTTAAACAGGAAATGTAGCACAAATATGGTTGAATTTGTATTAGAGCTGATTTTGAGCTGTATCTTACAAGTATAAGACACATAGACTAGTATACATCCATGGACCACTATAAACCTACTGGACACTGAGGGATTATACAGATATAAGGCCATGTGGGAATAGAAAAGAACAAACTATCATTTAATATGGAAAATCACATCACATTCTATTGTCTGAAGAAATTTTTTTTCATTGTCATTGCAGTATCAGAATTGGTATCAAGTGTAATCCTTAGTATCAAAATTGACTTTGAAATGTTCATATCATGACGACACTAGTCCAGCCTTCTCTTGTCTGGATGGGGAGGGCTGATGGGTGCTAATTACAGGTACAACGACAACAACAAATATGAACAAAAACTATGGCGCCCCCACTCTTCAGAGCAGTTTTAAAGCGTTCACTCAGGCTGTGTGTGTGTCGGCCTCGTGCGCCTCTCATCTGAAAAATGTTCTTCACACGCTCCACTGCATTCCCCCAAAGTACAGCGGCACTTTTGTCTAGTCTTCCATATTGTGGGCCATTCCTCTCTCTCAGTGAAAGCACTTTTGGATGAGGGCTGTAAAATGAATCACTACAATAAAAATGACTTGCATTAAGCTGCGTTCACACTTTTACTCTCAGCACATCAAAGACGAGATTAAACTGGGACTACAGCCGGGCTAAACCTGGACTAGAACAGGACTAAACCAGGATTACAAAACCAAGTCTACATCAGGACTAATTTGGGATCAAACCAACACCAAACCAGGAGCAAATTTAAATGTTTTTGTTACATGTTTAAAGATGGAATATGTAATTTGGAGGGTCTGCCACCTGCTTTTTCTCCGTGAAGGAGCTTTGTAAAAATGTTCCACACTATTTAATTAATCCAAACTATCTTCATGGACTTGAACCAGAACCAAACCAAGAGCAATTTTACATTTATAAAGAAGACATAGTATATATACAGTATATGGCATGTTTTGGAGTCTGCGTGTAGTCCACATAATTAGCTGATTATCTCAATAGTTGTCATTAATAAATTAATCAGTTTCAGTGATGCTAGACTTACATACAAATTCTACAAATTAAACATTTTTAAAATTCTAGTAATTTTCCCACATTTTGAAATCCTTCATTGTTGCAGTGCCAGGTTATTTCTCCGTGTCACTGGCACTCCTGTCTCCTCACCAGGGCGTTTGTACTTGGGCAAACATGGATAACTGAATAATGCATGCTGTTTGGGGACTTAATCCTGCTAAATCTGCGCTCGCCGTCTTAAACAGTGTATTTAGCAGCTTTTTTGTGGATCGAGGCCGGAGCGCGGGAGTTGAGATGACAAGCGCGCATCTTCCCAGTGCAAGGCTACGTCAGGCACACACGCTAATGCTAATGCTAATCCCCAGCTTTTGTGTTCATGATCTGTCTCCAATGTCAGTGTATGCACCATGTAGTTAACCAATGATGGTTGAGCCGAGAGCAGGAGTCGAACCGCCAACCTTCACATCAGTGGACAAACACTCAACCAACTAAGCTATAGTTACCCATGTATGATATATGATTATCATTATTCTCCAATAATCAGGATGGGTGCATTGGCATGCTAGTTGTTATTAACTGAAAAGTGCTTATCAGCTCATCATGGTGAATAATTAGGATGCTCAGAATGCATAATGTAAATGAGGAATAACTTTGGACCTCTGTAAACTGAACTAGTCATTTTGTTGTTGCTTCATCTCACATTTTCTCATTCACTGTTTTTGTTTTTCTTTGTTCACTAATTTCTACATAATCATATAGATTCATGACTATGGAATGATGGTATAAAAAAGTCTAAATTTAAAGATTACACAAACATTTACTAGAACAGATAAAGGGGCATTTTGGGAAAAAAAAAATATGTTGGAGGCTCGTAATTTACTCTAGAACCATGTTTTCAAAAGCCCATATCCCACCTCTACTGGGACCTTCTTGTGGTGAGCTGCCAGTGCTAAGCATTATATCCACATAAGAATGTAATATCTGTTAGAAACTAGTTGTAACTGAACATGGCTAATCAAACTATATATTGATATCACCAGTGCTGTTTTTGCTCATACTAGTCACCACCCCCTCTGTCGGGGGCGGGCTAAAGCCTGAATAATTGTCCATTAACCACAGGGCCAGTGCTTCAACCCTGACAGAGAGAGATCCATTCACTCTCTTCATTCAATACAGTCTAGTTTAAAACGACCAATTCACCTCCACATCCTGGTCTGGGGGTTTGAAGGTGGTGGGTGGAGTCACATTTGCATAAAGTATACATCAGAATGCACCATGGTCTGGGAAACATACTACAACTATAGAGAGTCCTTCTTTCATAGACATACTGCTAACAGTCATTACCCTTTTGAACTACTCTAGCAGTCACTGGAATGCATGAGGGACACGGCGAAGGAGTGAAGGTAGGTCAGTGAAAAGATTACGGTATTTTCTAAACACAATAAATCGTAATAACTTTTATAGTAACTTTTTTGGAGAAGGTTCTGTTATTTGCTTGTCTCCATTGAGATGTTACTGAGATGCTTTGCCTGGAATGTTCTGCATTATGTCATGAAACATTTCTATCCAACACTTATTTCTTAACATTTAGTGCTTTTTATTGCTAAAAAAAAAAAAACACACCTAAAAAACAAGAATTCTTACTGTGAGTGGGATGCGGCTCCACAGATCTGACCTGTAAATTGGTCTAATGCCGTGACCAACTGCTTGTTTCCTTGCAGATAAGTTAATTGCTATACTTTGGGACATTCCTGGCACATTATCTCTGTGAAGACGGTGGCAGACAGCAAAAGTTAATTACTGTAACTTTAAAGTTAACCATGCAGATTTTGACACACATCTGGTTTACATCTGGAATGAGCTAACCTGCAGCAACACAGCATCATTGTGGGGATAATCTTGTTTAAACATAATTTGCAATATTGATGAATAATGTCCTTTCTTCCATTGAGCTGTTGTCTTGTGTTGCGTAAGATACCCCCACTGTTCATATGCTAACATGGTTAAAGTGCGCTACACTGAAAGTCACTGCTATAATAATCATTTATAAATTGGCCACATGAATATGCAGATCCCTCGTGACACAATCTAGACCAAATTTATAACTTTGAATGATGTAAAATCAACACTGTTGCCATGACAAATCAAAACATCCCATTTCTACTTGTAAAGGTCATAACCCATGATTAACAGCCTGACCAGCCAGTCCCCTCCACATTCTGTTTGGATTCAGACCCGTCTGGAATGGGACCAGAGAGCATGACAAACCTCTGATCTAATGAGGTTGACCACAGCTGCTCATTTGTATCATGTAACTCTCAAATGCAAAAAAAAAAAAAAAATCTAAAATTCTCATATCACAGCACAGACCATGTGTCACTCTGATTGGTTACGCTGCCTGTCAATCACGTCCAACTCAAATCAGGGAGAGAGGATATGGCTCCAGACCCACTTGTCTTTGTAAAGTTTTGTCAAAGTGTGTGTTTCTGGCTGGACAGGTAAGTGAATCTGTCTTATGAAAATGACTCAAATCAATATAATTCCAATTCTGAATGTATATTTAAAGTTATTGTGATGTTGAATGGTAGTTTTTAAATGCACACACCCCTCTGCCGTGCCCCTGTATACAGCCCTTCCTCTGCTGTAATGTGAACGGGGCGCACACATTTCTCAAATCACAAAACAACGCCTTCCAATTACTCCAGTGTGATGGTTGTGATTGCATTTTCTAATTATCATTCGGAGGCGTCCTTGGGCTTTAATGGCATTCTGGGTATTAATCTTTGATGTGTTGAGCCTATTAAGCATTAGGGCCACAGTATCTCCCCCGCCACTGGCCCAAGCACTCCATTAAAGAGGAGTGTGGTGCTGTCAGCTTCACTGCGCAGCCTGTTAGAATGCCACATATGCCGAGATGTTTACGATAAGAATATATATAACAGTCATATGAGCACACATAGTAGAGTTAGCGAAGGGTGACTTAAATCATGACACTACAAGACAATACAGTTATAAAAGCACACTGTATGCATCCTGAAGTAGAGGCTAAGGAAGGGCATCTGATTTGAAATGTAACACAAATCATAATATTACAAGGCCATACAATCATAGGAGCACACAATATTGTTAAGAAATGACATCTGACTTAAATCATGACACTACAAGACAATAGAGTCAGAAGAGCAAACTGTATACATCTCAATATGGAGGCTAAGGAAGGGCATCTGGTTTAAAAGAGGAGGCATCCTGTGACATTTTAAGGACTCACCATTCAACTGATTAATTTGTCAATTGCCATGGCAACATTTTTTTTTTTTTTTTTTTTTATCATTGTGAAGCCCATGGATAGGACTGATGAACCATGGAAAAAGGAATGTGTGAGGGAGGGCATCTGACAGAATCTGACTCACTCTACGTAAATCATTTCAAATCCCTTTTGTGCACTTAGATTGTCGACATTCTGTTTTGCTGACCATAGAAAGGATCAACTGTTATATTGACACGATAAAAGACACTGAAGGGGCCGATATGAAGGCCTTTAACAAAGAGGATTGTGCTTGGAAGGGCATCTGACAGAATCTGACTCATGAAACTTACACAATTTCAAATCCCACTTGGGTTGGAGAACATTTGCTGTGCTGACTATAGAAAGGATCAACTGTTATATTGACATGATAAAAGATAATGAAGGGACCTGAACGTCTTAGAGAGGATTGTGCTTGGGAGGGCATCTGACAGAATCTGACTCATGCTACGTAAGTCATTTCAAATCCCATTAGTACAAATTTGCTGTACTGACCATATAAAGGAGCACCTGGGAGAATAAAAATAAACACAGATAGTACTATGAGATGGTTTACTCAAGCGGTTGGCAGATTGCTGTATCTATTATGTCCTAAATGTTGTTTGTGGAGATGCTTTTCCGGCAAAGGGCATCGCTGTAGAATTTGCTGAATAAGTCCACCTTTGATCACGAATAAAAACTCCTGAAAACGCTCTTTGGGAGAAAATCTTTGCTAGCACTTAAGTCTGCATGGATTTGTGCATAACATGTAGATGTGCACACAGCTAGCCTAAGAACACCAGACGGAGCGGGGAGTGAACTAAGCACTTTTCCCTGGCTGTTCGCTCCCACTGAACAATAATTATAGGTGCGATGTACAGCAGAAATGTAGAGTAAGCCTTAGGAGCGTAACATAGTGCATTATAATGGAACGGCGGTTTGTACAGAGCCAGAAGAGCACCTGAACGCACCGCTGTTGGTGTCTAAGTACGTGTCTATATAAATGGTAAATGGTCACATTTTTATATAGCACTTTTCCACCTTCAAAGCACTCAAAGCATCACTAACCCATTCACATACACATTCATATACCAGTGTACACAGACACTGGGGGCAAGGTGGGTTAAATGTCTTGCCAAAGGGCACAACAACATTTATCTGTGGGAGCTGGGGTCAACCTGTCCTGTCAGTGGATTTGACTGACGATGTTTATGTCAAGAGCAGGATTGAACCTCCAACCTTTGAATCAGCGGTTAAACACCAAATGCTGCTGTCATCCACATGCATAATTATTGAGAAGGGAGAGTTTACAATATGACAGAGATATTTTTGAATGGAATATCATATTGGAAAATCCATAAAGGTTGATCCATAGCTATTCTTGGAAGGAATTGGTCTCAAGTTCTTTCAGCTGACACAAATAATGTCTTTGGGGTTGAATAATGGCACCACTGTTTGAAGCTAAAATGAAGAACAGGTCTTTCACAATAAAAAAAAAAAAAATAAACTGACAGAGAAGATTTTGGACTTTGTGCTAGTTTTAGTTTCATGTGGATAGGCCCAGTAATTACACAGATATGAACCATATACCAGGTCCACACATCTGCATCTGACAGTTACACAACATAGTCCACCTGAGGATTCTGACCTGTCTCCAGCTCAGTCGTGGCCTTTTTAGAAAGTTATTGAACTAAGAGAATGAAAAACGCACCTCCCTAAGAAAAAATTTGTGTAATAAAATTGTGCAATGAAACAGTAATATATATGATCTATATTTGTATAGTATATTATTCTTATTTTGTATAGTTTATAGTTATAGTCACACACACACACACACACACACACACACACACACACACACACACACACACACACACACACACACACACACACACACACACACACACACACACACACACACACAGAGTTATTGTTTTGCTGTATTGCATTTGAGGCTTGACTGTTCAAACAATTTCCATTTTCACCTACCCCTCTGCACACAAATCTGTATATGCTAGTGATTGTTTTTATTTATTTGTTTTTTAAGTGGTTTTCATGTAATACACATAGAACTAAAAAAAAAAAAAACACACAAATGAAAATGTGCCGTTTGATTTGATGAAATGAAACTCTGAAGAGGCTGGGTCAGCAGAGACGTCAGTTCTATCCTCCTGAACAGAAAGCCAATTAACCCATTTGTATGAAGTCTACCGGATCAATATTTAGGTTTAATATGGATAAAAATATATAATCAATATCCACATATGCTATAATTTACAGTTTAAAACTACTCTCCAATCTTATATTATTTCCTCGATTATATTTATGAATAATAATAATAATCATCATTTAATTAGGGGCCATGTTTTTTCTATAAGTATATGACTGTTTCAAAAGCCTCCAAATCGCTGTGTGATTTTCCTCTGTGAATCAAACCACACTCACCATTGCGCAGTATACATTTGGACTATTAATATTTAAAGATGTTCCATTTGGCTTAAACGTGGGAACGGCAGTCATCTGGAGCCCACTTTTGAAAACGGCATTACCATAAAAGAGCATATTTCCATCTCGAGTTGTGTAGATGCAGACGGAGCTTTCAAGTGGCTAAACGCTGAGCATGTGAGCGCGTTTCTCTTATGAAAATGACTGTCTGATACTTTGCTGATTACATTTTACAATAAGCCTCAGTGCGGAAACGGAGCACTTTAAATGGTTTGTCATTTGCAACAGCTTTAACAAAGGTAGGACAGAAACGCAGGCTGTAGAAGCAGTACAAGTTCAATTGGATTTGTGTTTTGGGGAACATGTATGGACATGCTCCTGAGATCAAAATTACCAATGCTAACTTCAAAGAAGATTTGATTTTGACCAAAATTTTAACTCAAATAAGTCCATGACTTTAGCAAAGGTTTAGACTTAAGGCCCAGCTGGTACATACTGATGAGCTAGTATTTCAATGCAAAAGTAGAAAATGGCAGTGAACACATTATTTAAAATATTTTAATTTACAGGGACACATTGAATTCATAAATATATTTCCCCCCAAACATGTTTTGTTAAAAATCATTACAACATCATACAAAATCAGACCGCTATGTGTGTACTGTGCATGTAACTGTACAACACTACTAATGGCAGACATGTGTGAGTGCCTACAAATGATGCTACTGTGGGATGAGACCTGACCCCCGCTTCACTTTTCTGTCTGAAAAATGTGTTCAGAAGCTGTGCATGTGTCCCAAATGTCATGCATGTGAACACTAGTTAAGAGCTAGGAATAAAACAGATAGACTGAAATAACTACATCCTTTTGTACAGTTTGAAAATGAGGTATTCCAGCTTTAATATTGACACGTTACAAAACAGTGGATTACATTTATTACTACATGCTTCATTTCATGTTTCAAAGCTACCTCAATCTCGCTCCAGTATATTCTTAGGAGTTAATAAGTTACATCTAAATAGAAAGTGCTTTATTGTCTGAAAATCTGGAAGTGTGCATTAGTTGTTGTTAGCTTTGCCATCACGTTAAAACTCTGTTCTGGTTTCTGAATGTTATGAAAAACACGTATAAACTCATTGCTGTGAATAATTAGGATGCTCTGAATGCATAAGGTCAGTGAGGAATAACTTTGGACAACTGAAAACTGTTTAAAATGAACTAGATCTGTTTTTCACATTTTAAAATTAGGTCCAGTGCATTAAAGAAATTCTGTGGTTTAGCACCGTGGACAGAAAAAGGCTGAAGACTGAACTAAACCATTTTGCTACTTTAAAGTGTTGCTCATACCACATCTGTGCTTGTTTCTGCTCTTCTAACGTCCCTGATAAAGATACAGTGAATCTGAAGGTCACCGTAGAGGCGTCATGATTACTGCTCAACATTTGTACTCCAAACATTTGTCCAATCGCTGGATTTACGGCGTGAGAGAGGGCCGTATTTTCTCTGACAAACAACTAACCATTTCTACAAGGTTGGTGCAAGGAAGCTGCCCGTTGATTGGCACTTTGAGTATCCCTGCTGATTGCAATGCTGCTATTGACAAGGCTGTAACCAACACACACACATGCGAGCCCACACACACACACACACACCACACACACACACACACTCACACCACTCACACACACTCTCTCCTCCGTGAATCAGGCTGCAGCTTCACTCAGGACCACTTGGGGGAGCCCTGGCCCTTTGTGAAGTCTTCAGCAGAGCAGCTATAAGCAACTCATGTTTTGAAATCCTCTAAGCAATTTTGCGATACTCTCAACGCTTCCACGCTCAAAAGCTCTTAAAAAAATGCAGGGACAGCTTGCTTTGTTGAGGCATACATAAAATACGACACCGCTACAAGACCATAAGTGCATTTTGACATGAATTAAACGTTGGAAGACATGTTTTGGACTTGTAGAAAGCAGATTTTCTCAATATAGAAATTGCAGGGGGAAAGAAAGCATGGTTTTGATAATGTAAATGGTGCTAAGAAGTTGATTTTTGGTTTTGTACTTTCAAACTGCACTCACTAAGAGCCGTGTTTAATCGTAATCTCTCTCACTTTAGCATGCAAAGGTCATCACATATCTGACATTAACACCAAAGTCAAGCAGCTAATTTGCGCCAGACAATATCGCGCTGCTAAAGCCCCTAGGGGATACGGCTCCAATTCGTGTCACTGCTAAGCGACATGCCTGGAAAGAGAAGAGGAAGAGAGAGGGAGAGAGGGAAGGAGAGAATCCATGGAGGAGAGGATTAAGTTTGTATGGCAGAGTTGCACATGGCACAGACCAGTGGAGCTTATACTGCCCTGGTTCATGATAAACGGCATCATAAGTTTTTATTTTTTTTTTTCAAGATAGGAACGCTACAGTGACTCTCCATCAAAAATCTGCCCACCAGCTCAAGCCAAACCTTTCGTTAGACTTTGACATAGCAAGATCTTCTCCACAAAAACTCAAAAATACAGCCCCAGAGATTAGCTCAAAAGATAGCTTACATCACATTCAAAAATGATGAGATTGTAATGAGGGTTGACACGAGATTTTTGCGGCATAATCTGGGTTTGAACTCTGCATAAAATTTGAAGAAATACACTTCTCCAAGGCAAGTCCGATTGTGATATCGCCTGTGACTGATTCAAATGAGCTGACTTTAGTTGACATTTAAGACTGGCTAGATGACATTTTGTCCCTTAACCTTGGGCATAAACAGGACAGAGCCAAATGGATATCTCTAAATGCTAAAATTAAAAAAAAGTCAACACCTGAAGGCATTCGTGTTGCTAAAATTTAAAATTGATTTCATAATATTTTCTCATAGCTTTGAGGTTGACAGCTGTGTAACGATATAGAAGTAGGACTGTCAAATGTACACCCAATATTGTCAGAAGAGTAGGATTTACTGAGAATCCCTGTAAGCCAATTGAAAGTGCGAAAATAATGACAGATAGTAAGAAGCCGCGTGTTTTTCAAGCATTTGGTTCAGAAGCGATTGAAATGTGGTCTTTGAAGTTGTCTTTTTCAACACTGAACTGTCGTCAGCAAAAAAGGGCATTGAGGGCGGCTTGAAGATGCACAAAAATACAAAGAACCCTGTGAGATGATTTAGGGGGAAGTGTGGCCATATCCGTATGTTGCCAGTGAGAATAATTGTATGCATATGGTGAAATGAAGTTTGGAAAGCGTATCTAGAACGCTGTTTTGATCAGTCTAGGCACTACGAAAGAACATAGACAGTCCTGTAAGGTTGACCAGTGCAACTACAGAAGACTTGAAAAGAAGTGAGTGGTAAATCTAAACATCTCAACAAGAGACTTAGAGGAATTTGGAGGCAATTTATTTAAAATTAATCGAATTTGAAATTAGTTTGTTTGGTTTTCCTTTTTTTTGGATCGGTTCAAAAGACACAAAGCAGGGGAGGACAACTGACAGGCCATTTGAGGAAGACCAATGCATAAAACAAAACAACAAAAAAAAAAAAAAACAAAAAAAACACATCTGAAAATGGGTTGGCTAAAAAAAGCTAACCAAATCAGTTTCAAATGTCAGACAAATTTTAAGCACATTGAAACTTCAAATGCATTTCTACATTGGTTTTATATCATACAAGCAGAGGACATTGACAGTCCTTCTGAGGTTGTCCTATGCATAGAATATGAAATTATATTAAACAAAACCAAAAAAAAAAAAAAAAGTGGTTAGTTGGCAAAAAAAAAAAAATCTGGTTCTTAAATTCTGTAGGGGGAAATTGTTAAAATCACATTATTTGACAAACTTGAGTTGAATTTTCTACCACATGTTTTGAGAGTCATAGAAAGCAAAGGGACAACTGACATACCCTTGCTTGAGCTTGACCACTTTTACAAAAACAAACACCACACAAAAAATACAACAGGGAAGAAAATGCCATTTGCCATGAAAATCTGTTTTAAAAATGACCTCTTAAACCTTAAGTTGAATCTGAAGTTAGAGTTCTTCATCGGTTTAATGGTGCACGATCCAACCCCACTGACATGCCTTTTGGGTTACATAAAAAAGCATAGACATTGAACAAAAATGAGTAGTGCTGTACCTTAGACTGTTGCCGGCGTTGCCTCCATGTGCGTGGAGCCAGATGATCGGTGCTTTGCGTTGTCGTTGGTCACTGGTGCGTTTGGCGAGCGCTTACATTTCCAGACTGCGATCGGTGCGGCGGCTCAGATAGTGTGGCGTGTGTGTATGCTGTGCTCCCCTCTCTTGCCTCTCTCTCTTTCCCTCCCTCCCTTTCCCTCTCTCTCTCTCTCTCTCTCCTCCTTTCGGTAGCAGAGCATCACTTTTGGCGGCGCATGTGAGCGAGCCAGGAACCGAGGCGACTCAGCTCCTGATTGGCTGCCATTCACAAGTTAGCGATAAAGAAAAGAAGCCAGCGAGGATGGAGAGAGAGAGAGAAGAAGGGAGGGAAGAGAGGAGGGGGGAGGGGAGAGGGGAGAGGAGAGAGGAGAGAGGCCTTACATCCAAGCGAACATGAGTTGGCCATGGCTTGGAGGAGCAGAGAGGTTAGGCAGTGCGTTTCAGTGTTTTCCTGGGCAGAGGAGGGATGGAGAGCGGTCTTTAAATCAGTAGGATAGATGGATGTGCCATGTGCAGAGACAGGAGAAGAATAGTGGACCAGAGGATCAGTGCTAATGAAGAAGGAGGCAGCTGTGTACAAGGATATAGTCCACTGTTTGTCTTAATCACTGTGTGTCCAATATATCAACTCTTAAACATGCCATTAGATTAGATTAGCATTATGTAACATGATCATTTACAATATTGCCTGAGAAGTCCACACCGTTATCACTGATATGTGATATGTGTTTTCAGAGGCATATCAGTCTGGTCTCCATTCCCAGCCAGAACCAAACGTGACAATCCAATCAAATTTGTTTATTTTAGTTTTGCAAGTGAAACGAAAGAGCAAATTTTGAACAAAATCAAATGACTCTCACCTCCACCAGCAACAGAGTTTAGTGCTTGGTTGAACTGAAATCTGCAATGTTTTTTCAGTCTCTAGGATATATATGTTTTTATTTATTTATTTCTTGCAATCAGAAAATGCGTGCTCCTGATTGGCTAATCCACCTGTCAATCACACTTTTCTGGAAATGGCAAGATTTACAGGTGACCACACTCACATCTTTGTACGGTACTGGATAAGTGTGTATTCTGACGCCCAGGAGATTTGCAAAGTGGATGTGTCTACAATATAGTAGTAGTAGTAGTAGTAGTAGTGGTAGTAGTCGTAGTCGTAGTCGTAGTCGTAGTCATAGTAGTAGTAGTAGTAGTAGTAGTGCTATGTGTTGTCCTATGCTAACAGTAGGAGATTTGTGTAGTCGAGGGCTTTTCCCCGTATTTCATGATGGTAATATGATAAATGTATTGATTTGGGTGGCCCTTGTCTCCATGGAGATGTTATTGCAAAAATGACATTAAACATATCTGGCATTTAATCAATTGCAGGTGATTTTTTTTTTTTTTTATTCTTACTGTCTGTGGGGTTGCCGTTCCACAGATCTCATCTGTAACTTGGCCTGGTGATGTCACCTGCTTGCTGATGAAGATAAGCTTAATGCCATACCATGAAACATTCCAGGCAAAGTAATTACATCATCATCTGCAGACCCTCCATCAGAAAAAGTTACATAGTGTACCTTTAAAGTGTGATTTGATGAGGGAAAGTGGCATTTTGACAAAGACACATGGACACATGTAATAAAGCACCTTTTTATTGTTGCACCCCCAGAGGAATTGATCGGCCACGCACCAACCTCTTTAAAGATTCTATATTTGCAAAAATGGACTCTTGTGAGCGTCTGCCATGTTATAATATTACTATCCTCACAAAACATTAACTGGAGATGTTTGATGTTTTTATGTTTGTTTTTTTCACAAAATGTTTGAGTAACCCCTTTATTAATTAGCTGTTTATCTACAAAATCCACACAGCTCAAAAATGCTCTGTAGTCCATTTGCTGAGATGTCATCTGAAAAAGCTGTAGTTGTCTTCAAAGGTCAACACAGCAAATCTTTAAATGTTGTTATTATTATTATTATTATTATTCTTATATAGTATTATTATTATTATTATTATTATTTTAGTTTATTATTATGTATTTATTTATTATTTATTATTTATTTATTTAATTTATTTATTTATTTATTTATTTATTTATTTTATTTATTTATTTTTTAATTTATTTAATATTTATTTTTACCTTTATGTCAGCAGAGATTGGCTGTTCCAGGGCTGAAGTCTTCCAAATAATTCCAGTGAAAGTGTAAAAAACACAGTGGAGCACTTCCTTCACATGACAAGTAGTAGGAGGTTGTTTGCATTGAGAGAGAAGACCACAGCTAAAATCTGCAGGGTTTTTGTGTAAAATGTAAAATCAGGTTTGTTGAAACAACACACAAACTCCCAGGTTTGTTTTTGTTTTGATGAGACAGAAAAACATTAGATCAGTGGTAAAAATGGGTGTGTCATTTGGACCTTTAACAAATTCTAGAGGGCCAGCAGCAAACAGTGTCTTTGAAGACTCGATTAAGTCAAATTTGCTTTTTTCTTTCTTTTGCAGTTATTTATTTATTTTGTTTTTTCGTAACTGCAGAGTTATAGAAGGTCCATGTGCACATTTTCTGAGTGTTACATAAGATTGAGAAGAGAACTAGCCAATCATATGTCAGTACATGAGTGACAGCTGGCTTCCTGCTGCTGCTTTCAAAGACCCACTGTTCAAAAGAGCGCTTTAAACCAGAATGATGTTTAAGATGGACTACTCTGCTGAGCTGGAGCTGCTCTGGAGATTTTCCAGTCGTGTTTGCTGTTTAACTGTGTGATTGCACATGTGTGACCTGATTTATGGTTAATATCTGTAATTATATTATGGCCTATCCATGTGACACACAAAAACTGGCACAAAGTTCAAAATCTTCTATTGTCAGAACTTTGTAATATGAATATGGTTAATTTGTGGAGCCAATCTCAGTGATAATATATATATAAAGGGGGGGCTAAAACAGATATGACATTGGGGACTCTGTAAATGTCTGGCATTTCATCACAGGACAGGACGAGTGCCTCATCTCCCAAAGCCCTAAACTTCACCAAAATAACTGTTCCTAAACCATTATTCAAATCAAAGTTACCAATTTACTTTACTAGCCCAAAATCAAAGTCGCCGAGGAAATGACTTCAGTTTTACAATTCTATTTATTTTGTAAACAGAAACAAAAAGCCCAAAATCACAATAGCAGTCGCCTCTTCGGGCTGAACATTTGATTTAAACCAACAGAAAGTTAGAAAAATCAACGAGACCAAAAACAGACCTTTAAAACAAGCAAAAATTAATCAAACAGAAAACAAGCCAAATGGATTCCCCAAGATCTGTCCAAGAGCCACTCAACAAAGAGCCAGAGCCACTCAACTAAGAGCCAGAGCCACTCAACAAAGAGCCAGAGCCACTCAACTAAGAGCCAGAGCCACTCAACTAAGAGCCAGAGCCACTCAACAAAGAGCCAGAGCCACTCAACTAAGAGCCAGAGCCACTCAACTAAGAGCCAGAGCCACTCAACTCAAAGAGCCAGAGCCACTCAGCCACTCAACTATGGACAGAGCCACTCAACTAAGAGCCAGAGCCACTCAACTAAGGACAGAGCCACTCAAGTATGGAGAGAGCCACTCAACTAAGAGCCAGAGCCACTCAACTAAGAACAGAGCCACTCAAGTATGGAGAGAGCCACTCAACTAAGAGCCAGAGCCACTCAACTAAGGACAGAGCCACTCAACAAAGAGCCAGAGCCATTCAACTAAGGACAGAGCCACTCAAGTATGGAGAGAGCCACTAAACTAAGAGCCAGAGCCACTCAACTAAGAGCCAGAGCCACTCAACTAAGGACAGAGCCACTCAACTAAGAGCCAGAGCCACTCAACTAAGAACAGAGCCACTCAAGTATGGAGAGAGCCACTCAACTAAGAACAGAGCCACTCAAGTATGGAGAGAGCCACTCAACTAAGAACAGAGCCACTCAACTATGGAGAGAGCCACTCAACTAAGAGCCAGAGCCACTCAACTAGAGACAGAGCCACTCAAAAAAAGCCAGAGCCACTCAACTAAGAGCCAGAGCCACTCAACTAAGGACAGAGCAACTCAACTAAGGACAGCACCACTCAACTAAGAGCCAGAGCCACACACCTAAGAGCCACTCAACTAAGGACAGAGCCACTCAACTAAAGGACAGAGCCACTCAACTAAGGACAGAGCCACACAACTAAGGACAGAGCCACTCAACTAAGAGCCAGAGCCACTCAACTAAGAGCCAGAGCCACTCAACTAAGAGCCGGAGCCACTCAACTAAGGACAGAGACACTCAACTAAGGACAGACCCATTCAACTAAGAGCCAGAGCCACACACCTAAGAGCCACTCAACTAAGGACAGAGCCACTCAATTAAAGGACAGAGCCACTCAACTAAAGGACAGAGCCACACGACTAAGGACAGAGACACTCAACTAAGAGCCAGAGCCACACACCTAAGAGCCACTCAACTAAGGACAGAGCCACTCAACTAAAGGACAGAGCCACACGACTAAACACAGAGACAAACAACTAAGAGCCAGAGCCACACACCTAAGAGCCACTCAAATAAGGACAGAGCCACTCAACTAAGGACAGAGCTACTCAACTAAGGACAGAGCCACAGATTTAAGGGACAGAGCCACTCAACTAAAGAACAGAGCCACTCAACTAAGGGACAGAGCCACTCAACTAAGGACAGAGCCACTCAACTAAGGACAGAGCCACTCAACTAAGAGCCAGAGCCACTCAACTAAGGACAGAGCCTCTCAACTAAGAACAGAGCCACACAACTAAGGACAGAGCCACTCAACTAAGAACAGAGCCACTCAACTAAGAACAGAGCCACTCAACTAAGAGCCAGAGCCACTCAACTAAGGACAGAGCCTCTCAACTAAAAGCCAGAGCCACTCAACTAGGGACAGAGCAACTAGAGCCACTCAACTAAGAGCCAGAGCCACTCAACTAAGGACAGCACCACTCCACTAAGAGCCAGAGCCACACACACCTAAGCCACTCAACTAAGGACAGAGCCACTCAACTAAAGGACAGAGCCACTCAACTAAGGACAGAGCCACACAACTAAGGACACAGAGCCACTCAAACTAAGAGCCAGAGCCACTCAACTAAGAGACAGAGCAACTAAGAGAGCCACAGAGCCACTCAACTAAGGACAGAGCCACTCAACTAAGGACAGACCCATTCAACTAAGAGCCAGAGCCACTCAACTAAGAGCCACAGAGCCTCTCAGCCACTCAATTAAAGGACAGAGCCACTCAACTAAAGGACAGAGCCACACGACTAAGACAGAGACACTCAACTAAGAGCCAGAGCCACACAACTAAGAGAGCCTCTCAACTAAGGACAGAGCCACTCAACTAAAGGACAGAGCCACACGACTAAACACAGAGACACTCAACTAAGAGCCAGAGCCACACACCTAAGAGCCACTCAACTAAGGAAAGAGCCACTCAACTAAGGACAGAGCCACTCAACTAAGAACAGAGCCACTCAACAAAGAGCCAAAGCCACATACCTAAGAGCCACTCAACTAACGACAGAGCATTCAACTAAGGACAGAGCCACTCAACTAAAACACAGAGCCACTCACTAAGAGCCAGAGCCACAACTAAGAGCCACTCAAATAAGGACAGAGCCACTCAACTAAGGACAGAGCCACTCAACTAAGGACAGAGCCACAGATTTAAGGGACAGAGCCACTCAACTAAAGAACAGAGCCACTCAACTAAGGGACAGAGCCACTCAACTAAGGACAGAGCCACTCAACTAAGGACAGAGCCACTCAACTAAGAGCCAGAGCCACTCAACTAAGGACAGAGCCTCTCAACTAAGAACAGAGCCACACAACTAAGGACAGAGCCACTCAACTAAGAACAGAGCCACTCAACTAAGAACAGAGCCACTCAACTAAGAGCCAGAGCCACTCAACTAAGGACAGAGCCTCTCAACTAAAAGCCAGAGCCACTCAACTAGGGACAGAGCCACTCAACTAAGAGCCAGAGCCACTCAACTAAGGACAGAGCCTCTCAACTAAAAGCCAGAGCCACTCAACTAAGAACAGAGCCACTCAACTAAAGGAGAGAGCCACTCAACTAAGGACAGAGCCACTCAACTAAAGGAGAGAGCCACTCAACTAAGAACAGAGTCACTCAAATAAGGACAGAGCCACTCAACTAAGAGTCAGAGCCACTCAACTAAGAGTCAGAGCCACTCAACTAAGAACAGAGCCACTCACCTAAGGGACAGAGCTACTCAACTAAGGCCAGAGCCACTCAACTAAGGACAGAGCCACTCAACTAAGGGCAGAGCCACACAACTAAGGACAGAGCCACTCAATTAAGAGTCAGAGCCACTCAACTAAGGACAGAGCCACTCAACTAAGGACAGAGCCACTAACTAAGAATAGAGCCACTCACCTAAAGGACAGAGCCACTCAACTAAGGCCAGAGCCACACAACTAAGGACAGGCCACACATTTAAGGACAGAGCCACTCAACTAAAGAACAGAGCCACTCAACTAAGGGACAGAGCCACTCAACTAAGAACAGAGCCACTCAACTAAAGGACAGAGCCACTCAACTAAGAACAGAGCCACTCAACTAAGGACAGAGTCACTCAACTAAGGACAGAGCCACTCAACTAAGAACAGAGTCACTCAACTAAGGACAGAGCCACTCAACTAAGAACAGAGCCACTCAACTAAGGACAGAGCCACTCAACTAAGGACAGAGCCACTCAACTAAGGACAGAGCCACTCAACTAAGGATAGTGCTACTCAACTGAGAGCCAGAGCCACTCACTTAAAGACAGAGCTACTCAAATAAGAGCCAGAGCCACTCAACTAAGAGCCAGATCCACTCAACTAAGAGCCAGAGCCACTCAGCTAAGAGCCAGAGCCACTCAAGTAAGGACAGAGCCACTCAATTAAGAACAGGGCCACTCCACTAAGAGCCAGAGCCACTCAACTAAGAGCCAGAGCCACTCAAGTAAGGACAGAGCCACTCAATTAAGAGCCAGAGCCACTAAACTAAGAGCCAGAGCCACTCAATTAAGAGCCAGAACCACTCAACTAAGAGCCAGAGCCATTCAACTAAGGACAGAGCGACTCAAATAAGGACTGAGCCCCTCAACTAAGGACAGAGCCACTCAACTAAAGGACAGAGCCTCACAACTAAGAACAGAGCCACTCAACTAAGGACAGAGCCACTCAACTAAGGTCCTTGGAACAGGATCAGGGCACAGGAGGGGATTTATTGTCCAACCATCTCCGGGCAATCAGTGGCCAGGCATCTGAACAGTTGCACTTCCCAGAGGGGAGTGGGACCGGGAACAACGTGTAATTAGCAATAAATACTTGGTAGTATTTGCTCACACAATGTAGGCTTTGGAGTGCACAGTATTAGTAAGAAGAATTGAAAATACAGTTTTTTCAGTGCACTTGTGTGTAAATTCCCCCACACGGAGTCAGGACAGAGGCCGGAGTCTGTCCACGGCCACACGGACATAGACAAACAACATGTAGTATGCTTTTTATATTTATTATTCTTTAAATATGTTATTTTAAATTTAAAATCTGAGCCTAACATTTATGTTAACAGCACATTTAGCTGCTACAAAGCTCAAGCAAACAAATGACCACAGAGAAACATCCAAGCCAGCTGATCTGAGTGTAATACATCATGTGTTTGTTATTACGGCAATACAGCATTTGTGTTTTTTCTAAAATAAACATTATAACAGTAAAATCAGCAAGACTGACGCAAATTCTGCAAATTACTCAAAATGGGGAATATGCCAACCAACTAGCTCTGAAATGCTACTGACATTTTACAACAATGCAACAGTCTTTCTACACCAAATATGGCAGAAGACTTTCCAGAGAAAACACTTGTCCCGTTTCATCACCGACTGAAACAACAGAGACAGAGTGCGGCTTAGAAGAGGCTTTTCTGTTGTGTCTCCAGAGTTCACCTGGCTCCCCCTGGAGGCTCACAGCTATGCTGCAGGACACAGAGGACAAAGAGGAGGAACACTTTTGTCCTGAGGGCTGTTACTCTCCTCAAACTGCCCTGACTCTGGATCCGATGGCCTGTTGAGCTGCACTATACTTTTGTTTGAGATTGCACTTATTGTATTTTATTTCACATTGAGCTTAAACTCCTCCTTGGGGACAAATAAAGTGCTTGATTGAACAGAACACTAAACTCCGCCCCCTTAAAAAGTACTGAACATTTAGGGAGTCCTGTGAAGTTGCCAGTTGGATCTGGAAGTGACATCATTACTTAACAACTCTATACTTTTCTAAGCATGTGTCATAATCACATTACAGGTCTGATCTGTGGAGAGGCAACCCCACTCACAGTTATTCATGGACCTCTGTAATAAAATTTTTTTGAAATATAATGTAATGCCAAACTGGATTATTTTAGGCAAAGCAACAATATCTTCATAGCAACAAGCAGACAGATTGTAGGACAGATTGTATTGTTCACTGCTGCACAGGCCAACCTGTCAGGAACCAGTACAGTGTTGTACCTGATTTTTACTGGCTTATTGTGAAAATTTGTGTAGTTCATTTTACAATTTGCAGGGGTCCACGCGGTCCTCCTCGCTTCCTTAATGTATTGCGAGCATTCTAATCATTCACTGTGCTGATTTATAAGTATGTTTCACAACTTTCAAAGGTCAGAGTGGAGCTTTACCATCACAGTAAAGCATCTAACATCTAGCAAGCTAACAGGACACTTCCTGGTTCTCAGATAATAAACCAGACAACAGGCAACAAAGCTGTTTATACAATACATGCTTTAATATTATGAAAGTATATTTATTCCGTTTGTGTCAGATCTAAACCAGATCTTCCCTGTGTGTTCCCTGTGTTGTTGGGGTGCTCGGGGGTACAGGCCTCCTCCCCCTCCTCATCTCCACTTGCAGCAAACATCCTCCACGTGTCACCTTTGATATGCACCTCCATCGTCTCTCCATCTAATCTGCCTTCAATGACAAACAGCCACAGAGGAACCGACCAGGAACCAAGAGGGACAAGCCCATACGCTGTAAATCTGAGGAGCGCTGAGGGGTGGAGGGATGGGGTAAAGGGCTGGATCTAATCCTGTTTTGGCGTCATCTGTTTAAGCTTTACTGTAAAAAGTGAAGATTTACAGGAAATTTCAATTGAATAACATTATTTATGCCCAAGGTGGAGATTCAGAAGGCACAAACAGAGCAGTGATGTCTATGAGATCAAAAACACAAATGTAAATCACAAAAATATAGTTTAATGTTGAAAATCTGTAAAATTCAGAATATGTGATTCATTTGAGCAATAAAAAGCAATAAAAAAAAACAAATCTTTTTCTTTCCAGCTTTTATGCATTATTACACTGATTAACGCTGAACCAAGAGAATCAGTTTTGAAGCAGAGCAGGTCACATGAGTGAGAGATCTGTGCACAAACATAAACATATGTGATAACATTTTTTTTTCTTTTCCTTTTTTCTTTTTTTTATTTGTTATTATTGTAGTGCAACATTTTATTTAGAATTTCATCATTCCAAAGGGTAAACTCACTCCCACTCTCAGTTTGAACCATTTTAAACACTTCTGAGCCTTGGTTGTTTCTCTCTGTGATTAGTTTGTAGATAAAATGAGTTCTCACATTGGCTTCTGTCATATTAAGAAATAGTAAAAGAGCCCATCTTTTGAACGACTCTTTGACATGAACAGATCCAAAAGATTCGGATCCCACAAAGGAGCTGAAAGTCCCATCACCAGTAATGAGAATGAAACCAGTCAAATTAGTAAATTATAAATACATAAATGATGGTTGACACTAAATAGAACAATATATGATGCAACATTATTTTAATATTTTCATTTTGCTTTTATTATATTATTTTATCATATTTAAATGGAAAAGGAAGTGGTCGCTAGAACTCGATGTAAATCAGTTAACCCAATATTTGGATTTCAAACAACATACAGGATGATGTAATTTTCTCAGTACTGCAGTCTATGTATGCATGAACGTGTATGTGTGTCACTTTATGGGGACCTGTCTGCCTCAAAGGGACAAAAAACACATCCCATGGAGTTAATCCTTCACTCAGATGAGTAATACGGTTTACAGTTACGATATGGATTTGTTTAGGTTGACTTTACGGTTTAGGTTAATGCTATTCAAGCAGTAATTATGGTTAAGGTTAGGATTAGTCTTCAGGAAGTGAAAGTCAATGTAATGTCCCCAAAAAGCATGGAAACCCAACAAGCATGCATGCACGTGTGTGTGTGTGTGTGTGTGCGTACGTGTGTGTGTGTGTGTGTGTGTGTGTGTGTGTGTGCCTGTGCGTGTGTGAGTACGTGTGTGTCTGTGTGTGTCTGTGTGTGCAGGTGTGTGAGGGGGGGGGTCTGTTCATGTGGCGTACGTGTGTGCATGTGTATGTGTGTGTGTGTGTGTGTATGTGCGTGTGTGTGAGGGGGGGTCTGTTCATGTGGCGTACGTGTGTGCGTGCGTGTGTGTGTGTGTGTGTGTATGTATGTGCGTGTGTGTGAGGGGGGGTCTGTTCATGTGGCGTATGTGTGTGTGTGTGTGTGCGTGTGTGTGTGTGCGTGTGTGCGTGTGTGTGTGTGTGTGTGTGTGTGTGTGTGCGCGTGTGTGTGAGGGGGGGTCTGTTCATGTGGCGTACGTGTGTGCGTGCGTGTGTGTGTGTGTGTGTGTGTGTGTGTGTGTGTGTGTGTGTGTGTGTGTGTGTGTGTGTGCGTGTGTGTGAGGGGGGGTCTGTTCATGTGGCGTCATTGCTCCTCATTGCTGGCTGCATGATGTTGGATGCATATCAATACGTCTCCATAGAGGGGGCATGAATGTGCTATAGAGGAGATCAATGCAGAGACAGGCAGGATTACTCACTATACGAGCTTATTAGATGAATGAGGGAGCTAAATGTATTTCAATGCATTTCAAACACCTCAATAATAAATATGGCAATGAGAATATGCTGATCTTAAAGGAGTCTATATGAGTTGATGCTTCATTCACTCAACAGAGGGTTTAAATCTTTAGAGGCAACGTGGTTCAGGCGTGACAGACGTTGTACCATTTTTGCCTTTTAATGAGAAGGCTGCAGGGTCATTCTCACTGGAAGGGCATCTGGGTTTAAATAAAAAAAAAAACAACAACAAAAAAACCAGCTAAATTTCCATGCAAGGACACATCTTATCCTATATTAATGCCATGGGTAATTTAAATGATCAGTGTTAGATCTTTTTTTGAGAACATTTAGTATCTTTCAGCTTATTCCTTAATTCTGTAAGCACACAAGGATTATGTTTTGCAATAAAAATGTCCCTGAATAATTAAGTTCAGTGATGGAATGTAATAAAGTAAAAGTACTTAAGTACTGTACTTAAGTGCATTTTAAAGTAGATACTTTATTTTTTTAACACATTCATAGTTTAAGCAAGCACAAATACATATATACAAATAAAAGCAGGTTGGAAAATATGATGTGGAATAATGATAAAACTGGTGAATACTTAATGTCAAAGCAACAACTTGGTTAGCGGGTGGACACTCAACTCACTTTGCCACTTTTGCCTCACTCTTACTTCCACATCATTCTTTAAAAGTTAACATTTTGACCTGAAACATGACACTTTAAACACTACTCTAAATGTAGTTGTCATCTTTAGTGAATTCACAGGCGATCTTTAAACTAACAGCCCTCTGGTTAGTGGGTGGACACTCAACTCACTGTGCCAAGATTGCCTGAACGACTTGAAAACTCCTACTTCTTTGTATCATGCTCTAAACGTTAGCATGTCAATTTCAAAATGTACCCTTTTACACAATACTGTGAATGTAGTTGGCATCGTTGGCAAATACTTAAGGTCAAAACAACAAGATTTGAACCAGCAGCTGTTTAATCAGTGAGTGGACACCCAACTCAATGTGCCACTTTTGCCAGAAAAAAAAAACTTGAAAACTTAAACTCTACTTCCATTATCATTCTCTAAAAGTTAGCATATTGATTTCAAAATGTACGTTTTATCCTATATAAAACAAGAGCCTTCCATACCATTGGCAGGCTGCAGATTAGGCCTGTGTGTGATAGGGCTGACAGGAGGAAACCGCGAAGAGTCACTACTTCCCGCTCCTGTCCTGAACGTCTTGGGTTGAGCAGATAAACGCTGCGCTGTAGTGACTTAGTGATCTGCGGGATGCCACTCAGAGAGACGCGGCCTGGGTGAATAATTTAGGAAACGCAGGCATTACAGAGGCCGGAGACGTTCCTGCTCCAGCCCTATCAGACCATATCTGTTTGAATAGATTATGTGCTCCGAGCTGCAGTGGATAAATAAAATGCAGGCCAAAGTGATTAACATGGGGACAAGAGCAAAGGTAGGCTCTCTGTCATATAACGCCAAGTCCTGACACTTCACTCATTCCGTTTTCATGCACGCCAGGAAGACTGGATAACGGGCCTAGTCCAATTTAAATCTATTGTTCAAAATGCATGAAAACCCGGGAGGTGTTGTGAATCGATTCTCAAAGATATGTAGCATCTGGAGAAGCTGGTACGTACTCGGATGTCTACTGCATGTACAACACAGCTAGGAAAATATTATATATTTTAGATTAGCAGCAAAGATAAAAGATTTCAATTATCCCCAGATTGTTGCGTCATTGGTAGAAATCCAGAGGTCCGCCGCCAAATTACAGTCATTATAACTGCGTGTCTATATTAACAAGAACCTTGCTTAAAGGGCCCATATTGTGCCATTTTCTGATCTCTGTTCTAATGTTGTTTCCTCATCACAAACAGACCTGAAGTTGTGTTTTGTTTCATTCACACATTTTTAACACACAAACCCTGCAGATTTTGGCTGAGTTCTTCTCTCAAACTGAAAACACTCTGCTCACACTGTGATGTCATGTGATAATACAGGAAGTGCTCCACTGTATTTTAAACTCCATACACCTTCACTTTCAGCTCTAGAATTGCCAAACAACAAAAAAAGACAAAAAAAAAAGACAAAAAAAAAAACAAACTAAAACTCCAAAAAAAAAAAAAAAAATTGCTTTATGACATTGCAACATAGAAAAGAGCATTTTGAGATGTGGACACAGGTAATGCATTATAACGTGACTCAATGTTCAGAAGAGTCAATTTGCCTAATTTAGGAGCTCTAAAATGCTTTTTAAAAATACGTTCATCCCACTGCTACCTTTAGATGGTGTCTTAACACCAATCCACCACCATCCAAGCATTCTGTGCAAAATTATGTGTTTTTTATACATAAGCATGAAATATTAATGCAAACACATTATATGCATAATATGTCCTTACACTTCCTACACTGAAGTCAGGGTATCATTGGCAATGTACAGGACTGGTGTATAAATCCCTATCCAATCTTTAAAGAAGTGAAATAATAAATGTGACTCAAACAAGCATAAATGATTCTAGTTAAAACTTTGATTTAGAATTATGTCTCCTTTAAATATTTGTTAAGTTCAATCTGAGTTCTGAGACTGATGCGGCTCTTAGATGTGTTTAGATTATCGTACACGCAGAACAAAAGACAGACATAGGACCTGTCTTTCTGTTACATTACCGCAATGGTGATGTTGTACCATATGGGGAAGCAAGTTGGCGAAATACAGCAACTTTAAAACCCTTCACAGCTTGGTAAGTGCTAATGAATTCATGATTGTTCTGTGGAAACTACAATATCAAAATCTGCATTATTCATACAAAAGCATTAAGCTGGGAAACAATAGCTCTTCTCACACTATGTCCAATTTGTTTAAGAAGTGCCTCAAGACAAGCCCCTGACCTTTACTTCATGAACCTTAATGTTACACAATCTGCATTCACACACATTGGGTTTGAGCATGTGTCTGTGGTTGTGGCCTACAATGTTCCACAGGAAGGCCATGCTACAGGTCAGATCTGCGGAGAAGAGACCCGACTCACACTAAGAATGCATGGACTCCAGTTATTTAACACAGAGGTGCATTCACAATAACATTTTTTATTTCATTACAGTTTGATATTTTAGAATAATAAATTTTGATCCTGATAGAATAAAAGTAAGGTGTTAGCAATTCTAGCTGTAGCAAACTGAGATTAGAGTAAAACATTCCCAACCTGTCCTCCTCGAAGTAATATGGCTGGTTGTATCCCTTCAAGGGTTATCAAAGCTATTGAAAAACAGATACTAATCGATATTAAAACTAGTATTGAAACTAGACACTTGTTTGAGGAGGTATCGCTATTGAAAGTCACATTGACAGAACAAAAATGAACCTTTCCTGAAAAGCTTTAGAATGATCTGGAGCTGTATCTTTCACAAGTACTACTACTACACATAGACTAGTATACCTCCCTGGACCACTGAGGGATTATACACAGATATAAGGCCACATTGGAACATAAAGAAATACAGAAAATCACATTCTATTGCCTAAATAAAGTTTTTTTTTTTAAGTTTTTTTTATTTTTTATATTGTGGTATTGTAATTGGTATCAAGTATCGAGTCTGTATTGTGACAGCACTAATCCCTTGATGTACAGATGAACAGACAATTGCTATTCTTACTCTCTGAAGTTTTGCCTTCACTTCTCCAGCCTGGACAAATATAGCGCTGCTTGCTAAGTGTGTCTTGTTTACATCTGAATGGGTAATGACTTCTTGCTAACAACCTTGTGGATAAAAAGCAGACTATTTGGTACATCTCTGCATAGAATTACTGTTAATTTACTTGCTATTTACACCCAAGGGACATTAATTACGCTTTTGTTAGTTGGCCCTAGCGAACATCAGAGAAAGGAGCCAGCCGTGTTACCAACCAGGCGGAGTACAAAGTCTGTTCTTTCTATTCAGTGCAATTCAAAGGGGGCACGCGTTAGGAGCTCATCTGTGTAGCCATTTCCGAATTTCCATTGTATCGCACCCTCCTGATGAAGACGCTATTGCATGAAATCAAAAATTGTTCAGTACTGGAGGAGCTACTTCGGAAAGTGAAAATGTTTGGGTTTGGGTGAGGGCAATTCTATGAGGAATCAAGGAATGCACAGTTATCATTTGGCTGAGTGATTACACAAGATTAGACAAAAATAAATCAGTCTTTTTTTTCCATTTACTGTTTCGTCATTTTTGGGCAATTTTAGTGCAAATGAAGTAAACATACAGCTTTCTGGTCAAAAACAGCTAAATGCAAGTTTGTGTTGCCTCCAGTGCAATTTCAAGCACTACGTGACATCACACAAGACTGGCCTGACAACTAGGTGTTACTGATTACAAACACTTGGCTGCAGGGGCAAGTTTACACCAATCACGCTGTGTTAAACCCCAGACCATGCCCTTCCACCCCCTCATTACACCAATCACGCTGTTCCTTATAACCCCCCTCCAGCCCTTAGTCCTTCGCCCTCCTCCTCTCCCCATTTCCCTTTAGTCTTCCAGACCCCACCCCTCCTCTCCCCTCATTCTCCCTTTAGTCTTCCAGACCCCACCCCTCCTCTCCCCTCGTTCTCCCTTTAGTCATCCAGACCCCACCCCTCCTCTCCCCTCGTTCTCCCTTTAGTCTTCCAGACCCACCCACCCCTCCTCTCCCCTCATTGTTCCAAACTGTAGTCTTCCAGATTTTTCCCACCTAGGCCAAATAAGAGTCTGTGGAGATGATCCCTCGTTTCTCCCTTTAGTCTTCCAGACCCCACCCCCCAAATCCTCTCCCCTTATTCTCCCTTTAGTCTTCCAGAGCGGCCCAGGCCCCTCCTCTCAAACCCCTCATTCATTCCCTTTAGTCTTCCAGACCCCACCCCTCGCCTCTCCCCTGCATTCTCCCTGTTAGTCTTCCAGACCCCACCCCCACCTCTCTTCCTGATCCCTTCAATCATGCATCTCCTTTAGTCTTCCAGTCCCTACACCTCCTCTCACCAATCATTTTTTGCCAACATCAAGGAGGCTTATTCTTCCCCTTTAGCTGTCCTCCAGCCCCCAGCCCTGCACAGGCAGCCTCGTGCCCCTCTCCCCCTTTTGTCCTCCAAGGAAGTGCCCAGTTTAGTAACTCTATTTGAAATGTGGTTGTGGGTGGAGTTTAGATGTTTAGTCCCACTTTACCATAATTTGGATCATTCTCCATGGGTGTGGATACGTTTTGTTCCAAACTGTGAAAGATTGTTGCCTTAGAAGCAATATTTTCATGAATGATGATATTTTCAAACAAGAGGATGAGGTCTTACTCTAGGCCAAATAAGAGTCAGGTTTGTGGAGATGATCAGTTTTTTTTTTTTTTGCATATTGTTGATTTAAATCATTATTGATATTTTTAAATTCAGGGCAATTTGTTAACTGTTTGGTGTGTATAGTCCTGTTAGCCCAATATTAGTTTGGGTCGATTCCATCTTATATAATACTGCTTTAACTATGCAATCTTTCAGTGTCATTTTATGTCAAATATTTTCAACTATGTTATTTGCAACTTCATGTAAACATCATTAGCCAATGCGTACTACTAAGAAGAAATGGGGAAATTAAAGAGGCAGTGTATCCAAATAGCTTAGTGCAAATTCGGTCCTATCTCTTAAACAGGGCTGCTCATCCGTGGTGTAGTTTCTGATTTCCCATCCTCTCTCCCTCTCTCTACTGATGAAGACTCCATTACATTAAATCAAAGTTTTCCGATGCTGGGGAAACTGCTTCTTTAAGTAAAAGGGTGTCTCCGGAATGGCGCCCAATTCTGCGTGTCAGCTCGGGTTAGCGTCAGCTCGGCGTGCTAGTTCCGTGGTTCACCTCCACAGCCCAACAGCCAGCCCTGATTAGGTCTCTGATTTCCCCCATGGATCCCAGAGGAGGGCCCTGTGTGCATGCCTGATCACTATTTGCTGTGCTAGCATAACAACAACACCAGCTGCTAAAGGCGTATTGATGCAGCCCTCTGTGTAGCAATGACAAGGCTGTATTAGCGGAGCAGCAAAATCAGTATTGAGTTGATTGTGGTGGTTTTGGCAAAGTATTTCAAAACATGGAAATGGAAAACCGCATGTGCAATGAATAAATAATGATTGGGTAGTTGACTTGGCATAGACACGATTTGTGATCTGACCACAACAACAACAAAAAACAAAAAACAAGTAAATAAACATAAGAATTGAGAAAGCCATATTTGTGAGTGCTCCTACCACTAAATAAGAGGACCAGCAGTTTGATCCTTGAGCTTAAGTTAAGTGGCCAAAGAGCTTAAGTTAAGTGGCCTAAGGGACTCCCAAGACAGCTTAGAAAAAGAAGCCACAATTTTGAACAACTTGAGCCTCAGAAATCGTAGTGAAGATGATTGAATACTTCACAGATCAGACATACCAATGTTTGGTGTTTGAAATGTTAGACACAAGTCTGTGGGACTTGATGAGGTGGCGTGGAGGCCCTCTCTCTTTGAATGAACTAAGGCCGGTCACCCATCAGCTCCTGCTGGCTCTGGAGGCCCTCTGGAGTGATGATAATGTGATGCTGGTCAACCAAAAGGATCGGCCTTTTAAAGTCAAGCTCATTGACTTTGGTTGTGCTCGCTACACCTCCAAACTGGACTATGCAGATGTCATTCAACCATTAGAGTACAGGGCTCCAGAGGCCAGTGTGGGCTGCCCAGTGTCTGGGGCCTTGGACATGTGGTCTCTGGGCTACTCTGGGGAAGTGTATCCTTGGTCATGTTCTTTTCAAAGGTGGTTCATATTACCGCAACCTGAGGTCCATCTTCAACCTGCTGGGATCTCCCAGCAGAACACTGCTGAGGAGAGGCCAGCTCAGCCACCTTTACTTCATCCCCACAAACAGCTGTAACCAGTGGCGGTTTCGGACTGCAGATGAGTATGAGCTCTCAGCAGAGGAGGAGCTTGATGACTTTCCTGACCCACTGGCACATGCTCAGGATTTAGAGTGTGCTTTCATTATGACACGTTTTCCCAGATATGAGGAACTAAAACTCAGAGACAAAATGGCCTTAAGAAACCCCTGCAGCCAGACCCTGATTTAAGGATCAGTCCCACAGAGGCACTCACACACCTCTTTGTAACCCTGGGCCACCTGGCGAATGAGGACAGCCATTACAGCAAGAGGGCCCGCCTCGCCATGGCTTTAGCTCTGCAGAAGCCCACTGTGCCTCAGGTGAGCCCTCTGAACAGACTTGATCTGCAGCGTCCTCCTGTGGCAGTAACAGAGAATCTTTGCTCCTCTCAGATTTGTGTAGTAGACAAGGATCTCAAACACAGCAACAATGCGGAGGTCACCATTGATATAGATTTGGTCTGTGATGAGCCCAATCAAATAAGTAACATCCAAAGACCAGAGAGCTCAGACAGAGTTACTCCAGAGCCTCTGTTAAACAACAACGAGAACATCCAACCTACACCACCTTATCTCAGCATTAACATTGAGTTTATGTATCCAGAGCCAATACAGCAAGAGGCCACTGCCGATTCACACGTGTCCATCAACATTCCTGAGGACATCACACCTGAGAACTCTTCCTCACACACTCCCCCTGAAGACTCTGTGGGTACAGGAGAGGGATTGGACACTCCCCCTAAGGACTGTGGTGGCTGTGGTTGGAGGCTGTGGAAAAGCTTAGCCTTTGGAGGCCTTTTAGCAGGACAAGGCGCACTCTGCTACTTCATGACGGGCTCTGCTGTGGTCACTGGAGCTGTGGTACTGCCCATGTTCCTTTGGGGATGTGTTGATTCTTTGTGTTGTTGTTGTTTGTCCAAGTAAAAGTCAGCAATGTAAAACCAGCAACAAAACTACAACAGCCCTCTCAACAGTACTATCACTATGACTGGAGTCAGTTGTAGCGATTGTACGGGAAAGCAGAAGTTGGTGAGGAGCAACAACGGACAACAGCATGATTGATTGAGGACATCAGCAGAAACTTCTCCACTTGACTTGAAGCAACACATCAACAATAGCAGCAGTAATAAAAGAAAATATGAAATCTGTCAACTAGACAAAAAGTTAACGGATTTTATGTTTTTCTTTTATTATTGATCTTACCTGAATGATTGAGGAAAAACAAAAAAAAAAAAAAAAAAACCAAAACAAAAACACACAAACTTTAAAGTGTTAAGTGTCTTTTAATTACCATTACATTTAATTTGGCTGTACACATTTGTTTGTTCCTATGTTGCGTAAACGGTTTCCCTAGTGTAAACCAGCATTTTAATAGAAATTAGACAGCTGTTTGCTATCTGCATGTAATTTAATTTGGTTTATCCTCCAAAAATCAGAAAGTGCAAAGTTAGCATGCTAACAATGTTTGTTAGCATTAAAGTTGAGGCAAAACTCTGGCTTAACTCTAAGATTTGTGAAAAGCCACTTATAAACTCATCATGGTGAATAATTGCCGAGAAGGAGGGTCTAAGGACAGGGGATGTTCTGGAACAGTTATTCTTTGCTTGTTTTCCGTTGATTAATCTGCTTGTCTGTTTCTGTTTCATTGTTTATTTTCTAATTCTGTCGGTTAATCAACTCTCATGTTCAGCCCTAAGAGGCGACTGCTGTCATGATTTTGGGCTTTATAAAAATAAATTGAATTGAATTGAATAATTAAGATGCTAGGAATACTTTAGGTAAGTGAGGAATATGTTTGGACCACTGCAAACTGTTTAAAAGAGACAAGTTCGGTTTTCACTTTTTTAAAGCCAAGAAAAATCTGGAAAATCTCTGGTTTTGTTTATGAAATGTTACAAAATTTTACCCAACATTCCATTTGGTCATCCCATTCAAAAAAAATTCAATGAGACCCATGTTTTTTTTTTGTACCTTGTTGCTATGGCGATGTGCCAAAGTGCCCATGTTATCCTACTTGGACTGATCCCAAAATGTCGTGACAAAAACATTAGTTTCATAAAATAAAATATTAGTTTAATAAAATGTTAAATTTGGCATCGTCACTGTTCATATCATCCTGATCAAAAAAGTCAATTGGACCCATGTCATATTTTTCACTGGGTGTCTATGGTGATGCCTGAAAGATCATACATTATCCTTATGGGAAATTTTCAAAATGTTCTTAAATTTCAAAGTCTTATAACAACTTCTTAGCTTCATCAAAGAATGTGGAATTTAACACAGTGACTCCATCAAGCAAGCATGGTGCTGCCATTTTAGTGCATCAGTGCTTCTGATGTGTGTGACTTTGTTGACTGACAAGTACAATCCGAAGCTGCAATAAAACACTTAGGGAGTGACGGCCGAGTGCAAAGTCCGGCCCGCGAGCGCCATTCGATGCTGCTTGCGGCTTTAATTTAATAGTGAAGTTATTAATTGTAGTTAATATATTCATAGCAGAATACAACAATGAAGTGATAAGCTCTTAATGTTAGTTCATAATTCGACCTCAGCCTTTAACCTTATTCAAATCACATCTTACCATATTGCAAAAAAACCCCAAAACATTTTACACTAGTACAAAGAAAAGGTACACACGATAAACACTGTCCCCCCAAAGTGTTCCATCGTTTGTATATTGAAGGATATTTTGATATTGCAATAATCATGACAGGCCTGCTCTTAACAAAACATGAAAATACATTACTGCTACAGCTTTCTCAATGTCCTGTTCATATAGTGCACAGTCTCCAGAAACCTGAGCGTCCAAACTCTAGAGCTAGAATATAATTGGTATTTAATAACAGTAGGAGTAAAACTTGGGTTAAAACTTTGTAAGATGGCAGCTAGATGTGAGCCGCGTCTGAAAATACACCTGATTCACTGCTGCGTACAGGGCTACAATAAGCACTCAATCATTGCCGTGGATACTGAAGGGTAATTTTGAACTCTGCAAAAATGGACAGATTGCATTGTGGGAGAACGTTGTCTGCAGGCTGTGGAAACCGCTTTTTCAACTGAACAATAGTCGTTTTATGTGTTTTTTTCCCAGTGAAATAAGGCAAGCTGTTGGGCACAAATTCAAATATAGCTTAAAGTGCATATGAGAGGTTAGACTGCTCATTTCCGTAAAACATAGTTAACATCATTATATTTAAAATCTTGTCTAGTACTTTTTCTAGGTCATGAATCTTATAATTTTGCTTCCTGATTGCACAAGGATAACAAATATGACATATGTAGAGGTAAATCCATCTAATAGTGTTGTCAAACTCAATTTCAATTCAGATTGACAACTCTATTATAGACTGTAGATTGTACTTAATACTGATTCTGATACCATGATTATAATTAATTAGACAATATGTAATTAATTAAATTACAGTACTTTATTTTTCTATTCCCATGTGACCTTATCTGTGTGTAATCCCTCAGTGCTCCAGGTAGGTTCATAGTGATCCATGGGCGTATACTAATCTATGAAACAACTCAACATCATTCTAAAGATATTCAGGAAAGGTTCATTTCTATCCCGTCAATGTGACACTTTTAGAATCAATACCTGCCCAAATGATTATCTAGTTTCAGTACTAGTTATAGTATCAATTAGTACATGATTTTCAAACCTTTACACAACCCTATCTAGCAACCATATTGCCATATTGTAAACAAGGGCCAAAACATGTCTAAATTGCACTATAGCTATGACTAGACTAATACAAATGAGTCTAGAGTGAGCAGCACAGAATCCAAAGATCACCAAACTCACGCCACAGTACAGAGCTCATAAACTGGGGTCCTCACAAATACATTATAGCATCTTCATTTTGTTACATCGATCTGAAAAATGGCTTCCTTGCCCAAAAATTCTCTCAGCGTTTTGAATGGAATTTTGGTGTTGATGACATAGTTAGAGGTAATCCATTTTAAAAGTACTTCCTGTAGTTTTGCACTTTTTTTTTCCCACCAAACTGTGATAAATATTTACTACAGGCACTAGTCCAATGAGGTTAATCTGGTTTTCCAATAATTTATTTTCATAGATTCTTTATCAAACCAAGGTTTATTTTTTATTCCTTGACAGCTCAGACTGCTCACTAGCGCTCTTTCTCAGAGTGGACAAATGATGTTGCTGTGACAGTTTCGGTCAGCTGATTTTTTTTTTGGCACTGTCTTCCTGCGGAGGCAGTCCAACTTACACCGTACATTAAGAGAAACAGAGAAAGTGCAGAGGGGAATTAAGAGCAATGATGAGGGCGCCAGTAAAACCGTACAGAAAACTCAGGCAACTATTTGTCCACCCAAAAGATAAAATAGAACCGGAGCACAAATGTTACATCATATACAAAATACCCTGCATGCCTTGCAATAAAACATACATAGAGGAAATAGGGAGGGCTTTCAGTACATGGAAAAAAGAACAAGACAAAATGTGAGAAGGAAACAGTGAAGGCGTGCACATGAGCAACAAAATACAAAACAGTCACAGATGGGCCATTTGTGACCACTGCAAAAGAGAGAACCACATTATGGACTGGGACAAGCAAACATCACTGGGACAGAGGACAATAAACATCGCCGCTGGATTAAGGAGGGAAAGGAAATACAGAAACATACCCAGGGGACTTTAAATCGGGACGAGGGGCCTTTTTACTCTCACACACCTGGAATACTGTCCTGAAGAAGTAGAACTGCAGAAAACATGACAATTTGGACTGCTCATTAGCAGTCACAGTAATGCTAACAACAACTAGCATGCTCACAGTGCATCAGCCTTATTTCCTGGTTCACAGACGGATACAGTTCTTCTTAATATATGACAAACAGTAGCTTTTATGATATGCAGTATCTCTGCAAGGGTAAGATAAATGCATCTTTATTATGTAGTCTACTTTATTAAAGAAATGTTGTGCTTGTGTGCGCTCTATAGTTATTTTCTACGTCACCCATGGATTATTATGATATAATTTGCAAATTTTAAATCACAATATTCATCTAAAACAACTTAATAAATTAAACAAGGCCGCTGACTTTTGGTTTTGGCACAGTCTTCCTGCCGGTGGAAGCAGAATGGCAGCGCCAAAACTTGTTTAAATCAGCTAACCGAACCCATCTGTCGTAATGCCAGGAAGAACGGACCAACACGCACCACTCAGGGAACGTTTTAACAGTGTTTATTTACAAAGTGCCAGTAATAGTGCAAGTAATGACGGTAGAGTCTCTCTCTCTGAGCAGGAAGCAGGGTGAAAGCCAGAGTCCAGGACACGGAGACTAACAGGTGAAGTGAGGCAACGATACCAGTGAAGGGAGCGGGGTCCAGGGCGGTGCAGAAGCAGCGGAGCTGGTCTAGCAGGAAGCAGGATTCTGGAGAATCAAAAATAGTCCAAATGAGTACAGGATAACAGGAAACAGGTAACAAAACGGAGCTAGAGTAGTCACGTTTGACACGCGGACGATCTGGAACCGAATGTCAGGTCCCGGCTCCTCTTATCCACGGCAGGTGGTGATGATTACTCTGATGAGCTGCAGGTGTGTGCGGGAGGAGCCAGGAACTCCACCCAGCTCCGAAGTCAGGCAGGTGAGGGAGGGGGAAGGAGAGCACAGGACACACACAGGAACAGACAGATCATGACACCATCACAGCAATATCATTTGACCACTCTGAGGAAGAGTGTTAGTGATCAGTCCAAACTGTCAAAGGTGAAAACAAACTAAACCTTGGTCTGAAAAAAGGATCTATTCAAATAGAAAATGCCACAGGTACTACCCCACCAAATCAAGTAATAATTAGAAAAACATGAAAACCTGTTGCATGCACTTTAAATTTAAATTGGGAATTTGGTACAAGCCTGCACCATTGTTTGCTAGTGCGATACAGAACACTGAGCCAGATTGTTGAATTGTTATCTTTGCAGGTGCTGAGCGGAGACTGTCTCAGAGTGGCCACAGCTGAGTGCATTGTTCCACTGAAAACTATATAATGCTCAAAGCCTGAAACAAATCCAGGATGGAGTGTCAGGAGTAAACTGCTTTGTCAAGGCGAGGCAGTGAAGGCAGAATTCTCTCTTCTGCTCAACAAATGTACAGGAAGTCGTCCGCGTTTGTCAACAAAGGAAATACACAGTTGTTTCACAGTGTTTGAGTGAATTGTGAAACAGCATAATACACATAATGAGGTAAAGACGCCATTGTGGAGGCATTGTTTAGTCCTGAGGATTTGTTGAGTTACATCTGGTTCTAGCTCTTCATTTTTAGGCCTAGTTTTCTTCATTTAATTTTTATCTTACACAACAGTTATATTTTATCTTTAAATCAGACCTATTCTGCAAAATTGACTTTTGAGAACTTTTAACCATGTTATAGTTGTTTCCTTTTCATTTACGGAAGGAAGTCCGGAAGTCAGTGGTCTTGTTTCTTTTATTGTTTCTTGTTTCTTTTTTTTTTTTCTTTTTTTTTTATAAAACTCCACTTTGGTCTCTGAAAGTTGAGAAAAGCACTTCTAAACCCATTGTGGTGTATAATTAGGATGCTCTGAATGCATAAGGTAAGTGAGGAATAACATTGGACGACTGCAAACAGTTTAAAATTAACTAGTTCTATTTTTCTTATTTTGAGGTAGTAAAAATCAGATAGAATGATAGACATCTTGTTGAATATGCTTACTATCTGATACGACACACTGCAGTTACACAAAGAGAGGCTTTAGTCTGTCTTTCAATCTGCCTGACATGGGCTGGTGATATGTATGGCATAGGTCTAGAAACATTATTATATGTACTTATACCTTTTATATTTATAAGAGTTCACTGGGTAAAACACAAAACATACTGCAAATACTGAAATGCTGTTTTCTTGTTAATCAATAGGTCATTACAATAAGTATTATGACCTGCCGATTCACATGTACATTTGTCCAGATTGACCGCAGTCCTGGCTCCATCAGAGCGTGAGCGAGGAGCTCCTGGAGGTTGCGGTGCTCAAGGGCACGTGGGCAGTTTAAATGGCTGTTGGTTATTACCACCTGCACAAGTGTAGTCAATCTGCCAAACAGCGCAATGCCTATCAAAGGTTATTCAGGAGTCATGTCCCTTTAAGAATCACTCAAGTCCACAGCTCAGGGTGATGTAACACTGCAAGATGTACTCCGATGATTGACACAACTGATGATAATTTCAATTCAGCAGAAGGTGGGTTATTCATAGGAAATATATAGATTGGTTGGAGTGACATGTTTAGATTTTAGGGCTAATGCTTTTAAGATTAACAATACACATGTGTGTCTGTTTCTGTTTCACTGTTGATTTTCTAATTCTGTTGGTTAATCAACTCTCATGTTCAGCCCTAAGAGGCGACTGCTGTCGTGATTTTGGGCTCTACAAAAATAAATTGAATTGAATTGAATTGAATGTGCACACACTTGGTCCTGGTTAAATACAGATGTTAATTTAGCTGTTTTTAGTCCTGGTTTAGTTTAGTCCAGGTTTTCATTATTTCTGGTGAGTCCGCTTACCAACTTTATACAGTCCTCTTCCAAGACCCATCAGGTTTTAAAACACTACCAGTTACTTCACCAGTAACTTTGCAGAGATGTGTGTCCAGTGACAGCGCTGCATGCTCAAGACTTTCACACTGACCTGCATTATATTACACACATCAAGACATAGGATGAAAGCAGCTTTATGTTTGTTCGTTATGCATTCAATTATCACATTTGTATGAAGATTGAAGTCTAAATGGTTTGATCAAACACACCACAATATATTCATTTTGATTTTAGGAAAAAAAAAACTGTGTTCTGAATATCACCAATTATTTAACTTAAATATAGTTGGTGGTACTGCATCTGTGCCTTTTTACAGAGGGGGTAATACACACAATCAACAAAATCAACTCTGAAGGGTGGGTGACTTGGAGAGCAAAGCAAAGGATTGTCAAAAATGAAACTGGAACTAATTACACATGTTAATATGTTGTTTTCAGTGAAGATAGTATTTTCAAAACAATAAACGGTAACATAAATATGTATATCTAAACATATTTTATGTTAACAATGGATGCAAGTGTTATACCCCCTCTTTAATGACTCCCAGCCTTAATCCTCCACATTAGTCTGTAGATAAATACTGTCATATTATCTCCTATTGTAGCGGTGTGGATAGTGGCATTCCTCTGCCTCTGTCTGTCTGCTGAGCTCAGATCCATGTGAGTCTGTGACAGTTTGAGCAGTGGCAGTGTGTGGGCTGAAGCTGGAGGATGCAGTAACAGCCCTGAGGAGCCTGGATGCTGCTACTGCTAATACTGCATGGGTACACTGGAAATACGCCCGGGTATATGGACATCCACACAACCACATCTGCTGCACTAACATTTGCCTGTCTAATACTCAATAAGGAGACAGCAGTTTGGCTCAGGGGTGAATGATTTTATTAGAAGGTGGGAAAGCTCAGAATTATCAATGCGATGTATTCACTTTTGAGGTTGTCTTCACATCTGCACACAGCTCATTAAAACACAGATGAGGAAGGGTCTGCCACTTTGAAATTGGGATTAGACCAAGACTAAACAAGGACTAGCACAGGACCAAACCAAGTCTGAATAAGAACTGAATCTTAAATTACACCTGGATTAGACCAGGACTAAACCAGGGCTATCCAAGAACAAAGTTAAGTTTTTATCCAGACTAAACCAGGATCAAACCAGCAGAAAAGGATCTGAAATATTGAAAGTATCTAAAGTATCTGAAGTGCATAATTCATTTTTATTTAAGATTCTACTAAAAATCATATACCTGGCTAGTGCTCAATAAGGAGACAGCTGTTTGGTTTAAGAATGAATACTTTTTTTTTTTTTTTTTTTTTTTTTTTTTTTATATATAGAATGTATTTTACTTGAAAGAATTTGTCAGAATGTTAAGTCAAATGTTCAAGGCAAGGCTAGTTTATCTGTATAGCACAATTAATACACAAAGTAATTCCAAGTGCTTCACAGAATAAGAAAGGCATTAAAATCACAATACAACTAAGTAAAAAATAAATAATCAGAAATAATCATAAAATTAACATAACAAGAGAAGACTGCAGAATAAAAACCTTCTTTCACTCTATGTTCATATCTACGCATCTGCACAATGTAACCGGTCCATATATAACTTTACAATTTCACAAAGTTGTCCTTATTACAGTTTTGTTCATACTTGTTTGATTTACTGTGCAGCCTCGGTCCTCCAGCCACTTCTTTGCTTTTGTTTCTTCTTTGTGTGACCTTTGCTTTGTCCCTGGTATAAATTCAGGGTTTGACCGCAGCCTCTTCCCTTTGTAAATCCAGTGTTGGGAAGAGGTCAGTCATCTATTGTAATCTCATGGTTTAAGTGTCCTTTTGTTAATATTAGTAATTATTATTGAGCTCAGTTGGTAAGTGTTTATCCACTGATCAGAAGTTTGGCAGTTTGCATCTCGCTCTCAGTATAAACATCATTGGTAGAACAGTCAGATCCACTGGTTCAATTTCAGCTCCCACAAATGAATACTGTTGTTTTGTCCTTGGGCAAGGCACTTAACCCACCTCACCCCCAGTGTCTGTGAATGTGCGCGTGAATGTTAATCCTGGTCTCCTTGACGTGGACCAAAACAAAGTCTACATCTGGACTAAACCAGGGTCACACTACAGCCGAACCAGTGTGAATGTAGTTTTTATATTTAATTCAGTCAGGATCAAAAGTGCATCTGACCCTTTTCAATGGAACAGAACTCACATTTTATTTGTGGTTCTACTAAATATCTATCTATATAGTTTTGCCACATCTGCAGCGGTGAACTGACACTATCATTTACCTGTCTAATGCTCAGAAAGGAGACAGCAGTTTGGCTCAGGGGTGAGCGCTTTTATTAGAAGGAAGGATATGTCAGAGTTTTCAGTCAGATTCACTGGCTGTAGTGCTTTAAAACTGCATTCACATCTGCACGTCTCATCAAATCTCAGGCTAAATCCACAATTAGCAAAGTCTCAATAATCTTCTGGTTAAAAAGGGGGCACTTCTGTGGGGTTTTAACTGCTAACACCTAACATATTTAGATCACCATGTTACCTTTTATTGTTCTGAAAATGCTATATTTCCTGAAAACAAGAAGTCCCGCCTTCCTTTGCTCTTCACACTAAGTCACCCCCCCTTCAGAGTGACTCACAACACAATCAGCTGCATCCCGCTAATGAAACTACTACACATCACATCAGGTTTGTCAAGTTGCTTATCTTCCACTTATCTGGGGCTGGGTTGCAGGGGCAGCAGTCTAGGCAGGGACTCCCAGACCCTCACCCCAGCCACGTCCTCAAGCTCCAAGGTGTTCCCAGACCAGACGAGAGACATAGTCTCTCCGGCGTGTCCTGGGTCTTCTCCGGGGCCTCCTCCCGGTGGGGCATGCCCAGAACATCTCCCGAGGGAGGCGTCCAGGAGGCATCCTGAGCAGATGCCAGAGCCACCTCAGCTGGTTCCTATCAACGTGGAGGAGCAGCGGCTCTACTCTAGCTCTTCCTGTGTGATCGAGCTCCTCACCCTGTCTCTAAGGGAGCGCCCAGCCACCCTGCGGAGGAAACCCATTTCGGCCACTTGTATCCACCATCTTGTCCTTTCGGTCATTACCCAGAGCTCATGACCATAGGTGAGGGTAGGAACGTAGACTGACCAGTAAATAAGTCACATGTTTAGTCTAATTATTAAGCACTTTATTATCCAAGAATCAGGAAGTGCACTGTTAGCATTTAGTCGTTGGTAGTATTATCGTATCAAAATGTTGCTCGGGTCTCTGAGAGTTAGGAAATCTATCTGTAAATGGATGTGCATTCGTCCCGGATATATTCTGCAGCTGCCCATCCAAGGGAGTGGATCTCTCCTTCACTGTGGTGAGGGTGAGGGTGTAAGGACAGGGGGAGTTCTGGGACAGTTATCCATTTGCTTGTTTTCTGTTCATTAACTTGATTGTCTGCTTCTGTTTCATTGTTGATTTTCTAACGTTCTGTTGGTTAAATCAATTCTCATGTTCAGCCCTAAGAGGCAACCACTGCTGTGATTTTAGGCTTTACAAAAATAATTTTAATTGAATATAAAAGTGCTTATAAACTCATTGCAGTGAGTAATTATGAATGCATAAGGTAAGTGAGGAATAACGTTGGACCACTGCAAACCGTCAGTAAGCTAATTCTGTTCTGTTTTTCACGTTTTTAAGAGTAAAAATTAGGTACGGCGCTTTTCATTTTAAACGTGAGCTGTAGTCGTGTAATGAATAGTTTGCATTCACTGAATATTTGAACAAGCCTCGCAGCATAATCTTTTGTTTTCAAACACCACAAATAGAAACTGCTCATGTCTGAATCTGCAATAGGATGCATTATTCACTGTCTAATTGGGCAGCACTACATTGCCCAAATTTGTAAGGTCCCAATAATGAAAGCAGATGCAGCTAATGAGCTAATTATTCTTGATCCTAATATGATGATATTTTTGTGTCCCCAAAACAAGGCATTACATAACTGTATGACTAAAGTGTACAACACATGATTAGAATGTGGATTTTGGATGGATCTGCTCATGTTATTTCATATTAATGTGGGGTGAGAGGCTCAGTTTGTAGAGTGTTTGTCCATTGATCTGAAGGTTGGAAGCTCAAATCCTGCTTTCGACATGAACATTATTGGTAGAGCAGTCAGATCCACTGACCCACAGGTTGGCTGTGCAACTCTCACTCCAACAGATGAATGCTGTTCTTGTGTCCTTGGGCAAGACATTTAACCCCCCTGGCCTTCAGTGTCTGTGCACACTGGTGTATGGATGTGTGAATGGATAAGCGTTTCCTTGATGTAAAATGCTTTGAGTGACTTCAAGGAGGAAAAGGACTGTATACAAATGTGATCATTAACTATTTACCAATGTGTGTTAATGGGTTGGTTAATGATAAAATGTAATTAATAGTATAACATAACCAACTGTAAGCAAGGGAGTCGACAGGGGGGGACAAAGGGGTCTGTTGTCCTGGGCCCCTGGAGCTGGACTCTTTCCATGTGAGGGGCCCATGTGAGATTCCAGATATTGCCCACTTCGGGGCCTGAGTGTAATTGTGTGTAACCCCAATGACCCCCATGGTCAGGGGTGGAGTTAATGGGGGCAATCAGTAAATCTGGTAACCACATCACTTTAAAATGACATTGGGTAAAAAAAAAAAGTAAAAAAATGAAGGAATAACAAAGTTGGCTGATGGATGAATAACCCAGCTGGTTTTCTGACATGTCCTTGGGCAAGACATTTATCTAGGTTTTATTTTAACAGTGTAAATAAACAATGATGATAATAATAATAGAAGAAGAAGAAGAATCTAATGCATGTATTGTGTGTATAAGGTGATGTTTCTGCACTTTCACGGTTACATTTATTGTCCACTCACTTTGAATTACCTCAAACTCAACCACTACACTTACAGGCACCTTTTCACATATTTGTGATAAACAAAAGTAAAATAAAGTAAAATAAAAGATATGTTCATGTTTTGTCAATATTGCCACTCCTAATGCAGATGGGCTGCCACACAGGTCAGCAATGACAACAACAACTTTTAGACCTTGCTTTTATATCTTACTATTATTGTGAACCCTTTACCAAGTCCTTTGCCAATAGGAACCAGCATGTTAGCCGTAGACATAAAACATATATGAAAAAGCATGTCAAATATTTTTGCATAAGCAGAAAAGTGGTCGATGGGAACCTTATGGACACAAACACTCGTAATGTCCCTCTTTTATTTGTGACCCACATAGAATTTGTTATTATTCCTATTGCGGCATGTACCTTATGTAAGAGCTTCCATTGAATGTAAGTGTGGCTGCTGTAAGAAGAGGCTGGCGAAAAGCAAACAGCACAACAACATGCAGTGGGAGGCTTGTATAAATAAAGCCATTCTTTTATTATGTATTTATTCCTCTCTCGCTCTTTCTCTCTCCCTCCCTCTCTCTCCCTTTCCCTCTCTTTCTCTCTGTCTCGCTCTCTCTTTATCTCTCTTCCCCCTCTCTTTGTCCCTCTTTCTCTCCCTGGCTTCTCCCCTTTCTCTCTGTCTCTCTGTCTCTCTATCTCCCTCTCTCTCGCTCTCTCTCGCTCTCTCGCTCTCTCTCTCTCTGTCTGTCTGTCTTTCTCTTACTGTCTTGCTCCAAACAGCCATTGTTCTACAGTTCCAGCCACCCAGTCCTTTCAGTGCAGCTGTTATGTCACATGGTGCAGTGCAAAAAACAAAACAAAACAAGAAAACAACAATATCTGAATGAATGTGAGAAGACGTGAATGATCTGACACATTTCAATCTTTTCACGTATTCACATCTTTAAACTAACATTATTAAAAATTGTATTGGCTGAATTGGTCTGTACTTGACTTGTATTTCCTTTAGTACTTCTAACTGTCATTTCACCATGCACTATTATGGAAAAGAAAACAGACATATTGAAGAGGGAGATATGTGTTTTAAAAGGCGTCTTATTGGATGAGATCCATGTAGAAGCAACCATCGGGGACACTTTTTTTTTTTCCACTCGTGGTCCATTGAGAACTTTGAAATGCACTTGTAATACTTAAATTAACAATATATTCTATGGGCAGCTTAAAGCCATAATACGTCATTTCTTTGCCATGTTTTATTTTATTTTATTTTTTAATTAATTAATTAATTAATTAATTAATTAATTAATTAATTAATTAATTAATTAATTAATAATAATAATAATAATAATAATAATAATATAATAATAATAATAATATATTATTATTATTATTATTATTATTATTATTATTATTATATTATTATTATTATTATTTCTTTTTTTTTAATTTAATTTTTTTATTTTTTTGTTTATAAATGCTCTAAGCTCCATTTGTTTTTCAGTAAAATAAAAATGTATTGAAAAACAAATAAAATATACATCCTTACTCGGAGCAGGCTTGCATCTCAACAAACCTGATGTGTTCTTTTGGCAAAAATATTCCTCAGTACGGCATAATGTATCTATCACCATTGAGAATGTTCCTAAGTATAGTTGGAACTTTTTATTGTGATGGAATCCATTTTCCACCTCCAGAAATTGACATATTATGTCCTTAAAGTGCTGGGATACTGATTAAATATATTGACACCAAACAGGCCCAATGATCTGAGAGCAGCAGCGTTCTAGCCTGAATCACATTTGATCGACTCGTTAGAAAATGTACATTATGACTTCAATAAAATATTTTTAGTGTGCTTCTCTGCAGATGCAGTGACACACTGTACCTCTGTGCAGTGTTACAGTGTATATGTGACACACTGAACTGATGTGTAGTAGTAGTACTAGTAGTAGTAGTACTAGTAGTACTAGTAGTACTAGTAGTAGTAGTAGTAGCAGTAGCATTAGTAACTGCGAGTCCATGGACCTGATTTTGACCCTTGTTGCACCATGATGGATCATATATTGTGGGAATTTTCAGTTGTTTTCTCTTGGTTCTCATTTAACACCATGCCTACATGTACAAAATGGAGGATCACACCTGTTTGTTACTTTGCAGTTCAAAACAATTTAAAGTAATGCAGATTACGTGTTGTGAAGCATTGACATAGATTGTAGAAAATGTGTTGTCAAGGTTTGAAAGGTTTAAAAAGTCAAATGAATGGCATTGTGTTTTTGTGTTAAACTGGCGTTGGTGTTTTTGCTTTTGTTTGTGACATGCTGTAGAATGTCTCGGTGTGAAGAGCTGTCTTTGTATGAGCTGTCATGGCTGCCCTGACCTGCATTCATTTCATCTCATCAGCACATGTTTTATAAATGTAGTGTCTGCTCGGGCCCATGTAGCCACTCACCACAAGAACAACAAGTCTAACACATAGATCGATTCAACACAGTGCGTCTGCAGTGAAACAGCACCTGTCAAAACACGCTTCCACATTTACACTCTTCTTATTATCTCATATATGATTTACGTCTAATTATTCTATCTTTTGAATGAGAAAAAGTCCTCATAGGCTGTGTCCGAATGTCCACACTATTCCCTACTTAGGGCACTATTTAGGCGTCATGCCATTTTTAGTGGAGTCTGAATGACTGTGGAGTGAATAACTAGTCCACTCAAAATTTCCCACAATGCACCTTGAAAAGTAGTGGGCATCAGTGGTCAATAGACTGGTCAATGTGGACCGCAATGCATTGTGAGAGTTGAAAAAACATCAGAGGACAGCGACACAAACAAAACAAAAAGATAGGAAAATAAAAATAGGATAATTTCCACATCTCAGACAAAAAAATTAAAAAAATATAGTCCGTTTACGAGAGATGCAGCTTGACAAAAACGTGTATGATTATTATTAGTCAATAAATACTTGCGTGCTAGTCGAATTTGATCATTATTTATGATAGAAATCAAGCTTTAGCCTTTAGATTTTATTTCACCCAGACACCAGAGTCATGTGACCTGACTGTAGTGAGCTGCATGTCTGAATCTCTCTGTGAATGAGGCTCTGCAGAGTCCACTAAAGAGTGAGGGCCTGTGTAGTGCCTGCAATATTCCATAGCATGGCATTAAACATATTTATTACCATAGAGACTACCTTGTGGCAAGGTAGAGGCACAAGGTAGTGGTAGCCAGATCTGTACAAAAGCGACCAAACTCACTATAATGAATGTTTAGTTGAGACTGTTCTCGCCTCACAGCGAGGAGGTGCCAAATTTGACTCCCGGGTTGTCCTTTCTGTGTGGAGTCCGCATGTTCCTCCCTGTGTCTGGGCCGGTTTCCCCAATGACATCCTTATTTTTATTGTATCATAGCATATTACTATTTTTATTTCTTGTTTATGTTGCACCATACCAAGCAAGTTCCTATTTCTTATTTGTCCATTTATTGCTGTTATATATTTTCTCTATGAATTTGCTTTGGCATGTTTTCCTTTGAGGGAGTTTTTCTTGAAAGTAACAAATAAAGTCAGTACGTTCTGTATGATGCTTATGGGCAAAATATGAGCAATGTGAAATGTAACCCTGGCAACAGCAAAATAAGAAAAAAACACACTCAAGCTGTGAAATCAATTGTTTATAATTGTATATTGGCTTTAGGCAAACAGTGCAATTACAAATCCCCTAGCAACCATATCTGAGCTGGGGTCCAGCGAGGAGCTCCATGGGACATTTCTATGTTTCTATCACATGCCACACTGTTTAACTTTAATGAAAATACAGAGGAATGTGCCACTATGGCGACACTCAACATTCACATAAAGGAAATAAAGTATAAAGTATAAAGCCCACTGTTTATGTTACTGTGTTTGATAGAAAAGACTGGACTATCGGATCATAGAGTATCATACAGAGTTTTGTATTTGTTTTGTTCAGTTCTTCAGTGCAGCCCTACGTTCTGATGCTGTTTATGTCAAGACTGTCAGACTTGCATTATAAAATTATTTTTAGTAATTAAGCTAGATTAAGGTTTTGGTACACAGGTATTGTGCTGATCCATCCTTCAATGCTGCCAGAAACCTGTCAGGAGCAGTGGGACCCATCTCCAGATCTTGAGCTAGTCTTGGTCAGGATGAGATTAGCTGGAGGATGTGAACTGATGTGCATGTTTTGGGATGATGGTGACGAGTGTTTGGGGACATTTTCTATAGTAACACCATGATATGTGCAGTGTTGAGAATTCACTTCACTTCACGGCTCTCACTGAAAGCGATCGGGAATAACAAACACCACAAAAGTAGAACAAACCGAACAAACCAAACTTTTGTTACATTCAAAAGCACAGACATTATCCATGTCCAGAAATGCACCAAGCTCTGACCTTCTGCACATTTTTCACAAACAGTCAATGTTGTTGCCAAAACAGTCTGACATAGATCTGTCTGCGTCGCCATGTTTGTTTTGTTTCTTGCTTGTGTAGTGAAAATAACCAAAAAAAAGTAATTCACCTAATTTTAATGTTTTAGCTGCTTGGTGATATAGGCCTATTAACTGCCTCTGTTTTTGAAAGAGGCAAAACCATTATGTAACTGTACAATCTTATTATCTGGTTCTATATTACTTCTGCTGCATAACAACATCCACTCTCCAATGTCAAATGAAATAGTGTGTGTTAGGTTGAGGTTGAAACCAGTAACTCTCTCGTTTTTAGGCGAATGCTTACCCAGTGTGCCACTGCTGACCCTTCCCCTTGCTTCTCTTGTACTGTAATCCATAGCGTGGTATTGTTTTGTATTACATGACGGGCCAGTGACAAGGCTATGTATATTTGACATAACCTTTTGGCCTGATTTGTCTGACAGGGCATCCAGAGCAACATCTGTCATAAAGTGGTATGCACAAAGCTGCTGTGGGATTTAAATCCATTTCAAATCTGACATTTGATCTAACACAGGGATCAGCAGTCACCAGGCATTTCACACTCTATCTGCTCTTTTGGACTTGGCTCAAAATCAGAAAATATCCCAACAATGTGACAGTAAAAATGCAATTTGCATAAAGAATGTTGTAACTTTTTGGTCCCTACAGAATGGAACAGTGGAGTTTATTGTGGAAAATGTGTCCTCTGCATTTGACCCATTCTTGAGTCCCTCGTTAAAACTACATATATTTAGGAATACAACATTGTTCATATTGTATTTGGAAACATACCTGAAGTTGTGTTTTGTTTCATTCACACATGTTTCTGCATTATTAGTTTGTCTACATCTCCAGAGCTCAAAATGCTCTGTTCCACCTTGTGATGTCATGTAGTAGCAGTTTCCAAGTTAACAACTCCTTTTACCTGTCTGAAATTATCCAAATGATTCTGGTGAAGGTGTATGGACTTTAAAAACACAGTGGAGCACTTGCTGTATTACCACAATGACATCACAAGGTGGAACAGAGTGTTTTCTCTTTGAGAGAAGAACTCAGCCTAAATATGGAGGGCTTGTGTGTTAAACATGTGTGAATGAAACAAAACACAACTCCAGGTCTGTTTGTGATGAGGAAACAACATTATAACATAGATCAGAAAATAGTGTAATATGAGAACTTGACGGTGCACTACCATTTCTAGTCTTGAATGTCTCCATGGAGATGTCATTTCTTTGGCTGCAATGTTCCACAGTATGGCATTAAAGTTGTACGTTATGGATAATGATAATATAATAATAATGTCAGTCAATCCATGTTACATGTCATTTTAGTGGATAAGTGACCCCAGTCATGTAAGAATGCATGGAATGTATGGTGCATATTTGGTTATTTATTTTAATTGTGTTAATTGCATTATTACTCTGGGTTGGCTTGTATCGCCACCTGACTTCCTCCTGGTTGTCTTCATGGAGATGTTGGTCCTTTGGCTATGATGTTTCACAATGTGGCATAAGACTTATCTATCTCCACAGAGAACTCTGGGTTGGCTTGTATCGCCACAAACCTGACTTCCTCCTGGTTGTCTTCATGGAGATGTTGATCCTTTGGCTATTCAGAATTATGGCTTTAATGGTAAATGGTCACATTTTTATATATCGCTTTTCCACCTTCAAGGCTCAAAGCACTTTACATCAAGGAACCACTCACACATTCATAGACCAGTGTCCACAGACTCCAAGTGTCTTGCCCAAACACACAAAAACATTCATCTGTGGGAGCTGAAATCACACCATCAACCTGTGAGTCAATGGACAAACACTGAGCCATTGTTGCCTTAACTTCAGCTGTACTTAACTTTGATGTTTATGTCAAGAGTGGGATTTAAACTGGCGGATCAGTGGACAAACACTGTACCAACTGAGCTACTGTGGCTTTAATCTGAGTTTCATTTAACTTTAGTGAAACTGTAAACAAAGAGATTGCCATTTTCTCTCTGAAATCACCCAGCATGCACCAGACATCTTGGGGAAACCAATAGCTGTACAAATGACCTAGTTTACTTTATAGAACAAGTGAAGGAACCATATTTCACCAGTACACTCACCCAAACCTTGGCAAAACTTTCTGTGCTGTCCTCTATGTAATCCGACAGCCCTACTAATAATGCATTGTTCATTTGACACCTCCATCTCAATCTTTATTCTCTCCGTTCTTTTATAAAAACCACTGTACTTTTTGTCCACCATTCTGCTACCTGAAATGAACTCTCCCTCTCCCCTGGCTTCCCCCTGCAGCTAGCATTCTGCTCTGTGTAAAACTACTTTGAGAACAGCTCCGGTCTCCAAGTCTATACCTGCTACTTCTTTTTCTGACAAGTGGTGACATGCTAACTGTCTATCTTTCCGCACCCATTAAGAGAGAGTTTCCTACATATTCGGCTCTCCCGGCTGCCAAAAAATCCATGCTTTTTGAGTTTTTCTCTTTTAAACTTCCATAGATATCAAGCTGTGATGTATTCAATAGTGCTAGTGGCTTTTTTGACAGCTTAGTCGGTGTTGTTACGTCTGTACCTGGCTGGTGGTAGTAGGGTAAAAAAATATCTCTCTAGTAGTTTTAGGTGTTGGAAAATGTAGTCAATTTCTTGCAAGATTGGTCCATTTGCCTAAAAGTGCAGCGAGTTTTGCAACATTTGCTAATATTGGAATGCTTGATTCAAATCTATTGCGATATAGGCACGTTTGTGTGTTGTGTTTTTTGGAAACTTTTTGAAACCCAATTAAAAATGCAATTCTCTCTCAGAGATATAAAGGTGCTGTGTCCTAAAATAAAAAAAAAAAAAAAAAAAACATAAAATCCTAGAATCCTAATTATTCACCATGATGGGTTTATAAGCACATTTCCTAACACAGAGAGAGACCAGAGCAGAGTATTGTCACAGTAAATCTAACAACAGCTAACATGCTAATGCGCAATTTGTGATCATCAAAACACACTTCAAAATTACTTAAGGTATCATGTTACCTTAAGAGGAAACATGATATTTTGGAACAAGACTGACACGATTGAAGTGAATTTGTTCACGGTTCAACCCATTCCCAGTGATAACTGGCTCTCAACAGTTTACGTGGTTAAAAACAAACAGTTCATAATTATTAACCCGTTTTAATTTGACAAAAAAACCCAAACAAAAAAAAAACAAAAAAACCCCAAAACTTACAAATGCATTTGATTAACATTTTTTTTTTTTTTCTTTTTTTTAAAATATTTTTATGTAAATATAAACATGTGTAAATGTTTACACACACAGTATCTGGAACTTTTCTTGTGGTTCTGTCACCTGCTTGTCTCCATGGAGATAGATGTTATGGAACACCACAGTCAAAGCAATAGCATCCCCACCGAGGCCAGCGGGCAACTTTGCCTCCTGAAAAGTCCCACAATGCACCTATAAGTAAGTGTAAAGGCAACTTTTTCCACTGGAGGGTCAGCTATTTGCCTGTCTTCATGCCTGGAATGTCCCACAGTATGGTATTAAACTGTTATATCTTGTATTTATTAAATTATAGGTCTTTACATTACTTTGCAAAACCTGTATTCTTCCTCACAAACAGAAAATATTCACTTTGCTACTTTGCTTATATTTGTCAAGGACTTCCCTTGAATGAGCCCGCCGTGTTTAGCCCTGCTCTTTTGTCCGCTGAGGCGAGGCAGTTTTTGAAATGCAGACAATTCAAAAGCATGGGGTCGGACGCAGGTCTGATCCCGACGGCACAGCGGTCAGCGTGAAACAGCCGACAAATCCATGGAAAAGAGTTTGGGCACAGCGTGTAATCGTGTGTTCCACCGGCTCCACTCAGAAACCGCACAGCCTCCGGAGAGCAGCGAATAAACAGGACGCACAATGAGGACAATATGAGTTTGTTGAGCTTGGATTTCTTTCAGTGGTGATCATAGACTGAATATATATATGGACATAGCTAACAGGCGAGCTGCTGCTATCCAAACAGGAAGTAAGCATGGTGAGCTTTGCACAGAAAAATTGTTACCCCTCTCTCTATAATTGTTGCCGTGAGTCTTGTCATTTTGGTCATAAAATGTTTGTATTAAACCACTCTACATGATCCTTTTTTTTTTTTTTTTTTTTTTTACGATTCAAGATATGGACATTAATAACAGGCAAATCAGACGCCTTCTTTCCCTGAGGTCACTCCCGCTAGCGTTAGCAACAGGTTTGATTGACAGCATGGCAAAGCTCCCAATCCATGCTAAACTAGCAGTGCAGGTGGGAAGGGGGCGTCACCTCAACAGCCTCACTCTGGATTGACTCTTTGGTTGCTATGATACTCACGGTAATTCCAAATAGGGAACTTGGGTCCAAATTGGCCCCTATGATGACAAGCCTCGATGAGCTTCATTTGACAGGAGCCAGATGCTATGGGTGACGTCCTCTTCTTTCTACAGTCGATGGTGGTGATGGTCAGCTGGTATGTGACATTAATGAAGTGTTTTAGGTTACCTGTCGGAGCACAACAGTAAAGGCTGGTCAATGCATTTCACAAGGACATCATGTGGGTTTAGGGGTTTATTTTTAACATGCTCTTTCTGTCTTTTTGGTGGAGTGTCCTTTTGCTCATCTCCATGAGGATGTTATTGACATAGTGTAGCATTAAACTTCAATCAGTCTCCATGGAGACAAGCTAGGGCAGTGATGGAAGAAGTACTCAATGGCATTACTTAAGGAAAACTATAGATATTGGACCAAAAAAATAATCAATGAAAAGTATCACATGAAAAATCTACTAAAGAAAAAAGTATTAAAGTACCCATTTTAAAATGGTTATAGAGTAAAATGTAAAAGCATTTATCACTGTTTCTGAAAGCTTTAAATGTAGTGATTTTGATAAAGATTTGTGCTGAATTTTGCCCAAGAGAAACAATTGAATGAACTATTTCTTTGTTTTTTTTCTAGCTTGTTTAATTGGTACATTCTTGTTTGGCTCATATTATGAAGTTGATACAAAATAAACCCTCAGCCTTTTCAGCAGGTCTCAAACTATAATACAAATACTTCTACTTTTCAGTCCTGTTCAAAACTGTAATGGAGTAGAAAGTACAGATCCCTGCTCTTAAATGTAGTGAAGTAAAAGTAAAAAGTATCAATTTCAAAATGTACTTCAGCAAAGTACAGATACCTACTAAGTGCAGTACTTGAGTACTTTTATTTTATCATATTCTACCACTAGCTCCAGGTGACACCATCAGGCACACTACAGTCAGATGTGGAGAGGTGGCCCCACTCACTATAAGAATGTTTTTCCTGTGCATTTCTGTAAAGCCTTAAGTTTCTAATAGAGGTACACAAACGTTTATTCATTGATTTGCTTTACTATAAAATCTTGAGTATAGCTGGAGGAGTAGCCCATTCAATGTGCTTTAGGCTGCGGGAAACCAAAGCAAAACAAACTTCTCAGACAGAATAAGCAAACTTCACAGAAAGGATGGGAAAAGAACCTGAGACCTTTTGGATTTGGGGCGAGAGATCTCATCACTTTGGCATCATCTCATGTTTCATTCTGTCACTTTGAATGCGTCACAGACACTTACATTTGACTACCTAATAACACATGAATGCTAGCTTCAAGAGCACACATTGGTTGAGCGTGTTGTCGCTGTGTAACCCTTAGCGTCCGGGCTAATGGAGGTCTGATCCCCAGGCTGTTGATTTGTTTTGTGCGTCAGATGCGAGGCTCTTCTGGAGGTGACGAAGTGGCTCAAATGGCGGCTTTTATTATAGAAGATGATGCCAATTACAGAAACACTCACAGAATGTATGTGGAGAGCCAATTGGAAGTTGGATTGAAATCTGTGTGTTTTATAATATGCACAAACAACACATGGAAAACAAAAACCCAACAAATACTGCAGACATAGATATATTTAAAAAAAATAATAAAAAAAACACACACACACACACACACACACACACGCACACACACACACATATATATATATATATATATATATATATATATATATATATATATATATATATATATATATATATATATATATATATATATATATATATATATATATATATATATATTGTGTGTGTGTGTGTGTGGCTTTTTTCATGACCAATGCTGATACTGATTTTAGCAGTCACGTTTTTGTGCAGATGCCTCTTCATATTAAAGTGTTAATATAAAGCTGTCTGTGTATTTTTTAGACAGCAGATTGACCAAAACAAAATATTGGCCTGTGCGGGCGATTTAAGAGTCAATACACTGAAAAGCCCAGATATTGGCCTGATATATGCCTTGACTTTAAGGAGCTTTCTATCATGTTATAATGTTCTTCCCTCATAATGAAAAAACAAAACAAAAACAAAGCTCCATCCATAAGCCTACGTCATCCATGCTCCCACACCGCCATTTTTCATAAATATACAAAACCATACACACAAACCTGATGTGATGTGCAGTAGTTTCGTTAGCGGGATGCACACTGATGTGTTGTGATAACGCTCTGAAGGGGAAGTGACTTAGCGCAGGGAGCAAGAGGAGGGGGACTCAGAGTGTCAAAACAAAGAAGAAAATGTTGAACCAGGCAAATCCAGTTATTTCCTCCCAGAATAGATCCTGACAGCTCTAGAAGAATCACAAAGTAAAGTATAGGTCTGAGTGTGTGTGACGCCGGTGTAACCGCAAGTCAATCACTGTACATACACTGCACTACTCGGCATTCTGGGAGCTGAGAGCCCATATGGCCTCCTCTCCACTGGATCTTCCTCCTCCTCATCGGCATAGATCTGCACACAAGAATGTCTTAGCTACAGGGGTTTGAGCAGAGGCAGATTGATAGAGGAATGGGTCACTGGAGCCACCCTCCTGATAGTGCACTGGTTGATAGTGTGAATGTTTTATCATCTTATTTAGTTTTATTTAAATTATAATGTCAAGATAGGTTTGGTTTATTTGAAAACCCAAGAAAAAAAGAAAAAAAAAACAAAACCTCACTACATAAAACTTAAATTTCCATCAAGAATCATGGAGTCATGTCTTGGGAGTCATAGCGTTAGACCAGAGCAGCTGCTGTCTGCCCTCTGGGGTATTTGTGCACACCACACAGCCAAAAGAGTACAGGCCTCTATACGTGAGTCACTTTCACCATTGCAGGGTACAGAGCAGTTTAAATAAAGAGGTAATTCTCCTGAGATATTTGGTTCCATATCTGTTCCACTGCTACTGCCTGCGCAGCGAGACCCACTGTTAGTCATAATGATTCAGTCTGGAGAAGTTATTTTCAAAAATGCATTCATTTCATTAGAAGTTTTGGACTGTACAGAGGCAATTCACAAGTCTGCTTAAAAGAACTCCAAAACAAAAAGTAACAAAAAGTAACAAGGGAACAGAAGCTATTAAAAGTGTGGCACAAACACAGACACACAGGACTTTAAAGCAGTGCTCTGTGACGAGCAAAGTGCATTGTACAGTTTACTTCATAATCTTATTTCAATTATACCTTCACAATGAACTTATCTAAGACTAAGAAAATAAAATTGAAGAATGAAGTAAGTACATCACAGTGGGTATGTGCATCTTGAAAATAAGTGATTAAAGATTCCTCAAACATGCATGAATCACTCCAAAAGCAACTGTGGCAGGCTAAATGAGGAGGAAACAACTATATAATAAAAGCTCTGAAAAGTAAATTTTGCAGAATAGGTCTGATTTAATGTAGTTACTGTTCTTAATTAAGTAATTCTTGTATTTGCTTTACAGTGTTGTTTACAATTCAGGCTTATAGTGACATCAAGTAATCATGGTCTAACGAGTGAAGACTATACTTAAGATGAATATGTTGGTGTTAAAGTTGTTGTAATTAACTTAACTCTGCGTTACAGTGACTGCATTATAAAGCACACAGGCGTCTGCCACAGTGTACGAGCCTCAACGCTGCTATTAACTGTAATTCAATTAGAAAAAGCAGTCAGCTGAAGTCATAATAGTTATTTGAGTGGACTCCATTTGACATTGGAGCCATAGTAAACTGTTGGTACTGTTTACATGGGCTGATTAAGGAGCACAGTGACTCCAAATGTTGGCGCTTTAAATGTGATGTAATGGTTTTAATTAAGGTCACATGAGTGGGATGTTTACAAGGATCATTTCACTTTAACCTGATTAGCAGTCTCAGCGTGTTTGCCCTCTGTGTGCTTAAGCAAAGTGGGGTTAGGGAGCTCATGTGTTGGCCTAGAAACAAGAGATGGGGTATTTATTACGAATTACCCTCATTGTAATTTGTTAATTGAAGAAAAACACAGCTTTGTAGGGCTGGCCTGGGATCTTATTGGGTTCATGTCCACTTCACTGTCTGCAAATAAAGAACATTGTCTAACCTGTACCCATACCTGCTCCATGGAGAGTAAAGGTTAAGGGTAAAGGTGCACTATGTAACTTATCTAGTAGGGTGTCACTGCGTGTTTGCATGGGGCAGTGGTGGAGGAAATACTTCATTTTGTTGCTTAACTGAAAGTACAGATGCCTGAAAAAAAAAAATAAAGAAAAAAATTACCCATTTAAAATGTACTTAAAGAGTAAAAAGTAAAAGTATTTTGTATACAGAGTTTGAGATTTATGATGTGTGCTGAAAAAAGAAAAAAAAAAATTTTTTGGCAGTTTTTTATTTGTATTTATTTATTTATTTATTGCAGGCTTACAGGTCTCAAAAAAATATGCAAAAATACTTATATTTTTCAGTCCACTTCTAAAATGCAGTGGAGTAGAACAGACTAGTGGAGAAGAACAGACTACTTTACTACTCTCAAATGTAGTGAAATAAAAGTAAAAAAGTATCCAGTTTAAAATGTATTTAAGTAAAGTACAGAGATGTAAAACTTCTACTTAAGTATAGTACTTTACTACTTGCACTTTGTCATATTCCACCACTGACATGTTCTTGTTTTGCTTGGAATACCATAAAATTCCATTTCCATGGAGACAAGAAGAGAACAGCACCAGTCAAAGTTACTTGTAGCAACTGCGTGGTAATATGCAAAAATGTAATGAGGTAATCCAATTAACTCAATTAACAAGGAGGCAATAACAAGGCGCAGTTGTTATATAGTATAGTATAGGTATAATGGTATAATGGGCTAATAATCAGAAGACTAAAGAACGCTCTGGGAGGGAAGTGACGGGAGGCTGAAATTCAGTTTGGTTGGTACCATATATTAGGAATAATAATCAATGACATACAACACATTTAAGACAAACAGTTCATGTGAATGGCCATTCAATAGTGCAGTAAATATTTACAATCAGTAAGCGCTCAAAACAATCAAAAATACTTCAATGCAAAACCAATAATGGCAGTGCAATAATACTAAGAGAGTCAATAGTTGTTAAAGTGCATTGTGTCAGAGTTCCGCAATTATTGCACTGGATTGAAAGGTGCAGTTCAGTCAGTGTTTTTACTGTGCAAAAGGCAATTATCAATGTCTACCCAGCTCACACACAGTTCAAAGCCCCATCTGGAGAGGACTGGGTTCCAGGGGGAGAGGTAAGTGCAAAAAGTTCCAGGACAGAGTTCCAAGGGTGTGTGTGTGTGATAGAGCAATGGGTGTGGGTGTGTTGGGTGAGTATGATGGGCTGCCAAGAGCCCCCTACCAGCCCGGTGGGAGAAGTGCGGCTCCGCGGTGCGTTCTCGTAGCCCACCAGCCCGGTGGGAGAAGTGCGGCTCTGCGATGCGCTCTCTTAGGACAGGTCAGCGTTTCTCTTAGGACAAGTGAACGCTTCTCTTAGGACAGGTCAGCGTTTCTCTTAGGACAGGTGAACGCTTCTCTTAGGACAGGTCAGCGTCTCTCTCAGTTCAGGTTCGCGTCTCGTAGGACCGGTCAGCGTCTCTCTTAGGGCAGGCAACGCTGCAGCTCACTAGCTCGCCATCGTAATCAAAGATCTGACCTATTCCCGCAGATAATATGTCTCATACAAGCCCTCTTGACTTGCGTGCCTGTTACAGCACAGGATTCCCGCAGCACAACTCTCCGTTAGCCTCCCAACACACACCTAGCCTCCAGCGCACCTCGCCTCACCCACCCAGCTAGCACCGGTGTTTTTTAATAACTCCGATTGGCTGTGCCGTGTCACGTGACCGGATACTTCACTGTGATTGGCTGAAGTGAACCATATAATGCAGTGACATGCAACCCCCGCGAGAGTGACCGAAAATACCGCGCGAGCTGGCAAAACCCGCGAGAATGACCAGAAACACCGCGAGGTTTGGAGACTTAGACATAATACAGGCTGGAATGCCAGGGAGAGAGAGAGAGAAGGGGGGAGAAAAAGAGTGATATATATACACAGGATTTGTCACCTGGGTTACACCCTCCCCCCTTAAATCCATGCAACTCCGGTGCATGATGCTACAGAGAGAGGTCGACGTAAGCAGACGATCAGAAGCGGGAGTACTAATAATTTCACCATATGCGTCAGCTAAACTATGAAATAGCGTTTGCACAACAGAGATTAGCGGATTACCCAAAGCGGTGTACTGTAAGCGCTTTGGAGGTTGTCGTTGCCTTGTTGACCGACGGATAGTGGAATCAAAGTCAACAGTATTAATGGGGTCAGTGGCATGTTCTACATCACTACCCTCAGAGTCAGCGGTAGGGGTAGATGCGTCACCAGGAACAGTCGGTGATTGCAATGCCAAATTGGGAGATGTCACTGCCGGGCCTCCGAGCTCTGGGCTTCCTTCTGATGGCCGCGTCTCAGGGATAATAGAATCTTCGGGATCTGGTAAGACTTCTTGAGGTAAGTATTCATCTTGTTCCACTTCCCTTTGTTCCACAGGCTCTCCAGAACCAGTATCCTCCTCCTCACTGGATGAAGATGGATCCAAAGCATCGGACACACGAGAGGACTCTCCAACATCAGGTAGGTTACTTTCAGGTAAGTGTGTGGTTTCAGGAACTGAACTTTCAACAAGGAGCTTCACAGGTTGTGAAATCGAAACTTGAGGAACTCTCCATTCGTCTTCTTCACTCAACCACTCTTCTTGATCAACAGCTGGTTGGCGTTGGCTGCGAGTGTGATGTTTGCGTGGAGTTGGCATGGGTTGCAGTTCCGGTTCTCTGCTCTCAGGTAAGAAACCACATGGAAGTAGGAGATCTCGATGCAGAGTTCGGGTCCGTCCTGCTGGATCAATTTCAGGACGTACAGTGTAAACGGGAAGATCTCCAGCACGGTTGACCACAATGTAAATGTCCTTCTCCCACTTGTCTTCCAACTTGTGTTTGCCACGGAGTCGAACATTCCGGACGAGTACTCTGTCTCCTTCTTCCAAGACTGAAGGTTTGACCCGAAGATCAAAACGAGTTTTGTTCCTTTCAGCAGACTTGGCTGCATTCTTGGACGCTAGTTGGTAACTTTCTTCCAGGCGGGAGCGAAGGTTCTGCACATATTGAGAGTGTGAGGTGGAAGAGGCGTCTCGAACTGGAAGACCAAAGGCAAGATCTACAGGTAGCCTTGGTGTGCGTCCATACATCAGCTCGTAAGGAGTGTAGCCGGTCACTTCATTTTTAGTACAATTGTACGCGTGAACAAGTGGCTTGACATACTCCTTCCATCTCTTCTTTTGTTCTGGCTCCAATGTTCCCAACATGCTCAGCAGCGTTCGATTGAACCTTTCGACGGGGTTCCCACGAGGATGGTATGGCGTGGTGCGAGTCTTCTCAATGCCAGCGATTTCGCAGAGTTCTTTTACGAGGTGAGACTCGAAATCGGGCCCTTGATCCGTGTGCAGACGCTCTGGGATGCCATAATGCACAATGAAGTTCTCCCACAGACATTTAGCGACCGTTTTCGCCTTTTGATTGGCAGTTGGTATGGCCACGGCGTATTTGGTAAAATGATCTGTGAGGACCAGGATGTCCTTGGTGTTGGAGCGATCAGGCTCAAGCGTCAGGAAGTCCATGCACAGGAGTTCAAGGGGTCGGCTGGTCTTGATATTCACCAACGCCGCTGCTCGTTCAGGGAGTGCCTTCCGTCGGACGCAGCGATTGCATGTTTTTTATCTTTGTTTCCACATCTGCTGCCATGCGGGGCCAGAAGAAGCGTGATCTCACAAGGTCAAGTGTTCTTTCCACCCCCATGTGGCCCATATCATCATGGAGACTGGCAAGGACGATGGGGCGTAGTTCTTCAGGTAGTACCAGCTGGAAGGACACATGCTCTCCATCTTGCCTTCTACGATACAGGAGATCGTCTTGGAGCTCGAGACGGTTCCATTCTCTCAGCAGGAGGGCAACATCTGGCAGCTCTTTGCGCACAGTGGGGGGAATTTTCTCACCAGTGTTGAGTTGGTGAATCACTTCACGCAGACAGGGGTCGGCACTCTGCTTCTCCCGGAGATCGTCGTGGGACAGTGACGGCACGACTGGAAGCCCCTGGTGAGACACATCGGCATAACTGTCGGGAATGGCAGTGACAGACATGCTTAGGGACTCAACCAGAGCGATGCAGTTCTCAGTTGGACTCTCAGGACTGGAAGCTCTCACCAGACAGCTGTGACAAATGGCGGCCACAACTTCTGGATCGAGTTGAACTGCAGTGCCGTTGTCAAAGTGGTCACGGGTGAACTGATTGACCAGGTCCCATTCTTTCTGACTGTAAGTGTCAGCTGGCAGATGATGGGGACGTCGGGAGAGTGCGTCTGCGTCTTGATTTTGACTTCCCGCCCTGTACTGCAGTTTGAAGTCATATGTTGAGAGGGCCGCAAGCCAACGGTGACTGGCTGCGTCGAGCTTGGCAGATGTCAAGATGTAGGTAAGTGGGTTATTATCTGTTATTACAGTGAATCTAGAGCCATAGAGATAATCGTGGAATTTCTCCGTGACACTCCACTTGAGTGCTAAAAATTCCAGTTTATGCGCTGGATATCTGGACTCGCTCGTAGACAGTCCCCGGCTGGCATACGCTATGACGCGCAACTTCCCATCCTGCTCCTGATATAAAGCTGCTCCAAGGCCTGTAGAGCTTGCATCTGTGTGCAGGATGTATGGTTCTTTTGGATTTGCAAATCCAAGCACTGGGGCTGTGGTAAGTTTGTCGATTAGCGTGTTGAATGCATCCAGACAGCTGCTTGTCCATCTCTCGTTGAATGGTTGTTTGGGGTCAAGCTGATTTTTGGGCGTTGACTTCTGGCCTTTACGAGTTGGAGGGTACCCTCTGGTCAAATCGTTCAGGGGCTTGGCGATGGCGGCATACCCGTGGATAAAGCGGCGGTAATACCCCGCGAATCCCAAAAAGGACCTCAACTCCTTGAGTGTTCTTGGTATTGGCCAGGATTTGAGAGCGCTAATCTTGTCGGGGTCAGTCTCCACCCCTTTTTCAGAGACAATATGGCCCAGATAACGTACCGATGACTGGAAAAACTTGCATTTCTCTGGCGATAACTTGAGGCCATAGTCTTTAAGGCGCTGTAGGACTCGCAGCAACCTGCTCTCATGTTCTTCGAGGGTCTCTGAAAAGATGATTAGGTCATCCAGGAAGACCAGAACCTCTTTTAGATGTAGATCGCCCATACATCTCTCCATGAGGCGTTGAAAAGTGCTGGGCGCGTTGGTAACGCCTTGCGGCATGCGATTGAACTCCCAAAAGCCTAGTGGGGTCACAAATGCCGTCTTGGGTTTGTCCAGTTCTGCCATTTCAATTTGGTAATATCCTGACTTCAAGTCGAGGACGCTGAACCATCGGGAGCCAGTGAGAGCTGTGAAGGACTCCTCTAGATTTGGGAGCGCGTAAGCATCTTTGATGGTGTGAAGGTTAAGCTTACGGTAATCGATACACAGCCTCACATCGCCGTTCTTCTTACGGACAACCACGATCGGTGACGAGAAGGGTGACTCCGACTCGCGTATCACTCCTGCCTTCAACAGGTCCCTCAGATGTTCCCGCACTGCCTCAATGTCGCGAGGATGAATGGGACGAGCTCGGTGTTTGAATGGAGTTTCATCGTGAAGGCGGATGTGGTGTTTGACACGGTCGGTGCGCCCAAAGTCAAGGTCGTCGTGTGAAAATACCTCAGAGATCTGTTCCAGCTTGGAGATGACTCGGTCCTTCCAGTCAGGTGGTATTGGTGAGTCTCCGAAGTCGAACTCCAGCTTTGTGTGGGGTTTCTGCTGTGCATTGGTGGAAACACAGTGGGATAAGATGTGAGGTGACATGGTGAGTTCAGCGATGACACTCAATGGCGGGAGTGTGATGGTCTGTTCTGTTTCATTGGTGACAATGATCGGGAGCTTGTGAGGTGAGTGGCTGGGCAACGTCACAAGGCAGCTTTTCACACAAAGGCCTCCAGGCAGTGGTGTGGCTGGTTGTTCAATCAGAGCGCACTTGCTGACGGGTGGTGGATTGGCACGTATGGACCCCTCGGTGACCATGGTGTGGCCTGCTGGAACTTGGACCGAGGATTTGCTAGCCAATCGAACAACACCATCGCAGGCTTCTTGGATTTGTCTGTGCCGTAACTGCAGAAGTTGGAGGACTGCTCGGTAGCCATGCTGAGATGGTTTATAGCTGGCACACTCACTCTCCATTCGTTGCTCATAGAGCGGCTCCAGGGTGTTCATCCCTATCAAAATCTGGCTGTGAAATCCTGCGCCGACGTCAGGGACTACGAGCGCCAGGGTATGTACATCCAGGTCTGCACCAATGAATTCTTTCAGAAAGGTGACTGTCATTTCTATATATCCGAGATATGGGACTTCTTGGCCGGCAGCTCCTTCTACTTGCAACAGTTCTGTTATTGGCTTCACTGGTTGGTGGGAGAAATGTTGGTTGTAGATGGAGACAGGTAAGGTCGTTACTTGTGATCCAGTGTCCAGCAAACACTGAAAATCATGACCGGCGACTCTAACTTGGCCCGTACATCTGGATCCAATCAACCCTTTTGGCAGATGGTTGGTTTCAGTGGAGATGGCATGTGACTTACTGCTGCATTTCACTTTCTGCTTGATGGGACGTTGTTGGTCCTCCGCAGTTCCCATGTGTCCCTCAATGGGAACTCGTTCTAGTTTAAAGACGTGTTGTGAGAGTTCAAGTCCTGCCATTTTTTCTTCTTGTCTGCAAGCTGCTTCTTTTTCATAGCTACTAGTGCTGGATTTGGAGGTTGGTCACAGTTTGGCTTGATGTGTCCATCTTCACCACAATTGTAGCAGTAACCCGGCTTGGGTCCTGAACTGGGTTGTCTGTTAGAGCGTGACTTTTTATTGGTCTTAGTGCCTTCATGGTGCTTACTGATGTGAGGAGATTTGGAGGGAACAGACTGCTTGGTGGGGATAAGGGACGTCAGCTGCCTCTGTATGTCGGCTAGCTGCCGAGCGAGCTGCTGTGTGATTGTGGTCAGGGCGTCAACCTGGATTCTTCTGGGGGTTGGCATAGGCGTATTGGGCGTGCGCCCGGCTCTGGCTTTTGAGCCGAGGTGCTGCTTCATACGCTGAGCCTTAGCAGCCGCTCTGTCTTCCTCAGTTCTGAGCATTAGCAAGAAATCAGCAAAAGATGGTGGGTGGGACTTTAGTTGCTTCAACTGCAGTTCTGAAATAAGGGTGTTGTCCCAGCAGCCGCGACAGAATTGAGTAAGTAGATGTCGGTCTAGATCAGTGGCCAAGACTCCTCCCCTCTTCAGAGCCAAATTCAGTGCTACTTGAAGGCGTTGCAGGTAAGCAGATGGCTTTTCATCGGCATTTTGAAACATTTCCATGAACTTCATGTATAACTCGTCGCCATCTTGGACGGTTCCGTAAGCAGAATCAAGTATCTGGAGGTAAGTCTTTGGGGAAGTTTCCGGGTTGAGATGTTTAACCATATCTGCTGCTGGTGGGAAGAGACTTTCGACAATTTTTCTGGAACGTTGTAAATCAGAAACAGCAGGATCTTGGAGAAGTAATTCGACACCAGAGCGCCATGTTTCAAAGTCACTTTCATGTGGGGGTCTTGGAATGCGACCGGAGAATGGTCGGAGTTTCTGGGAGGACAAATGTGAAGCGCTGTCGTCACTCTTGATGATATGCTCTACTATGCACCGTTGGACGCCTGGTGGATTTAGATCAGGAATGGTCATGGCTGCGAACGATGGCTTGGGCATCTGTTGGCGCCGCACAAAGTCATCCGAATTTATTTGGGGTTGTGGTCGCTCTTCCTTCACTTCGGGTGCAGGTAAGCCCTCAGAAAGCAGTGACTCCGCATCCTCATCAACATCATCATTCCCATCTTCCTTCCTGAGCTCGGTGACGGATTGGCCCAGCAGTGACATGACTCCTTTGAGAACCTCTGCATAGTTTTGACCCGTAAGTCTGGCTAAGCTTTCCAAGTCACTCAGATAAGTTTGTGTTTTAAGCTTACTCTCATACTCAGAACACAAAGTCGCAAGCTCACAAATATCATATTTAACTTTTTCAGTACAAGCATAAGTGTACGGCAAAATCTTTCTCAGGGTAGCTAAAGTTTCACCTGACTCAAACTCAACAAGGATCATATTTTCAAAAATGCAATCTGATTCCGAGATAACTTTAACTTGTAACACTTTACCATACTTAGCCAAGAACTCAACGACTTCATCATCTGTTTCCGCCTTTACTGAGTATTTAACCGCAACCGAGTTTGGAATTTTTATGCCATATTTCTCCAAAATGTCCATGTTTGCAAATGTCAATTTACTATTTACTCCAAATTTCAGTCCACCTGTGCAACCCTCCTGGCTAGCTCGCCACAAAATATGTAGCAACTGCGTGGTAATATGCAAAAATGTAATGAGGTAATCCAATTAACTCAATTAACAAGGAGGCAATAACAAGGCGCAGTTGTGTTATATAGTATAGTATAGGTATAATGGTATAATGGGCTAATAATCAGAAGACTAAAGAACGCTCTGGGAGGGAAGTGACGGGAGGCTGAAATTCAGTTTGGTTGGTACCATATATTAGGAATAATAATCAATGACATACAACATTTAAGACAAACAGTTCATGTGAATGGCCATTCAATAGTGCAGTAAATATTTACAATCAGTAAGCGCTCAAAACAATCAAAAATACTTCAATGCAAAACCAATAATGGCAGTGCAATAATACTAAGAGAGTCAATAGTTGTTAAAGTGCATTGTGTCAGAGTTCCGCAATTATTGCACTGGATTGAAAGGTGCAGTTCAGTCAGTGTTTTTACTGTGCAAAAGGCAATTTATCAATGTCTACCCAGCTCACACACAGTTCAAAGCCCCATCTGGAGAGGACTGGGTTCCAGGGGGAGAGGTAAGTGCAAAAAGTTCCAGGACAGAGTTCCAAGGGTGTGTGTGTGATAGAGCAATGGGTGTGGGTGTGTTGGGTGAGTATGATGGGCTGCCAAGAGCCCCCTACCAGCCCGGTGGGAGAAGTGCGGCTCCGCGGTGCGTTCTCGTAGCCCACCAGCCCGGTGGGAGAAGTGCGGCTCAGGTTCGCGTCTCGTAGGACCGGTCAGCGTCTCTCTTAGGGCAGGCAACGCTGCAGCTCACTAGCTCGCCATCGTAATCAAAGATCTGACCTATTCCGCAGATAATATGTCTCATACAAGCCCTCTTGACTTGCGTGCCTGTTACAGCACAGGATTCCCGCAGCACAACTCTCCGTTAGCCTCCCAACACACACCTAGCCTCCAGCGCACCTCGCCTCACCCAGCTAGCACCGGTGTTTTTTAATAACTCCGATTGGCTGTGCCGTGTCACGTGACCGGATACTTCACTGTGATTGGCTGAAGTGAACCATATAATGCAGTGACATGCAACCCCCGCGAGAGTGACCGAAAATACCGCGCGAGCTGGCAAAACCCGCGAGAATGACCAGAAACACCGCGAGGTTTGGAGACTTAGACATAATACAGGCTGGAATGCCAGGGGAGAGAGAGAAGGGGGAGGAAAAGAGTGATATATATACACAGGATTTGTCACCTGGGTTACATACTCATCTGTACTTTGTCTGTAGAGAGGTGACCCCGCTCAAGGAAGAATGCATATTTTTCAAGTTTTTCTTTTGTTTGTTTGTGTAACAATAAAACACCTGTAACTGAAGGAATGCAAGTAGGTATGTTCAATGTCATACTGTGGAACATTCCAGGAAAAGCAATAAAATCTCAATTAAAACAAGTTATCAGTCCCATGTTGTAGTTTAATGCCATATTTGGGAACATTACAGACAATGCAAGCTGGTGAACCCTTCCCCAGACATGCCTTATTGCCTCATAGACCTGTAACGTAAATGTTGTACTGGCTCAGACACGCCTCATTCCAGTGTCTATCAATGAAAATGAACTGCGGCACAATCCTGAATGGCTTCTGTACTGCTTCGCAATCTACAGCAGAAAACACAGAAATTGGATCGCCTCAGAGTTCAGATAATTATAATACACTTATATTTTGAATGTGACTTCTTCTTTGGCGAGTTCCACCTTGTCTGTCTTATTGCCATAGGAACCATTCTTGTGATTGCTTTTGACGACCTTGCTGTCGCATATCCACTTATTACTCTATTTCCAATTATTTGAGAATTAGTTTTGGATCGCGACCTGCTTTGAGTGACACTTGTGGGTTTATGGGAGGTTACTTTGTCAATAAGGTTATATTTTCTTGGACTTTTTTACTGTAGTACAACAAGGTCAAAAGAACTGGATATTTCATTTAGAAGTCACCTGTATTCTTAAATGCTTTCTGTTTCTTTAGGGTGCAATTCGCAGCCTGCATTGAGTTTTACGTTTTATTCAAGCCTGTGGGGCATCTGTGTGAATCGTACAATAGCAATTCTCAAAATGCAGTTCAATTGAAAAGCAGTCTGAAGAACGCTTTATTATTACACAGGCATATTGTGGAGTGACTCATTTATTTTTCAAATGTCTGGCCTCTTCACAGACAAATCACCACCGAGCCGGAGTTATCCCGCTAATGCTGGAATATTACAAGTCGGGAATGTGGAAGTGTTATTTCGAAGGTGTGGTATTGGTTCAGACTTAGATAAATCTGTGAAATTCAGCGTTGCAAGGTTCAAGCCAACGTTAATTAGACTGTATATTAATCCAGGGATGGCCACAGTTAAAGTGCATATGGCAGGTTTTCATGTTTTGTCCTTATGGCTTTGTTTAGTGGTATAGTAATTTTGGCAGGATAGTTCTTTTGGTGGTATAGTACTTGTGCTAAATATTCATCATAGTTTAAGTGGAAATTTGTAAGTTGAAAGGCATAGGAACTAGTTTCTCCATGGCCTAGCACCAAAGTACATCTCTGACGAAATTAGTGTCATATGAACCAGTGTAGGGATCTCAGGGACCGGTCTCCTGATAGTCCTGGTTTAGACTTAGTTTAGTCCTGGTTTAGTCACAGCTTCCTGCTGGTGTCTAGAGTCAGGACCATAGACTGTATATATAAACGGACATAGCTAACCTGCTAGCTGCCATGCTCCAAATAGACTTCTTCCAGCTCCTTCAACTCTGGCTCCAATTCATTTTACAAAAAAAATCTCTACAACTCCTGCAGTGAATCTTGTCATTTTGGTTTTAAACTGTCCATATTAACCCGCTCTATATGATCTTGGGTTTTTTTTTTCGTTATTGTGTCCGTAAATCAAGATATGAACAATAACAGACGGATCAGGTGCCTTCTTTCCCCGACGTCGCTCTCACTAGTGTTACTAACAGGTTTGATTGACAGTGTTACTGAGCGCCCACTCCCTGCTAAACCAGCAGTGCGGGCGGGGAAGGGGCGTTACCTTCAACAGCCTCACTCTGGATTGGCTTTTTGGTTGCTATGATACTGTCACGATCCCTGTCTGTCCTGCCTTGTGTGTTGTCCTTTTTCCCTCCCTCACGTGTCTGAGCCTGGAGCTGGGCGGAGATCTTAGCTCCTCCTGCGCACATCTGGAAACTATCACAATCAACTGCATCTGCAGTGGATAAGAGGAGCCGAGACCCGCCCCAGATTGTCCGCATGTTCAACGTGAATACACCCTGCTTGGCTCAGTTTATGTTCTTTTCTGTTTTACCTGGCTAATTGGATACTTTTTGCTACCCTCCAGATCCCGCTCCTTCGACCAGCTCAGCACTCCCGCCTCCGACCCTGTTTCCCTTCACCGGTATTGTACTCCTCATCTCTGTCTCTGTACTCCCGTCTCACCCCTGGACCACGGCTCGCTCCCCGCTCCAGAAGTAAAACAAAAGTATCATGTGGAAATATCTACTGAAGTCAAATAAGTTTTTAGTGCCCATCTAAAAATGCTGTTTTTATTTGTATATTTTTGCTCAGATTATGAACATTTTCAGCAGGTCTCAAACAATAATAAAAAATACTTTTACTTTTCAGTCCAGTTCAAAAATGTAGAGTAGAAAGTAGACACTGCTCTCAAATGTAGTGAAATAAAAGTAAAAAGTGCCCACTGTAAAATGTACCCAAGTAAAGTAAAGGTACCTAAAATGTATACTTAAATCAGTACTTTACTACTTGTTATGTTCCACCACTGTGCAAATCATTGTGTAAACTGGAGGAGTTTTGCCCCTTCTTTATAATATGGTTGGTAGGTAACAATTGTGTAATTACGTTTACTCCGTCAATAACGTCGCATTTCACTCTAAATATGCATTCACCTAATTGTGCTTTACAGTGTGAGTATATAGCACACATGAGCCTGCTATCAACTGTAATTAAAATAGAAAAGCAGTTAACTCATTATTTTTTAAGTGTAACTCCATTTGACATCAGAGACTTTGCAAACTGGATCTGCAGCCCATGTCTAACCAGGAAGTACAATTATAAACCAATGTGTCAAACAAAGGATCTATGTAAAATCTTAAATTAGGCCTATTCTGCAAACTGGAACTTTTCAGAGCTTTTAATCATGTTATCGTTGTTTCCTTCACCTTGACCTCATGAAGTTGTTTTTGGAGTGATTTGTACATATTTGAGTAATATTTAATCGTTTATTTTCAAGATGCCATTTTGCTGATCAATCCCTGTTTTCACTGCCACCTATACACGCTCCAATTATTTATTCTGCAATTGTATTTTCTTAATCTGTGATGCTTATTGGATTCGGCAGTGTCGAGAAGTCATGTTGGTACAAATAAAAAAAAAATAAAAAAATGGTTTGCTCACTAGTGTGATGTGCAGCTATCCATAGGGGGCGCTGGTAGCATGTGGCTCTTTATTATGATGATGTTTACAGCGACGTCAGCTCCCACTGAAAAGGGGGAGGCACGCAGTTACCTGGCTCATGTTAGGGGGCGCTCGTGAGTCCAGGGATTCTTGTAACTCCCACAGAATAGTGACAGCTAATTACAATTTAGAGTTAGCAAGTCAAGTTTAGCAATCCATTCACTTTTTTCTTTCTGGCTCTACTTTTTTTAAATGGAGGAAGATTACATATTAAAGCTCAAGCACTTTTCTAAACTGGACTTTCAGTCAAAGCAGCAGGTTATAATTAAAGGAAGACAAACGCTAAAGGAGCTAAATGGTTTGCTCCAGACGACGGGATGAAAGACTCGCTCTTTTCAAACATAGTGGTACAAAATGGTAAGAAATTGAATGACTTCCAGCCTCCAGAAACCAGCTTTTTATTTCATTCTATTAGAGCTATTTACGATAAGATAAGATATGCCTTTATTAGTCCCACAGTGGGGAAATTCCAGTATTGCGCTGCACAGTTAAAGACAGAACGAAAATGGTACATGCAATAAAACAAGATAAAAGATAAATAGCTTAAAATAATTTTTAAAAATAGACTTAAAAATAAACTAAAAATAGACTCTTCATACAGACTTCGGAACTTTTATTTTGAATTTTTTTTTTTTTATTCTGGCCCCAAATCCCTGGGAGAGAAATTGACCCGGGGCCAAATGTACTGACACCTGGTTTATATGTTTGTAAATCTGATCAGTGACATCAGTGCGTCACCAGCCGTGAGCTCACCGCACGTCACTGCTTCAGACTGATAATGACTTCCAGCTGAAATTATTTGTTCAAAATGATCATCTTTGAAACCTGTTACTTCTACAGGCAAATTGCTGAGTCTAAACTCCACTGATGTTCTGTTTACAATTATAATGAGACTAAAGACAATATCTGAACATGCTCTTTGATCTGATGTCCAGCGATGGTTTGCAGTGAATTTTATCATCATGGTAAAGCTAACAAAAGCTAGCATGTGACAGCGACACAGTGCACACTGTTGTATGCATTGGTGTGTGAATGTGTATGTGTTTATGAGTGTGTGTGAATGTGTGTGTGAATGTGTGCGTGAATGTGTGTGTATGAATGTGTGTGTGTGTGTGTATGAATGTGTGTGTGTGTGTATGAATGTGTGTGCGTCAATGTGTGTATGAATGTGTGTGTGTATGTATGAATGTGTGTGTGTGTGAATGTGTGCGTGAATGTGTGTGTATGAATGTGTGTCTGTGAATGTGTGCATGAATGTGTGTGTGTGTGTGTGAATGTGCGCGTGAATGTGTTTGTGTGTGAATGTGTGTATGAATGTGTGTGTGTGAATGTGTGTGTGTGTGTGTGTGTGTATGAATGTGTGTGTGTTGTGTGTGTGTGTGAATGTGTTTGTATGTGTGTGTGTGTGTGTGTGTGTGTGTGAATGTGTGTGTGTGTGTGTGTATGAATGTGTATGTGTGTATGTGTCTATGAATGTGTGTGTGTGTGTGTGTGAATGTGTCTACGAATGTGTGTGTGTGTGTGAATGTGTATGAATGTGTGTATGAATGTTTGTGTGTGTGTGTGTGTGTGTGTGTGTGTGTGTGTGTGTGTGTGTGTGTGTGTGTGTGTGTGTGAATGTGTGTGTGAATGTTTGTGTGAATGGGAGAGTGGTTCATGATGTCAAGTGCTTTGAGAGCCTTGACAGTGGAAAGGCCTTAAAAAAAATAAAAAAATAAAAAAAAAAAATGTGACAATTTAACATTTACCATGCTAATGCACACTTCCTGATTATCTGTAACATGTTTTTTCCACTTTGATAGAAAATGATTTGAGTCTTTGTTAAATTTACTTAGAAAGAATGGCTAACACTTGTATTATACAATGTAGATGAGTTTGTTATGAAAACTATTGCTGATATTCTTAGATTAGATGTAGAGCTTCACCTTGTTAACACTGTGGGAGTTGGACATCTCTGTATATGCTAAATACATGCGTCTGTGTGTTTGCTATAGCTTCCACCTCTTGCGTTTTCCCTATATCTGCATTTTCAGAGCACACATGGCATAAAATCTGCTTTGCATTAAAGAATATGGTAAACCTTAACCCTTCGCGCCCTGCTGCAGAGGAAGAGGAGGAGGGAGAGGAGGAGGAAGAGGATATTTCTGACAGCTCTCATCTCTACAGCATCGGTCTGAGGCCAGCGATGGGTTTGAGGGAAGAGGGAAACCTGGGCAAAATGATTACGTGGATTTGATGCCAACACAACTGCAGACATTCTTATAAAATAAACAGAAATAATATAAACATTGGTTATGCCTTTGTTGAGCCGTTTATAGCAGTGGATTTCCAAGTACGGTACACGAGAGCGGTTGGAAATGGATCTAGAACCAGCCCTAAGAGGCGACTGCTGTCGTGATTTTGGGCTCTACAAAAATAAATTGAATTGAATTGAATAGTGTGTAGAACAAGATTTATACCTAATATTTTAGTAAAAAAAATATGCCTAGTTGTTCCTAGTTCTGTTTTTTTTATTTTTTTTTTTTATTAATTTGGCGTTTATAATTTTACTTCCTGGTTGGACATGAGTAGCAGGCCAAAAAAAGCTTGTCTAGATTGCACAGCAATTATGAATAGACTGATAAATGAATATATTAATTAGTCAAGTGAAGGTTTGAACTGTTTAAAATGCCCTCTTTGTGTGAAAATAGTCCCTGCATTTTAGATGGAGCTTTCAGTGTTGATGACATAGGTGATGTAGGGATTTGTCAGGCTTTTCATCAGGTTTAGTCTCAATCTGACAATTCATTTTCTTAGTAGTGTCTAACAATGTCACAACAGATAACAAACATGTCTTTAAAAGGTGCTGTGTCTGATTTTTATTGTCTTAAAAAGTCAAGAACATAACTCGCTCATCACAAAGTTTTTGCAGTCATCCAAAGTTATTTCTCACTCACCTTATGCATTAATTGAGCATGCCTAATTATTCACCACAATGAGTTTATAAGCACAATTCACAACTCTCAGACACCAGAGTGGAGTTTTGTAGTCACAGTAAAGCTACTAAAAACCAGCATGCTAATGTTCACTTCTGAATTTCACACAATAAATGCTTTATAATTAGATGCAGACAGTGCACAGATGACTTATCTTGATTTCAACAGTATATCTGTACTGGAGCAAGATACATTTTGCTCAAACACAAGGGTGTAGTGGCATACAGGGCCTTTAAAGGTGATGCAAAAATCTACTCTGAAGAGATTTCAACCACGTTAGAACAGATCTCTGTACTCCATGCCCTTCACCATTTCATTCATTTAATTAATTTACCTAAGCTTACATTGTGCCCCTAGCTTACTAAAATGTTTCACTCTGTCCAGTGTTTTTCCAGCTTTGCATTTATAAAGAGACTACTTTTCCATAGAGCCAAAGCTGTGCTCAAATGACTGTATTCCTTGCTTGATGGCGATAAGATGCTAGTTGAACCCATTGTCTAGCAGCTTTAAGCACTTACTACTTAATCCTTCTTCAGTGGCACTTCCAAACACTGTTTTAACAAGCCCACATCCGTGTTAGTTATTTTATGATTAGCTGCCACTGGACCTTGAATTTAATCCTGGGAGTTTAGCTACGCGGACTGGGAGCTAGCTTCTTTAGTGATGGTGGAAATTGCACACAAGTTCCTTTATTAACTAGCCCTCATAATTTATCGTTCAAATGCATACAGAAATGGCTAGCCTTGGATGCAGCAGTCCTTGGATAGTAGTACGTGCCCAAAACACTGCATATAAAATGTCAATCACCAAGTACTTGTCCTGAATGTGTAGTTTTGGAGGATTATGGGGATACTGAGTTAGCTTTGAAGAGGAGTGCACGCCTCAGCACTATGGTCAGATGAGGGCACAGTTCATTAGTTAGGGAAATTGTAGCCACACAAAAGCTGCTGGAATGCCATGTAAATCTGCTCATTTGGCTGACATGGCACCTACATGCTTTGTGTGGCATAAACACGGCCTGCTGCTTAAAGATTCACATTTCAAGCTGGTTAGTTGTGGTCAATTGGTCTTGTTGAATTTGTTGAATAAAAAGTAAATATACAAGAATCCATGCATGTTTGAGTAATCTTGTAATCTCACCCGGGTACTTTTCGAACCCTCCTCATGGTTCACAGTACCAGCCTGTACAAGGCTCCGCCCACAAGTGTATGCCACTTAGCAACGCTGTCAATCAAACCTGTTGCTAACGCTAGCAGGAGAGACCTCGGAAAGGAAGGCCCCTGATTTGTCTGTTAATCATGTTCATATCTTGAGTTACGGACACAGTAGCGACAGCACTCAAGTATTCTGTCGGCATGTTTGTTTTTAGTTTTGTGAAAAATCAGCTTAAATCACAGTCACAGTTAACGAATGTTGAGACAGTTCACATTTTACACAGTTTGGAGGTTTGATGTCAGCTTCCTCCAAGGCTGTTGTGCCCTTAGGCAAGTCCCATCATTTCTCTGTGTTTTATTGAGAAAACTGTGTAACCCAGGTTAAAAAAAAAAAGTTTTATTAAACGCCTGCTTTGACCTGCCGTTAAAAAAAATTTATATAAAAGCTACATTTATATATTTATTTCTGCCCTCCGTGTCTCATACGTGCCTTACGTAACCGCACCCCTAATCACATGACCCGAGTCCGCCAATCACAGCACGCAGAGCGTCTTTTCAATCTGTGTCAGCAGCTTCCTAGTCAGAGTTGTGGGGGAAGCTACCGAGGCAGCTGTGAAAAGGTCAGTCCCAAACAATTTACAATATTCGCTCTTTTCTGTGTTTTTAAGCTTCAACAAACTAAGTAGTTCCACTCTTAACATTGTAGAGCTAACCTCCGGACCGTGGGGAGTCCGTTTGCTGCCATCATGCGAAGTTAAACTGAGGAATTGGTGAGTTGAATGAATTCAATTAAATTAAATTACATTTTTTTGGTAAAGCCCAAAATCACGACAGCAGTCACCTCTTAGGGCTGAACATGAGAGTTGATTAACCAACAGAATTAGAAAATCAACAATGAAACAGAAACAGACAAGCAAATTAATCAACAGAAAACAAGCAATGAATAACTGTTCCAGAACATCCCCTGTCCTTAGACCCTCCTTCTCGGCAAGGAAAAACTCCAAAAACCCAGTGGGAAAAGGAGAAACCTCGAGGAGAACCACAGTGAAGGAGAGATCCACTCCCATGGACGGACAGGCTTTAGATGTGTCCAGGACTAAGGAGCATCCAGTTCAAGTCTGTAGGGCCAGAGCCCAACGAGCCGTCCATTCAGGCAAGATCTAGAGTCCGGCCATCACCGGACGGTCAATGTAATGTAATGAATGTAATGCGCTGCTAGCATCCAATGCTAATCTAACTAGCTTAGCATTAGCATACTCAGGCTAACGTTGTTTTCTCGTTTGTGCTCATTGTAAAACACATTTAATGCCTTTTTGGAGCATTTAGCACTTTGTTGTGAAATGACTATTCAATGTTTATGCCGGTGATTTAAGGCCATTCATTGCTAAATGTTTATTTTGAATGTATTTATGTGAAAACCTGCAAGGTTAACACTGCAGCTATGGGCTACAGCATACAGCCACAGCACCTTGTTCAAAGATTATTTATTTGCAATTAAGCAAATAATTGATTAATTGTAATTGAATGGTAAATTATTTTGTGTACACAATGGAACTGAACAATGTAACTTAGCTAAGGTTAATTACTTTAGACATTTGATTTTTATTTATTCAAGTCACTTATTTAGTCCTGTTTATTCAAATACAGGCCAGGTGTTCTTGACCACGATGTTGAGCTAAGACCAGAACCTACAGCTTCATCACCCTACGGGTCTGGTAGGAGGCTGACACAGCCCGCCCCCCCCACTCTTTCTATCTTTTGCCGACTTTTTAACTATAATTAAAGCCAATGGACACTATTCTAATGAACAATACAAATGGATACTAAGCAAAGAACTCATACTCTCAAATACTGAAAAGTCAGTAATAAGTGGACGCCACCTGTACGGATTACTTCCTTTCATTTTTTTTCCCTTTTGTGCAAACCAACTCATCTCAGCCAACTAGAACTTAAAGTGCACTTACCTATCACATCTTACCGGTTCAAATCTGCAGACTGTAAATATTCGGGGTTTTCATTATTGTTGTCATTATTACTATTTTGTGTTTTGCTATTTTTGTTTCTGTAAATATTATTTTGTAATATAATTCACTTCAATATATGGTACCAGCACCAAACATAATTCCTGCCTGCATTTCTTACTTACTACACCAGCTCCAGCAGTCGAATCTTAATCTACTGATCTCAGTCAAACTCAGCCCAATTCACACAGTAACTTTTCTTTTTATTAATAATTAATTAATAAATATAAGTTAGCAGGCAAATACATGCTACAACTGCATTGCTGTAAAGTGCTTTGGATGAGGTCTTGGTAGTAGAAACAAATTACATGAATTTTAAACTTTACCAATCAAATCTCAGTGAGTATATTATACAAGTTTGAGGTTTAAGGTTAGATGCCAGCTCCGTCCAGCATATACTGATGTTGAGTCTTTGATGTTGAGACACTGCACTTGCCTTGCTTCTAGTATTCTCTGAGACTAATCCTGATAATCTGACCCAAAAGCAAATGTCTTACATTTAAGCAAAGTCTTACATTTAAAACACAACTAATGTTTATCTAAATACATGAATAAATGTATTAAGAGACAATTTAAATACATGAATGAATACATGAATACATGAATCCATTAACAAAAAGCTAATTTTACCAAAATTTTTAAAATGTATTTTTGTAAGAATGTGTCTACTTCTAAATGTTTTGTTAAAAATCCCTCAAAACCAAATTAATTTATTATAATAACACTGAATGGGTCAGTACATATTACATTCAAACAACCAGGACTGTTTTTTTTAAAAAATATATTTTAAATTTTATTTAATAATAATAATAAAAATTATATTATTATTAAGATATTTTGTGTAATAATTTGTCTATACCACCAAACCAAAATTCATACATTTGACCACAATAAAAAAATGTATGTATCAAAAAACACAATTTATATTTAAATAAAATAAAATAAATAAAATTCAAAATTTAACCAAAACTTTGCATTGATTTATTTTGGTAAGAATTTGTCTACCTCTGGATTTTCTCTTAAAAATATTTCCAAACCAAATTCCAGAAAGAGTGGATGGGTCAATACGCATTCCTTTCAAATAAGTATCTACAAAAAACAAAAATAAAACAAAACATGTTTCTTTTTTTAATAATTATTCTTTTTTAATATATTTTGAGTAAGTATTCATCTGATCATAGATTTTCTCCTAAAAACCCAAGCACACACTCCTCATGCACACACAGACCTGTAGTGTGGTGACCCTTGGGTGCAGTCTGCGGCGCGGAGCAGAGATGACACCCATCCATCAGAGAGAGGGTGATCCATCCTCATTCAGCCTGTCTGCACATTACGCTGCACTATTCTACGGCTAATGTGTTTACAGACTCTTATTGGATTTCCTGTGCGATTACGGTGCTTATGGCCGACACCTGACTGTTTCTGAGGCTGTCAATACACTTTAACAGCCACCACACCATTACAGTAAGATTTACAATGCAGACTTTATGTGAGCCTCAAACTATGTAAGGTGTATAAAGCTACAGTGTGTAACTCTGTGGGGGTGACACCTGCATGATTCCATGGAAACAGAGCGGCAAAGCCATACTTTGAAACATTCTCTATGGGCATAACTAAGTTTAATACCATAATGTGGAATAGGAACAACATTTCCATGGAACCAAGCAGGAGGCCCTCCTTCAGGACAAATAAGTTAGATTTGTAGGACACAACCAAAATGAAAAAAATAAATAAATAAAAATCTCAACCTATTGGCTAAAAAGTCACATACTGTGGTTTTAACAAATGTAAAAATAAAAGAGAATAAATGGTTTAAAAGTATTGTAAATATACAATTGTGAAAATATATGAAATATTTGAAAAAATGAAAGTAACATTATATATTAGTTAGTGTCACATACTTGCACGAGCTAAGGCCAGAAGATGAGGCTCACTAAACTATAGCGTTCTCATTCTGCAGCTCAGTAACTACCACTGCATTTAAATAGTGTTCCCCTGGTTTTAGCTGAGCCCTGAAATGAGAGCTCATGCATAGGCAATGCAGCCATAACCTGCACTGTCCAGGACACTTTTGGCACTGTTTAGGTCTATTGCTGTCTTGTAACTATATTTAAAGCAACATTATTTTCTTTTATTGTCTTTAATTTTTATTTTACTTAAATATACAGTGTGTAACTTTATGGAGCTGGCACTGTCACTGCACCATTCTATGCAAATAGAAAGTTAAAACTATAATTTGGAACACTCTCTGTGGAGATAAGTTTTAAACCATAAAGTGGAAGCTTATAGCAAACATGTCCATGAAAATAAGCAGAAGGAGGCCCTCCACCAGACCATATAAGAGTCAGGTTTGTGGAGGTGCAAGCTCTCTCTTTTTTTTTAAGCATTCACACAACCAAAAATAACATGTCATGTTTTTTTGTCTCTTTATATTGCAATATAATAGTTTATTTACCTGAGAATTCTTCTGAGAATTCATACTACACAGAGAATTCTTCTGAGAATTCATACTACACAGAGAATTCATACTACACAGAGAATTCATACTACACAGAGAATTCATACTACACAGAGAATTCATACTACACAGAAAATTCATACTACACAGAGAATTCATACTGCACAGGGATTGGTTAAATCAGTTTGTTGCTCAAACCATGACAGTCAGTCACCAAAGCATCCTTGCTTTTTCATAGATTTTAATATTTGGAGGCTAAAGCTAACTTCTCAGTTGAAAATGCTTTGGAGCTAATGACTGTAACGGTATGGAATGCAGTTGTTCTTTTTACAAACAATGGATGGGTTTATAGAAATTGTATTCAGATTTGTTAAACTTCTTATAATACACTATATGGAGTAAAAGGCATGAAATAAAAGTCTAGTACAGGCCCTTTTATATTCAGCATGTCCGTGTACGTTCACTTTGGCGTGCATGTAGTCTCTGTAACACTGTGTACCTGCTCAGTCTCTTTCATAGGGAGAGCTTGTACATAGTTTGTGATTTCCGCTGTGGTGTGAGCTCCGCGTGGGATTTGGTCTAATAGAAAGTCGTGCGTTTGTGTTCCTGTTGGCTCGGCTCTGGGGACCTGAGGAAAAGTGTACCGGGAGGAAGTCCAATTTCATCCACCCAAGTTTGTGCTGTCGTCCCGGGATTCACGTCTGAGTGAGGCCTGCTGTTCACCATGCAGACTCAGCACAGACTAGTGTGTGTGTGTATGTGTGTGTGTGTGTGTGTGTGTGTGTGTGTGTGTGTGTGTGTGTGTGTGTGTGTGTGTGTGTGTGTGAGAGTGAGTGTGTAAGGGGGAATTTTTGGTATTTTTCTTTATACTTTTTTGGTCTTTTTCTTCATAATTTGGGAGAATTTTTGGTATTTTTCTTCATGATTCTGATACACATAGATTTCTAGATAACAGAAGTGTGTGTTGTATAACAAAACAATGTGCAGAACAAAACATTGTTCATTTCTGTTGGTTTGACAGGTTTGACACGGTCGGTGCTTGGAGTTGGGTAGCTGCCAGAGAAGGGATCTGAAATGATTTTGACTTGATGCTCCACAAAAGTTACAACCTCTGAGAAGTTTGGTTTGTGATGGCCTCTTGGATATCATATCAACATTTCAGAATTTTTATTTTATTTTATTAAATGGTCGCAATTTTTATATAGTCCTTTTCCACCTTCAAGACTCTGAAAGTGCTTTACTTTAAGGAACTACTCACCCATTCACAAACACATTCATACAACAGTGTACACAGACGGGAAGAAGAGGGGTAACATTTGTAGTTTGTTGGTGGTGGGATGGTTTGGTTGCATGGTCTTTGTTTTGGTGGACAGTGGTGCTTCCGTTTTTGAAGCGTACAAAAACCCTCACTCTATGAATCCAAGATGGCAAGTTCAGCATTTGCAGCTTTATTTCAGCCTCATTTCTGGACATGGACATTTTTTTGAAGTTCATGTTTCTCCCTGAATGTTCTTTACCCATTATAACGGTTTTACCTTTTGGGTTCTGGAAGTGGAAGATCTTATGGAGAGGTTTGATTTTGAGGATTTCAGAGACACATTAGATACACTGTCATTTGTTTTTGTTTTTTTTTATCATCCAAAATGTCATTTTCAGCTTTATTTTCATCACCACTACCTTTTTAATATTCTGACACTACTTCAGAACACTCGTGCACACTTAACAGCGCAGCTTTGAACCATATTTCATTTTTCTCTTGATCAGAAACGGGCAACAGTTCAAGGAGACCTTTGTGTGCATGTTTGGCATCATTAACAAAGTTTCATACTGAGCAAATGTTCCTTTGACTTCATGGTGAAACCCTGATTGTTACATTAACCCAAAAAGTCTATTTTGCCTTTTGTTTTCTCCAGTTCAGCTATTTTAGCAAGAAGAGCCAGTTAGTTTATTTGTTCATCATTTTCTCTTCTCTTTCTCCACTCTGTGGCACAGGATCCCCCGGTCGCCCCCATACAGCTCCGTTGTAAGTGAGCCCACCTCGTCCTTTGCATCTGCTGCACGACACTCAGGCTCTCAGTGAACAAGCTTCTCCTCCCACACCCAGTAGGTCCCAGGTTGCTTTGGCTTTTCAGAACCTGGTGCTTTGATGGACACATGGTGGTAGTCACTTTTAGGGAGATTAATTGAAGTTCATACTGCTCCAACAAAAAGCTGGTTTTGACATTGCAATGGGGTGGTGCTTGGGTGAAATGAATGAATACTCAAAGGTTTTTAGATGAAATTATCATGTATTTCACTGTGATACAGGGACCTGCAATAGAACAGGAGAGCTTCATATGAACTTTCATATAAAAGAGCATAGGGGCCCCTGGGGATCCTGAGGGGCCATCTCATGAAAAATGTCAAATGATTCAATTTTAACCCAGAAGCTTAGGCTGAGATGGTATTTCATAATATCGCATTTCATAATGTCTTTATTACAGCAGGCTGAAAAAGTAAGTTCATAATTGAAGTCAAACGTTTGGCTTGAAAGGGGACAAACGCAGGCCAAAATTCTAGCATGGAGGTGGGCGTTTCTCTCCTCAAACTACAGCATAACCTTTTTTCCCCAACAGTAATTTTTTTTTATTTTTTATTTTTTTTATTCCAAAATATACACAAGCAGTCCCCAAGGGTGTCAGCGGGTTAAATATGAATTGCTGACCCTATTCCTGACCATGTAATCCCTCACTGGTCCAGGAGTGGTTGAAATGGAGACATTTTGGCTACTATCTGGAAGCCATTGTCAATGTTCAAGCCATTATTGGTCTGTCTTACAACGGCCTCGGGATGGAAGCCAAAATGTCTCCATTTCAAAAACGTCCAAATAACAACCTTTGAAACGCTTTCTACCAATATGAATTACTCAAACATGCATGAATGAAACACAACAGAATGGTTCTTTTGTAAAGGGCAAACCACATTGTAGCTTTGTAACATATAATATATAAATGGACATGGCTAGTTTGCTAGCTGCCATGTTCCAAACAGGAAGTGAGCCCCTCTCTTTGTAACCGCGACTCTCAGACTCATCACTTTGGTCTTTTTACATGATCCTGGTGTTGTTGCTGTTTTTATTTTTTTTTTTTTTGGGGTTTTTTTTTTGTTACTCAGTCCATATATCAAGTTATGAACATTAATAACAGACCAATGAGCTGCCTTCTTTCTCCAAAACATGTTTCATTAACCGGGTTGCTAGGCATTTGCCCCCTGTCAAACCAACATTGCTGTTGGGAAGGTAGGAAGGCTTCAACAACCTTGCCCCTAATTGGTTGCTATGCTTGCTCCTGATTGGTTGCTACGCTCGGAAATTCAAATATCAATATTTTCTTAGAACTACTAATGGAATATATCCAAAAGGAAAATTCACCAAACGCCAAATCAAATTGGGACTGAACGTGAAACAAAACCAACACTGCAATAGGATCTAACTAGGACCATATTCAGACCAAACCAAATCTACAGCAGTAGCAAAGAGGGCTCAAAGCAGGACCAAACCAGACCTGGGGACTGTTCTCTAGATCTTAGACAGAGGTACCTTGCTGAAGGTTTGGTTATTGTGAATATCCATAACTCCTGAGATAAAATATGTATGAATATATGATGTGTTAATATATAGCAAATATTAAGCCTATTGCAATCTTGTGCCACAATTTCAGACAAAAAAATCTATTTGACAATAATTTAATACAGTTCAACATGAAATCGATTCCAATGCATAGAGTGAAGGAGGCAAGTGAGCTGTTTGTAGAAAGGCCAGTATGTGGGATTTCACATGAGCCTTAAAATATCAGATCTTATCAGGTTTATGCATAATGAATGTGAGGTCATTTAACACGCAGAGCCTTGGTTATCTTTCCCATTGCCCTCTGCCAATCAATGTGTCATTCTTTGGCTTTGTGTTCAGTCATCTCTCTGCTACACAGCAAAAAAAATATGACTATGTACACATGTAAGAGTGGAAATTATAATTTTGAATATTTAGTTTTCCTTAATTCTGAGATATTTGAGTAAGATCTTTTATTTCATTGTTTAACCCCATTAAATTCCAATAATCTGCATGTTTGACATTTTCTTCATTTATTTTATTTTGTCAGCCATCTGATAAAATAAACTATATCCAGCTCTCAGGAAAAAGAAACTTATAACCTTCTCATTTTCTGTCAAAAAAAAAAAAAAAAAAAAACCCACCCCCCCACACACACACACACATTCTGGGGTGACTTAGGATTAGTTTGTCCTCGAAACCAACAAATACAAAATTTAAAAAGCAAAAAATGTTACTTTTATGTGAACCTTGAAAATGTATATATATATATATATATATATATATATATATATATATATATATATATATATATATATATATATATATATATATACATATATATATATATATATATATATATATATATATATATATATATATATATATATATATATATATATATATATATATATATATATACATATACACATGTGTATATGTATACATACAGACAGACAGGATTTGACTGGATCTGATGCATGTTCTTCATGAGAGTAGATCAGACAGCAGAGGCTAAAACAGCAGTGTGTCAGCCTCAGAGGGAGCCCAGTTCTGTTTTTGTACTCCACATCGGCCCACATCTCAGCTCCACAGCACAGAGCTCTACAGCCTGAGTTTGAATTTGAGTTTAAATGTTAGTTCAGGTCATTGGGATTGATGAGAAGTATGTCTTACTGATTTAATTTGTTTACACTTAGTATGATGTAACATTTTAAAGGTGTGCTATGTAACTTTTCTGGTAGAGCATTTGTCACCTGCTTGTTTCCATGGAGTTATTGCTTTGCTTTCTGTGCAGAGTATGGCATATCTATGGGTTTGAATTTAACTCCCTCTCTTCCACACTGCAAAAAACACATGACTATCTACATTATGTAATCATAAAAATATGTACACTAACTAGTTTTACTTCATGTCAGTGGAGATATTTAAGAAAGATTTTGTTGGTCAAAAATGTTTATCATGTATGGGTGGGTTTCATAATTTACTTGTAACCGAATAACATTTGGTAGTGCACAAAGATGTACAATGTAACTTTTTTGGTGGAGCTTCCATAGAGATTGCTTTTCCTCTATTCTCCCATAGTAAGGCTGTGGGTTTGGACTTACAATCTTGCTTTGTTGTTGTGTGATTTTAGTTAGATTGTCTATTAAGAATCACATTTTCACAGTATTTTTGACAGGTTTAAATAATTAACCTATTTCCACGGAGAGGCAACCCCACTCACATTAAGAAGGTATATTTTAGAGGTATTATTTGCAGTAAAATACAATCAAGATAGATACACTAAATTGCAATACTGCAGAACATTCCAGGAAAAGCAGTAACATCTCCATGGAGATAAGCAAGTGGTACTAGAAATGTTACATAGTGTACGTTTAAAAGAGCTACACAAATAAAATGTCAATTCAATTCATTTTACACCAGAGATGCATTATTTTTGCTATGTACAAGGTGACAGTTTTGTATTAAATAGTCTATATTCCGTACTTTCAGAGATATTATGCAAATGAATCATGCGATAAGTGACTTTCCAAAAGCACCTAAAGACTGTCCATTTTGAACCAGCGGAAAGTGCCGGCTAAGCTAAAATGAGAGTGAAAAATGTCTGGTCTAAGCACAAACCAGTGGACTGTGGGTGACTTGTGCCTTCTATTAGCTACAAGTGAAATACTGAGTTACATTTGGGAGCATCAAGTGTCATTGCTGCATGACGTATGGCACCAAAGGGCTGTTGACCTGTGAACTTTAGACCCAAAGAGTCAAAGAGCATAGCACCAAAGCATCATGGGACTACAGGGCAGGGCCATATCATTTAATTCAGAAGCAATGTGTGGGTCGGAAAAAGGAAGCATGGTCAGGATGATACACTGAGTTGGTAACAACCATTTGTCCAGAAGGATCCAAATACTAGATGCATTTAAAGTGGCACTATGTAACATTTCTGGTGCAGGATCCTCCACAGGCTTGTTCATGGAAATGTTATTGATTTACTTAAAGTGTGGCCGGATGCCCAGTTACATGTAAGATCTGCAGAGTGTCCTGATGTGAATGCATGGTATAGGGAAGGATTAAATGCATTTGGCAGCCATGTTGCCAATTTGTGAGGAAGATGGCAACTATATTTCCTGGCAGTTTATTTAAATCATAAAATTACACTCAAACTATGATGTTAATGATTTACTACTTCTCATCACATACTATTACTCTGTTGGAAATATTGAGGTATTAAGGTACTGTATTTCTTCATTCTCAGAGCAGTGCTTGCTGTTATGTCCTTAGGCAAGACACTTCACTTACTTAGCCGATATATGAATGTGGTGTGTGAGTCCGATCGAACATTTTTGGAAATTTCGCTGAATGCGTTCGGTACTGTACAGGAGACACGGCACGGACGAGACTGATTGGTCTACAGTCCCTTAGCCAATCAGGACGCAGAACACAATGATCTACAGGTCCTTTGCCAATCAGGACGCAGAACACAATGATCTACAGACCCTTAGCCAATCAGGGCACAGGACACAATGATCTACAGACCCTTAGCCAATCAGGACGCATGACACAATGATCTACAGACCCTTAGCCAATCAAGACGCAGGATGCATGATCTACAGATGCCAATCAGGACGCAGGACACAATGAGACAGACCTTAGCCAATCAGGATGCAGGACACAATGATCTACAGACCCTTAGCCAATCAGGAAAAAACAAAAAAAAAAAAAAAAAAAATCTTCGAAAGCTATTATAAATAATTTGAGCTGTCAATTTTGGCTCATTATTATTGTGTTAACACAAATTAATTTTATCAGTGAGGAGGAAAGGAGAAGAAAAAAGAGAACCACCTTCATGGCAAGTTTATTGTATAGCACAATTGGTACACAAAGTAATTCAAAGTGCTGTATAGAATAAGAAAGACATTAGAATCACAATACAACAAATGAGAACATACATAATAATCATAAAATTTACTTTAAAAGGGAAGAGTGCAGAATAAAAGCCTTTCAATCATATGCACAGCTAAACAGAACCGTTTGGAGCCTGGATTTAGGATGATGAGGATTTCACTGAAAACTGTGTGGAGTGTCACAAGGCAGAGCCCAGCATTGGCCTAGATCACTCTCCTCTGCAGTGTTGGTCCAGCCATGAAGGATCCCACAGAGTCTACCTCACATGCAAATATTTGGCAGCAGCAGCCACCTGAGTGCCATGTGAAAGCCTCTTCTCACTCTCTGCTTGTCCTCTGCCAACAGGCTCATGTGTTTAACTGGCTCAAGACAAACAAATGAAGTCTGAGCAGATTCAGGAGCCGCAGCCTTGTTGTTCTGGTTGTGTTGTTGCACATCGTGTTTATACACTGTATAATGTTCCTGTTAAAATATTCCAGTGCACTTTTATTTGACAGATTCCTGTGTAAACATGTGTTAGCTCATTTGCCTTCACTGGAGCGAGTTACAAAATGTTGAACGTTGTCTTCATGTTGCATGTTCAAAAGGCACACAGACACAAAAGGATCTGTGAAGCATAATGTTCCAGTAAACATTTGTGAATAGTGTTAATAAAGTGTTTTATTAAACAAACAAATGTGAAGTGATTTACTTCTGACTTTACTATAGACAATCATGCAATATGATTAAAAACTATACATATTATAAAAGCTACATCCACAAATATCATTCATATTATAGATGTGTTTGAAAATGAAAAAGCAATGGCACACATTTAAGATCTGAACAGAATGAGAGTTTCTCTAAAACATTAGCCACTGTAGTCATCATAAGCAGCTCAGTTTCAACTAAAACCATGTTATATTTGTACTTATCCATCTGGCAACATTTCCTCTCACAGTTTGAACATTTGGAGCATTTGGCACGATGGATTTTGCCACAAAAAGAACATGAATATTGACAGTGTAATGATAGCACAGCGTAGCCTGCCCGCAGTCTCTCTCCTCTCTGCGTATGGGCCTTGTATTGACGCGAGATGGGGACTGGCCTCCAGAATGAGTTAGCGATTGCTGACCACCCCATATGTTTCCTGTCATACAAGACTTCAATAATCTAAAGAGCATCTGTCACAAAAGCATAGAGTCAGCAGGACCTGTCTGCTCCTGTTTGTGTAAAACATAATGCAAGTGTCCACCAGCTGCAACAGGACAAGTCTGCCATTGTGGGTTTTATAATGCTTTTGTAAGACTTACAAATATTCTTATCTAAGTACATTTTTGTATGTAATGAAATACAAATTGTCTTCCCTAGATATTGTATAAGCAACGGTCAAAATGACAAAATGAGACAGTTGTGTGCTGTCTGCATCTAAATATTGATTGTTTTATTGTTGCAAACATGAAAGTAATTAGGATGCTATGGATGAATACTAAATGAATAGTTAAACAGTAAAATCAGGAACAGAGCCTTTAAAGTTTCATTATGTAGCATACACCAGCATGTCAAACGTTTTGCCTGAAATGTCCCATATGGATCTATATTGTTTGGAGCATTTCACTCAAAAAAGGTATAAAACAGTATTCAGGGTGCACTTGTCCTGGTTTGGGTCCAGTTTGAATGCTGATGTAGATTTGGTTTGCTCCTGTTCTAGTTTTGGTTTAATCATAATTTAGTCCCAAATTTGATGTGGTTAACTCGTAAATATTGAAGACTACTTAAAATTTCAACTGTAATCTGGAACTGGATCCACCTGGTCCTCTGTGAACCCAAACTGCGTCATTCCAAAGACAGCCTGGGCCTTTGCTCAGATGGCCTTTTCTTTTCAAACCTTCAGTGCAATCTGCTCCAGACTGACTGAACTGTCTGTAGATCTTAGATAGCCGAACCTCGGATCCAGGAGGAGCAGTGTGGTTTTCGTCCTGGTCGTGGAACACTGGACCAGCTCTATACTCTCCATTGGGTGCTCGAGGGCTCATGGGAGTTTGCCCAACCAGTCCACATGTGTTTTGTGGACCTGGAAAAGGCATTTGACCGTGTCCCTCGTGGTGCCCTTTGGGAGGTGCTCCGCGAGTAAGGGGTCCGGGGCCCTTTTTCAAAGGGCTGTCCGGTCCCTGTATGACCGGAGTAGGTGCTGTGTTTGCATTGCCGGCAGTAAGTCAGACTTGTTCCCGGTACATGTTGGACACTGCCAGGACTGCCCTTTGTCACCGGTTCTGTTCATTTTATTTATGGTCAGAATTTCTAAGTGCAGCCAGGGGCCGGAGGGAGGATCTCGTCTCTGCTGTTTGCAGATGATGTTGTCCTGATGGCTTCATCAAGCCAAGACCTGCAGCAGGCACTGGGACGGTGTGAAGCGGCTGGGATGTGAATCAGCTTTTTCAAATCTGAGGCCATGGTTCTCAACCAGAAAAAGGTGGCTTGCCCTTTCCGGGTGGGTGGTGAGTCCTTGCCTCAAGTGGAGGAGTTCAAGTATCTCGGGGTCTTATTCACGAGGGAAGGATGGAGAATGAGATTGACAGGTGAATCGGGGCAGCGTCTGCAGTGATGCGGTCGCTGTATCGGTCCGTTGTGGTGAAGAAGGAGCTGAGCCGAAAGGCAAAGCTCTCGATTTACCGGTCAATCTACGTTCCTACCCTCACCTATGGTCATGAGCTCTGGGTAATGAATGAAAGGACAAGAAAATGGGAAGCCGAAATGGGCTTCATCCGCAGGGTGGCTGGGTGCACCCTTAGAGATTGGGTGAGGAGCTCACTCATGTGGGAGGAGCTCGGAGTAGAGCCGCTGCTCCTAGACGTCGAGAGGAAACAGCTGAGGTGGCTTGGGCATCTGCTCAGGATGCCTCCTGGATGCCTCCCTAGAGAGGTCTGGGCATGTCCCATCCCGAGGAAGACCCAGCTGGAGGACATGTCTGGGGTGCGGGAAGTCTGGGAGTCCCTGCTTAGACTTCTGCCCCCGCGACCCAGCCCCAGATAAGCGGAAGAAAATGGATGAATGGACATTTTAGGTAATCAAATGTGTCCACATCAGTCTCTCTCATTTGTTCTTTTTTGTTTCACTGTAAAACTTGCACATAATGATCTTTAATATCTGTGGAAACAGTATTGGGCATCTTGACTTCTTGTTGTATTTTGTTGCTAATGTTGAGGATGAACTGTTACGCTGCGTTCAGACCGGGGCATCATGGGCATCGAGTTAACATGCAAACATTATGGTGGACATAGGTGAGTTTCTGATGTGCGTTTTCAAGCGTCAGAACAGCACCACTCTGGCACTGGCATGGCAGGTCTTTGGCGTTCACGCGTTGGACGACCTGTTCTTTTGGTGTTTGACCAATCAGAGACTACACTCCAGTGATGTAGCAACATCATTATCCAGGAGAAGGACAAAGACATCAGCTTCAAACTAGTATCAACTTAATTATGCTGGGCAAACCGATCGCCTCTGTTGGTGTTTTTATGTAATAAATACAACCTGGTCTGCCTTCATTCACAAAGAGACAGGGAAAAACAAAACATCCAAAGGAACTCGCAGACTGCACCTGATGCCCTGGATGTGTTTTTGACACAGTGGCTTAAACGCAGTATTAGGGGTAAAATGTAATTAGAATGAAATGTGTATTTTTAATGTGTGTTCACCTGTCCAGGGACTGCAGATGGAAAGTAGCAGTATCTAAATCTGGTACAATCCTCTTTTGTTTTGTAAGATGAATACATTTGTGGTCCCTGACAAATAAAGAATAAAGATATTTATTCCATATTTCCCATTACTGCGGTCTTCTCACATTTGGCCGTGTGCTTGTGAATCGCCGTGGTGATGGAAGAGTCGGCGTGTGGCTATAAGAGGTAATAGGCTCTATGTTATGCAGCAAACCTTTTAATAATTTGTTAGGAGTGGACACATACACGCTTGTTCTAATGGCATGGCATTAATCCACAATGATGCAGGGACCTGCGCCTATACGGATTACACTTACCCAGCATCACTCTAGTTCTTACCAGAGGTGAGTAGAGTCGCCAAAAATAGTATTCAAGACTAATGCTACTTCAAAATAATATTACTCAAGTAGAAGTACATAGTAGTGGTCCAAGAAATTACTCAAGTATGAGTGAAAATGTATTTGAGAAGTACTACTCAAGTAACTTAAAGGGCCAATTTTACACTATTTTTATCTTCACAAACATGTGAAGACGAAAGTTATGTTTTGTTTCATTCACACATGTTTAACACACAAACTTCTCTCAAAGAGAAAACACTCTATTCCACCTTGTGATGTCATGTGGTAATACAGCAAGTGCTCCACTGTGTTTGTAAAACTCCATACAGCTTCACTAGAAACATTTTGATAATTTCAGTCCTGGAATTTCCAATCTCTACTGAACTAAAGGTAAACGGTACCTCATAACTTGAAAACTACTGCTTCATGACATCACAAGGTGGAACAGAGCATTTTGAGCTTTGGTGATATAACAGACTAATAATAAAGTACTACTCAAACATGTTGAATGGAACAAAACATAACTCCAGGTCTGTTTTTGAGGAGGTAAAAACATTGCAACATGATTTAAAGGGTTCATTTTCTGTAATATGTAATAATAGAGTAACTGCTGGTCAGTTACACTGTGCAATATATTACTTGAGTAAGAGTACTGTCAGACTGGACAAAAGATTACTCGAGTAAAAGGAGGAAGAAGGAGGAAAAGTACTCTGAAAAGTACAATTTCTTTTGAAAGTTACTCAAATACATGTAACTGAGTAAATGTACCTGCATTCTACCCACCACTACTTCTTGCTTAAAAATATATTTGGGGAGTGCTCTGCTCTGCTTTCCGACTTCTTTGGCCCCCGGGAGCCCGAGGAGAGAGGCGCCATTGAACCTTTGACTTAGGAGTCCTTTGCCTGGTGCAAAGAGGAGTTAGCAGCTTGCTTTAAGGCACCTCCACATCTGTCTCTCACACATGTGCTTCATGTAAAAATAGTGCCGACATGAAAACACTCACCGGGAAGTGAAAATGTGCTTTCAAATGAGAAGGGAATACGAAGTAGACACTCTTCAAGCTTGAACTAAAAGTATTTGTTGGGTTTGAAATGACATTGTTTTTCCATTGCCCAGTACTATTCAGTGGAACAGGCAGTGACTGATGTTAAAGGCCCTGTACCTCATTTCTCCCATTTGAGCAAACTGTACCCTGCCCCAGTACAGATGTACTGTAAAGCAGCTCTTGAGCTCAGAATATGTCCACTGTGCACTGTCTGGAACTAATGATCATTTCATACCAATGCTTTGGTTCAATATGTGTAATAATAGACATATATAGGAACTGACATCTAATTCAATCATATCTATGAGTCTGAGTTTGAGCTCAGTTTAGTCCTGATGTAGACTTGATTTTAGTCCTGATGTCCAGTCCTGGTTTAGACCTGGTCAAATCATTCCATTTCAGTTCCAATTTTCCAATTTTTGTGTTGCGTGGGCAAATGAACACTATATGCCTGTATGTTATAGTACAGTATTTGCCTGGCCAGTCCAGACTATGTATTTACTGTACAGGTTGATGATAGTCTAGTCTCCACTCCGTCCATCACTCAAGCAAGAATCAAAAACATCAGAATCCAATCAGATTTGTTTCAAGCATCCTAATTATTAATCGCAATGAGTTTATAAGTGCTTTTCACAACATTAAGAGCGAAGTTTGGCATCATCAAAAAGCTAACAACTAGCATACTAAGCACACACAACTTATTTTAACCTCAAGATCTGCTTATACAATATTTCTGTACTCGGGGCGAGACACATTGTGCTCAAATTCATGGGAAGAAATGAGGTACAGCCACTTTAACACTTTGTATTCAAATGTCAGTCAGGTGCATGTGCCACAGTGCTCAGCAATGCTGCTTACGAGGAAGTTTGGGAAGCACTATATATATATATATATATATATATATATATATATATATATATATATATATATATATATATATATATATATATATATATATATATATATATATGTATAATTTTATTATTTATTTATTTTTTTAGCTCTGAGATACCCTGTATTGCACAAGGCTCCTCTGCTCTCACTGTACTGTGATAGTGCTCTGCAGTGGGAGTGACTTAGCACTGAGTGCAAAGGAAGGAGAGACTCAGAGCATCAAAAATGAAAGTTAAACTTTTTCAAAACAATAAAAGGGAACATGGCGATCTAAAGTGTTAGCAGCTAATACCCCATAGAAGTAAAATACCACCTCTTTAAAAAGGATTAAAATAGTGTTTCGGACCTCACTAGATTTTCTATATTTTCCATCTCCATCAAGGACAATGCACACACAGGGATCATTGCTTTGTTAACTCAAAATTACCATTTGTTCTATTATTGAACAGACAAGTCATCCAGTCCCCTGTCACTCTGGGACAGTTGTAATTTCAGGCCTAATGAATAAATTAATATTTTAAAATTTCAAGCATTTTCACTTTTACTCGTATCTTAAAAATGTGACATGGTTTCAGCCTGTGTGTCATGTGGGGACAGCAGACCTCATGTTACCTCAGAACATTTTCTCTATTGACAGAACAGTCCTCACATGTTTTTGTCATAATAACTTTGAACTGCTTCTGAGGGGCTGTATGAAGCACAGTAAATGTAACTATTAACTGGGGTGGTGCAGTGGCAAAGTGGTTCTACACAGCAACAGGGTCCTTGGTTCCATTCCAAGATCTGAGTGGAGTTTACATGTTCTCCTTGTGTCTATGTTTATTTTGCATGAGTTCTGCATATGTTCACTGAAATACAATGGCACAAAAGCAAGGTACTCCTATTTGGACAAGCGTCACCATGGTTACCCTTAGCCGACAGGTAGCCCCAGTGGCTTTGGAAGATGGGTCAAAGGCAGAAGTCACCTTATTACCTTTCTTGGGTAATAAAATGTGCCTTTACCTGCACACTAAAGCACTAAAACAAAGTTTACCTCCATGGAGACAATCAGGTGGTGCCACCAAGCCAAGATACAAGTCAGATCTGTGGAGAGGCAACCATGCTCACAGTAAGAATGCTTCTTTGTTTTTTGCAGGAAAACACGTATTAAAGTCACCCATCAGAAGTTGCACAGTGCACTTTTAAAGCTGCACTACACAAGTTCCACTGTTTTCAAGGGAGATAGAATTCCAAGGTGGAGACAGAATAATGCAAATGTTATCCAGTCCCAGACTTGTTCCTAGGTCTTAAAAAACACTTGATAAGAAGCAACAGTTTCTAGCACATTGCTGATTTTACCATAGCTATACTTTGTGGAAGCAAGAAAAAGTTAGAAAGCTTTAAATCAGACCTATTCTGCAAGCTGGACTTTTAACCATGTTATATTTGTTTTCTTCTCATTTACTCTCTGAAGTTGTTTTTGGAGTCATTCGTTCACGTTTGAGCAATCTTTCATATGTTTTAAGACGCCATTCTGCCGATTAATCCCTGTTTTCACCAACACTGGTGCACACCTGCTGTGACGTACTTCAGTTTACGTCTTCTGGCTAGTGTGATCTACCCATAGGAGGGGCCGACAGCATGCGGAACTTTGCTGTGATGACGTTTACGCCACATCAGCTCCCACTGGGCACCGCGTTTTTTTAACATGGAAGTCAGTGAGATTATTTAATATATTAAGTTGTTTTAGATGGATATTGTGAATTAAATTGTGCAAATTATAACATAATAATCCACAGGTGTCAAAAATTAAACCTAGATACTAGAGGACACACAAGCACAATAGGTCTTCTTTAACCTAACACTTAAAGTTCCAAAATATACCTTGCCTTAAAAGTTCCACAGCATGGCATTTACTTCCACATTCATCCAACTACATGCATTTAGTTTACTCAGAAATACCTGATGATACAAAACAAAACATGAAAACATGAAACAAAAAAAACAAAAAAAAACAAACAAACATGATTTTTACTGTAAGCTGACTCACCTCTCCAATGGACTCACCTGTAACCTGGCATTGTGGTCACGTGCTGGTCTCCATGGAGATAGGTAAGTTCAGTGTCATACTGTGGAATATTTCAGCAAAGCAATGACATTTCAGTGGATACACAAAGTTGACAGAAAAGTGCACCTTTGACCTTTTCACTTGTTCAGACTTGGAGCTGACGAAGGGGATTTTATTGTCTTTAAAAATACTCAGCACCTGACAATAACAACTTCTATGAACAACAGCTTGGACATGTTATTTTCAGATGTGATCTTTCAGCTGCTCCTCTCCCTCTCACACAAATCAGATTGAGTAAAAATAACAGTATAAAGCGGCTGTCAGATGAATTCCTTCGGCCTAACACAATTTGACGTGTAATAAATTTAGACACCAGATCCGTGCTGCCATGTTTCTTATGCCACGCGCTTCTCTGATGTTGACAAGGCGGTCGCCGTGGCAGCCAACCCAACAACGGGAGGCCTGTCCAATCGCGTTTCAGCTCACAACTCTCCTCTGCCACTGTCAACGCCATCGGGGCTAATTAAAACTGGCATTTACACAGCACATCAAACATATAAACTACAATGAGACGGTTGTATGAGAAGGGGATGTGGTAAAGTTCCAGTGGGTTACTTTAATCTAGTTTGGTGGAGTACTTTTGAAGACCTGAGTAATGGTATCAAAATAAATACTGTAAGTAAACAAGAGAGTCAGAGTTATTCAATTCTGATTAAGGACTCAAGGCTTGAATTGGAAAGTCCCCAATGACAACAGTGTGAAGCAGTTATTCTGCTTTATAGTATACACATATTTGGATCATTACATTATTAATTTGCACATTTAAATCATAATATTCTAAAACAAAGAGCCGAAGCTGTTGGCGCCCCCTATGGGTAACTGCATATCACACTGACGAGTAGTTAATTTTTTTTTTTTTTTCAAAATGACTACACGGCGCTGCCAAATCCTACAAGTATCACCGATTCGGTAAATCAAATTTTAAAATTATTTAGTACAGAGTCGTGAGCATGCACTGGCGGCGGTGAAAATGGCAACTGATCAGCAATATGGCATTTTGAAAAAAACGCATTGAACGTCCACTCTGCTTCACTTTTAAAAGGCATCTGAAAAAGCTGTGCACATGAAAAAATGCATGTGAAGGATTTAAACACATCTGGTCACCATGTCTTTCTCTGTGTCTCAGGCCAAGTTTAGACACAACTGTCAGGTTTGTTTATTTCAGTGACACATGGGAAATGAAGGAGCTCATTGGACATCTACTATTTGAAATCAAATCAAACTTCTCTCACCTCACCTTAGTTAAGTTCAATGGTAATTAATGTATCAAAATTCTGTGCTCTTTCTCAGTCCTCATAGTTGTACTTTTGTTCACTCTTTTTAACTCCTTAATGCAGCCATGTTTGTTCTGACATTAACGGACAATGGATTTCCTTGATTGGCTAATCCACCTGTCAATCATGGTCATCTGAACTCAGGGACATAATTTAGGACTAGCTCCCAGACTATAGTCTTTGTAGTGTAAGAAAAGTGTAGTGTAGTTTTGGCTAGCCTGGAGAATTCTGTTTGTTGGGTTTCAGTTGACATCACAACATTCTGTAGACCAATAATATTTAATACAGAACAGAGCAGCTAAATTAGTGGTTAAAATACAAATTTATGTCTAATACAGGGACAAAATTGGTACGTTTTCGTGAATTTAACTTTTGAATACTTGGTGGCAAGATACAATGTAATTAATAGGAAAAACTGTGTCTAGGCCCATCTGGGATTATGACATCATCACATGGGCAACTGGAGTGTTTGTCCACAGATCTGAAGGTTGGCAGTTTGAATCCTGCTTGGACATAAGTATCATTGGTAAAGAAGTTAGAATCACCGGCCCACAGGAAGGCTGCTATGGTTGTGTCCATGGGCAAGACACTTCACCCATCTTGTATGTGTACACGGGTGTGTGAATGGGTGTATGAATGGGTGAGAGGTTCCTTGATGTAAAGAGCTTATTTGAATATATATATATATATATATATATATATATATATATATATTATATATATAATATATATATATTATATATAAAGCACTATATATATATATATGTGTGTGTGTGTGTGTGTGTGTGTGTGTGTGTGTGTGTGTGTGTGTGTGTGTGTGTGTGTGTGTGTGTGATCTTTTCCCAGTGTCCCTTGATAATTAAAAAAGTGTCTACCAATGTTGCTTCACCATTCTACACAACATGTATGGCCATATGTGAAAAATTACAATGTTAAAGTGTCATATTTAAAAAGCCAAAAAAAACCTCACAGTCTGGTGCTTAATGAGCCCACAGTGGTAGTGACTTTGTCCTCGTGACCTGGACTAATTCCCTGGCAACAATAAATGTTTTTGTGCATCATAAAACAATTGAACAGCAGTTTGTCCCTACACCACCACATCCTATAGAGAGGAAAGTTCGAAAAGACATAGGCTAATTATCCATTCTGCCTAATTACACTGGCCAGGCCTTTTGTAATCGGAAGTTAATTGAGTCGTTAGAAAATAAATTGCATAAATTAATGGGCCGCAGAGAGAAGGGACTAAAATAAGATTGTTTAAGACTTTTTGGAACGAGGGGCCCATTTATTTGACTTTGTTAGAATGAGCTCAGTTATAAATGATGATATGGAGGGAGATAATAGAGGGATCATTTGCACTACAGCATAACTAAATACTTACCACTCGGAAAATTACAAGATACAATTGAAAAACGTGATAGCCCTAAAATCTGATACAAAATCTGAGGCCGCAGTAATCTTAAGTCTTTGAACAATATGGAATTATGGATTTGTTTTCATAATCAGTTTAATAAACAAGGAAAGATGGATATATAAATGTTGCAACAAGATCAAAGTTAAAACGCATATGACAAACTGCTCATTTCACTAAAACATGGCTCACATGGTTACCTGCAACCAACAATGCTCATTTCACCACAATGTTATATATGGTTAACATGGTTATATGTATATTGACATTGATATATACAATATATATATATATATATATATATATATATATATATATATATATATATATATATATATATAATGTATATATATGTAATATATATGTATATATATATATATATATATATATATATATATATATATATATATATATATATATATATATATATATATATATATATATATATATATATATATATATATATATATATAGTTATGTATTTTTTTTTTTTTTTTTTCAAAAAACTCTTTTCTTCGAGCGATGTGAACGAGCCAAACTGCAAATGAGCCGCAGGTTTGGAACATGGTTCTGAAGCTCCTGGAAGTACAGCTTGGTTGAGGGGTTCTGTTTTTAAATTACTACTTCCTGTGTTTTTGTACTATTCTTCTATATGTTTCTACTGCCACACTAAAACTATGATAAATATTTACCACAGGTACATTCCCACAATTCAGTCCAAGCCACCAAACCTATGTAAACCCAGATAATCTTTGTTCTCTGCATTTAATCCATCCCTCAGTGCTGTAAGTAAAAGAGCCGTGTGTACCCGAGGTGCAAGGGCCCCCTTCCCCTTCTTTCCAGCTGTAAATGCTGGATGATGTTGCATTATATCACATACCAACTTGGACAGAGTAAGTGACTTGCTTTCATATATTAAGTGATTTGTGTTTAATGTAAACATAACAATGTGGTGAGATCAGAAGTATGATTGTCTCCTTGCATTGATAGTTAGTTAGTATAAAATAATAAAAAAAAATAGAAGTTCAGTTGGTATTGTGTTCGTCCGCGAAGTTTGGTGGTTGGTGGTGCTGCTGTCATATACTTGGGCAAGACTCTTAACCCACCCTGCCCCCGTGTACACGGCTGTGTGAATGTGCGTGTGAATGGGTGAGTGGTTCCAATATGCCGTTTGCCATTCATATTGTGGAATTTTCCAGGCAAAGCAAACATCTCCATGTAAACAAGCAGGTGCCAAAACCTCCACCTGAAATGTTACATAGTACACCTTTAATCTGTATGACCTGTAAAGTGATAGATGGAGAAACATGAATCTCAGAATGTGAAAGGGTAACATTGCCCAGCAGGTTACAGAATGAGGAAATGCGGTTTTGACTTCATGCTCAGACGTAATGTTCACAAAACACTGTTAATTTACTCCTTTAAATTAGCTAACACATGCCTGCCTTTGAACAGTGCCTGCAGCCAGCTATAGGCTGACTGACAGTAACACAGAGGACACAGGCCACTCAGATTGAGTCTATCTACTTATGGAAAATGTCCACATACAGAGAGCCACAAACCACATGATGAACACAGCACATGGTCTAATTCACATCATATCCAATTAACTTAATTATGTGCCGTGCAAACATCGAATATTCACAGCTGTGGTCAAACAGGACAAGACCTTGAGAACAGCCTTCCCCTGAGCGCTATCACATTTACTGTTAAGGCCAAGCTCCTGTTAATTAAAACCCAAGACATAATTACCTAGTGTGTTATGAAACCGTTCTGCTTATTGGCGTTGGAAATCTGCCATTTTTCAGTGGGCCTGTTGCTAATGCTAGCGGTGACAAGATTAAAATAGCAGATATTGATTGGGTTACAGACTGGGAGTTAATGAAAGCTAACTAAATAATTGAGCCTATAGCATCTTCCCATTATCTGTCTGAGAGGTGAAGGATTCTCAATATTTAGGGTGTCACAGCACAATGATGGACTAGAGCTTTACAGAGGTTAAACAAACTGCATGTTTTAGTGAATGTGGCCGCCATCTTGGGACTGTAAATAGAATGTGAGTAACATGAAACAGGGGACAGTGAATTTGGTTTGCTTCGTATAAATCAGAAACTGAGATGCAGGGTTTTGAAATTCAATAAAAATAAAGATGTGTCTCAATTGAAATACAGTTGGAGAATGGAGAGATCTCTATTGTACCCAGCAATTGTCCTCAACAATCCCTCCCACTTCCAGGTCCGCTCTGGTTCCAGAAGCAAATCTTCCATGAATTAAGAGTTTAAACCCAAAAAAAACACATTAAAGGTCAAGATTTGTTGAAATGTTCCAATAACTTGGTGGTTTATTAAGTTTCAGGAACAGGTTTTAAATAAAATTATAGATGTTGGTCATATTTGGTATTATTATTATTAGCATTAGTAGTAGTGGTAGTATTTATTCATTTTTGGAAAGCCTATTAAACCTTCTGGTCACAGCTCTATTCTATACACGACTGTTTATATAATGGTTAATAATTTCTTTTTTTTTTTTTTTTTTTTTTTTTTTTTTTTTTTATTGTCAAACACCAAACAAAGTGGGGAAATAAATGTGCAGGATAGCATTATAACTTTGCCATGCATGTATTGCAAATGAGAAAAATAGTCATATTATAGTGAATAAAAATCATGCCACAACAAAATTGTGACTAAATATGTAAATACAATAGATAATACAATATAATAATACCATTCAATAGAATCATAAAATCCAATTCATACTCAGCTAATTAAATGTGCAATGTTAGACTATAGCATTGTGTGTCTAATTGAAATAATATTAAACTTCAGATTTTTGTATTATGTATGTGTATGATTACAACATGGCCACCAGGACTGGACAATTGCTGCTGTGAGTCACCACTGTAATGTGCACTTCAGAGTTCCATCCCAAAGCTTGCTCTGTGATAAATCCTACTTGTTTCTTATTTAATGAAATCCCCCTCTATAAACCACCATTATATGTGCTTTGTATTATTTTTCATGTGTGCTTCAGTAAAAACTACAGTCCCAACATGGCCGCCAGCACGTGAGGTTCACTGTCATAACATGTGCACTCGAGAGTTCTATCTTAGAGCTCCATTTATAAAAAAATCCCATTTGTTTCTTACTCAGTGAAATGCCCCTTTGTAGCCCATCATTATATCCCCAGCATTAACAGCACTAGTCAGATCAGCAGTTTTGGTCATTGCTACCAGTCCTACAGCAGATGGATGGTTCACTCACCTCCTTATCATCTAGGTATCTGTCGACTCACAAATCCATAACACATTAACAGGAAATGGAGCCAAAGTAGGAAGGCTGGGTTAGAAATTAATGAATTGTTCAAAATGGCATCTGAAAAAAAAAACAAAAGTGTGCATGGTTTTTATCTGGCTGTTTATCACTGGAGCGGAGGTTAGCGCATTACATTTTTACTGTATAGCCGTATAAACGAATGGGCCACATAAAAGCGGAAATGTGAATGTTAAATCATGGAAGGGGGCTGGCAGTGCATTCTGGGAAATAGCTTTGGCTTATGGTTTCATGACTAAAACTTTGACCTTAAAGTACATATGACAGGTTAGATCACTCTTTTCACTAACGTTATATTTAACATTATATTAAAAATGTTGCCTTTTGCTTTCTATTACATACAAAGAGCTAATTCCATAATTGTAACCTTGCAAGCTTAAAGTGGTTGGAGTGTTGGTCCCAACCCGAAGTTCAGAGGATCGAGTCCTGCTCGGACCAAGTTCTGTTGTTGTGTCCTTAGACAAAACACTTCACCCACATTGCCTAGTATGAAAGTGGTGTGTGCGTGAATGATCGGTGGTGGTCGGAGGGGCCAATGGCGCAAACTGGCCGCCTCGGTTCCGTCAGTCTGCCCCAGGGCAGCTGTGGCCACAATAGTATCTTACCATCACTAAGTGTGGAGTGAATGAATAATGACTATAGTGTAGCACTTTGAGAGGCTTTGCCAAGCCTGTAAAGAGCATTACAAGTGTAAAGCATTTTTATCATTATTATTATTATTATTATTATTATTGAAGTGCAAGTCATTTTTTTAAAACACAGTTGACATGTTTATATTTAAGATTTTTTTTTTTTTTTTTTTTTAATTTAGAATCTTACTTAGGCTGTGTCCGAATGTCCACACTATTCCCTCCTTAGAGCACTATTTAGGGGCCACTCCAAATGGCCAAGGAGTGAATAAGTAGTGCGATCAAAATTTTCCACAATGCACCTGGAAAAGTAGTGGGCATCAGTGGTCACTAGAGCACTAGTATTAGCCACTTACGTTAGCTTGAGCTCTTAAAACAGCGATAATGTCCACATCTAAGGAAAAAAAAAAGAAGGAAAAAAAAGAAGAAAAAGCTTGTTTCTGTGAGATCCAGTTTAACAAATAGTACAGTTATTATTCATCCATAAAGATATGCCAGTCCAATCTGATCATTATTTATGACAGAAATCAAGTTTTATCAGAGTTTAGCTTTTAGACTTTGTTTCATCCAGACCCAGAGTCATGTGACCTGAGTGTAGTGAGCTGAGAGTCTGAATCTCTCTGTGAATGAGGCTCTGCAGAGTCTGATAAACAGTGCAGGGCTGTGGAGAGATGAGAATTTAGGGGCTAGAAATTACTTCTACAGACATAGTCTCTAATTTCATAACTGTTACCGAACAATCATGATGTAAACAAGGGCCAAAACTAGTCTAATTTACACAATGGTAGTAATTAAACTATTTAGTTGAATGTATGTTTAAACTGCCTTATTTGTGATCAGGCAGAGGGTTTCTGGTTTAAAACTCAGCACTACTTCCTGTACTTTTGTACATTTCACTTGACTAATGTAAAACTATGAATATTTACCACAGGTACTATCTCTTCAAGCCAAGTCAGAATTAGAAGAACATGAAAACTTGTTGTATGCACTTTCAGTTCTGGGTCAGAGGTCAAATAGCTGATCTTTAAAATGGATGGTTTGGACTAATGAAAAATCTATAGATATTGGAGCTGCATGCTGCTTTTTGCAAACAGGTGATGTATGCTCGTTTGTCATATCATATTTAGTTTATGGGTTTTGATTTTCCATTTATCGACTTCAGTCAATAAATGCCTTTGACGTGTTATAATATTAAAGTGTATATTTGGGTAATTGCCCTGGTGTATTCTACAGAGGTGTTAGGGTGAGTATGGTGAATCTGTGGCTGATGTAACTGGCTTAAATGGTAAATGGTCACATTTCGATATATAGCGCTTTCTCACCTTCAAGGCACTCAGTGCGCTTTACACCAACTCCAGTGTTAGCAGACACTGGAGGCGAGGTGGGTTAAGTGTCTTGCTCAAGGACAAAACAACATTTAAGCATCCATCTGTTGAAACTGGAATCACATATACAACCTGTGGATCAGTGGATCTGGCCATTCTACCCACCACCACCACCAACCACCACCACCACCACCACCAACAACAACAACAACAACAACAACAACAACAACAACAACAACAACAATAACAACAACAACAACAACAACAACAACAAGTAGTATTATTATTATTATTATTATTATTATTATATTATTATTATTATTATTATTATTATTATTATTATTTTTATTTTTATTATTTTATATTATTATTATTATTTTATTTATTGTACATTGCAGGCAAAGATGGTAGATAGTTTTAGCATCCCCTGTAATTGAAATTTGGCTGAAACAAAAAATTCAACCCACAGTTTTGTCTGGCAGATGTACCCCTAAAGCTTACAGATCCATCAGTTTGGTTGCTGCTGCTTTATGCTAAACAGAAATAATTATATTTCACAATGTACATCTCTGTATGCATTAAAATTCATTAGGTTTAGATTCACATAGTCCACAAGGTGAGATGCAAAATATTGAAAACAGACCATAATTCCTAGGTCAGCCCCAGCGCTTCATAACATTTGCATAATTCCTTCTAGCTTTTTGCTCCGAGGGTCTATAGGTTGATTACAGCAAAGTTGGCAAAGTATATGTACCTTGTTTCATTGTTCATTTCCACTATAACTCCTGTTAAAATGAATGAGATGACCTCAACAGAGATAAAACAACAAAACCTTTACAAAGTTTGCCAAGATTTAAATCATTTAAAGGTGTATTGTGTAACTTTTTGTTAGATAAGTTAGCCGCCTGCTTGGAGATGGAGATGTTTTTTTTGTTGTTGTTTTTTTTAATTTATTCATCTTTTGGCTTAGAATGTTTCAAAGGATGGCATTAAACATATATATCTCCATGTAGACAAGCGGAACAAGATACAAATCAGGTCTGTGGAAACGGTAGGAATGCATGTTTTTTTTTTTTTTTTTTTTTTTTTTTATTGCAATAAAAACACCTGTAATTGAAGAGATGCTAGGCAGATAACTTTAATGCTATACTGTGGAACATTTTTGGCAAAGCAATTAGGTTTACACGGAGAGAAGCTAAAAAATGCATAGTTTGCCTTTACAACATTATTTCCTCTGCAAACAGCAACATACCCAACATATCCGGTCTTATAATGACAAATACCATGTTCTGACAAGTATCTATAAATATACAAAAGGAGGATACAAAACCGTCCACAGAAACTTGACAAACCTGATACGATGTGCAGTACTTTCATTAGCGGGATGCACACTGTTGTGATAGCGCTCTGAAGGAGGAGTGACATAACACAAGTACTTAGAGCATTAAAAACAAAATTAAAACATGTTAATACATTGTTTCTGGCAAATATAGCATTTTCAAAACTATAAAAGGTAACATGTTGTAAATATGTTATGAGTTAGCAGTTTATACCCCGCAGAAGTAAAACACCCTCTTTAAAACATCTGTGCTTTGCTCCTGTGGCAATACTGTCGAGGAAAAACACAAGAAAAAGGCACTTTGGAGGATATTAACCCACTTGATTCTACTCAGAGTGCAACACATATCTCACATAAGCACTCATCACTTCATAATGTATGTTTAAAGGCCCTGGAAACATCAACCATGTCCAATACAAAGCAATATTGGTAGAAAAATGACTATTCTCTTTCGCTATCAAATCCCTCGCTCCTTCCCTGCTGTTCGTTTCTGCAATACCAAATCAGATTGAAAGCCATAGATCACTCGAGACCCTACCATAATTTATATGCAAATCGGATGCCATCTATTAGCCTTTTACCAAATCCGTTTAGATTATAGAAGCGAACACAACACCTGATGTCCCTTTATTTTACATGCAAGCCTCGGTGAACACATTTGTTGTCATATAATACAGAATAAAGCAACATTAGGGATTTTTAAAAATTGATTTGAATTTTTATTTTTATTTTACGAGATTTAGCCACACTTGTCTGGCTCCCTAAGGCTAGCTTGATGGATGTGGCCGCAGGACATGATGCAATGAAATTATAAAGAGTTGGAAAGGCTGAGATACACCAGCTTATGCATAATGTGTAGAAAGAAGGTGATTAAATGCGTCTAATTGATTTACAATGTATGGATTATATATAGAGTAATGCCATGTTACGATCTGAAAGACGACCAAGTATGATAATTTCAACTGGTGTGCGGTTCTATACAGGCAGAAAGATTAAATTTACATGACAAATCAGAGCGGGGATCAAACACACAAGAATATGGCGTATATGTTATGGGAGTGCATGATTAAAACAGGCTTAGAGAGACCTGCAGTTTGATAGTCGTGCATGAATTTCAATAGACATAGACTATACAGATAAGACTGCAAAAATGTGCTATTGCAACCTTCTCAATATGGATTTACCAAAAAACATTTTATAATTTAGCCTACTGCTTCCAGCAAAATAGAAACTCAAATCTAATTATTGCACGGGGAAAGTGAGGGAAAGATATATTCTTAAGAAAGAGGAAATAAAAGCCTGAAAAGGAAATTGTGCTGAAAATGTCTTTGAGAGATTGCTTAAAAAATGAAAGTTGTTAAAATTGAACAGCAGAATAACAGCCCCGCTTCAGTTTATTTGTGTGATTAAGCTAGCTTTAAAGCGAGACAACAAAACTCCTCTCTGGTCTCTGAAATTTGTGAAAAGTGCTTATAAACTCATTGTGGTGAATAATTAGGATGCTAGGTTTGTTTAGTGAGGAGAAAAGGTGGGTCGGACTCAGTTTACATTTATATGAGTCTTGAGAAATTGTACTTTTCAGAGTGCTTTTATAGCAGCATCATTTTACTCCTACATGAGTATATATATAATTTTATTTCTTTTTTTTTAAGTAAGAGTACTTCAATGAAAAAATACTGGCATAAAAGTTGTGGTTACTCTCCCCCCACTGTGAGTAAGTCTTTAAGTGACAGAAGTTTTAGGTTGAATATTAAAATCCAATTGACCATTAAATAATAAAGACCATTTGTGTTTACCATTATTTAATTGTTTGTCCTTCAAATTATATTAATGTGAAATTATAAATCAGATGTTACAACCCATCAGTTACTCTTTAAGTTATTCTTATTTGAGTAATTTCGTGGACGACTTTTTATATCTACTTCAGTAATATTATTTTGAATTAACGTCACTCTTATTTGAGAACCATTTTTGGCTACTCTACCTAATTCTGGTGAGGTATTTGAATATAAATACCTCACCACTTCAGAACTTTTATTTTGAAATTCTTTTTTATTCTGGCCCTAAGTCACTGGGAGAGAAACTGACCCGGGGCCAAATGTTCTGACACCTGGTTTATATGTTTGTAAATCTGACTGTGACGACATCAGTGCCTCATGAACCTCACCGCACGTCACTGATTGGTTCACCATCACCATTCTGAGAGATAGATATAGATAGATAGTAAAATGCTAGCAGTGGAAAATATTGCCTATTATGTAACATTTAACTTTGATATTTTAAGATGCAGGCGGTGTTATTTTAGACACTGCGTGATATATTGAAGTATTTCTGCATACAAAACCCATCTTTGTCTTGAATATTTCTTAATTTTGTAACTGTTTTGCACTTTTCTGTTGCAACATTCAATTTATTTTAATTATTGTCAATATAACTGTAAATGAGTCAATGTGGATTAAGAGTCTCTCCCAAGAAAAATGGCAGTAAGGATTCTAAAAAGATTTGATCCTCCTGTTTTTGAACAATCACTTGACCCAATGCACCACCACCATCTCATTCTCAGTTTAAGCTTCTCAGCAGTAATTGATTGATAATGAAAGAGGTATCACAATGCATTGTTATACTCCTGCTTTAGTTTTACACACAACAAAATGGAGCAGACCATAATACAGTCTTTTCTAATAGAACAGACCTGCCAAATGCTGTAGCACAAAGAGCAAAACAGAAATGGTTTATAGGCCACAATTTGAATGACAATTAATCAACAAAATAGCATAATGGCGCCGGGCCTGGTTGTATATCGAGTTTAATTTCATTTTCGGGGTGTGCTTGGCTCCTTCGCAGTCCTATTGTAGTTAAAAAATTGCCTGCACCGGGATTCCTCCAGGGAAATGGTGAACGGTCATTGTTTCTGTGTACCTTTGCAGATATATGTGGCCCTGGCTTTGTGCACAGCGATATGATTTGGCTGTTGTTACAAATGAAAAAGCCTAGTTCTTGGATGGAGTGTTAGACTAATGGGTTATAGGGTGCATCGCTGCTAATTAAAATGGCGGTGCGAGTGAGCGAAGATGAGAGAAACGCTTCAATTTTTCAAAGAGCTTGACATGAGGAACATTATGTGCCAGCGATCATCAACATGCAAAACAGGTGGAATCAAAAGGCAGTGAGGGGAAGGCCTGTCACAGTAACACATGCTCAAGTATAGAAAATAATCATTTTGATGACAACTGACACAAAAACTCTCAGTAAACGCTTTCCTAATTGAACCATATTGTAATCGGAGCCGTAATGACTAACCAGAATAATTGTGATTAGTCGAGCACCAAAATAATAACCTTAATTTTAGTAATGGTTAATTGTTATCTGGGTTATAAACAAGTTGAAGATTTGTAAATTCTTCAAGCTGTATTACAACTTATAGATTAACTAGTTGATTAATAAATAAATGCTACTATTTATTAAAAAAAAAAAAAAAAAAAAAAAAATGTTGACTAGTCAACACCTGAACATAAAAAAAAAAAAAAAAAAGCAGCCCTGTTGTAAAGTGAGCATGAATACTAATGACTTATCAACACTAAATCTAAAAAGTAATAGATACAAGTCGATAATTACCATGGCAGACCTATGACTATGTTAAATAATAATAATGATATATTATTATTATTATTATTATTATTATTATATTATTATTATTATTATTATTATTAGTAGTAGTAGTAGTATTATAGTAGTATATTAGTATAATAATAATAATAATAATAATAATAATAATAATAATAATAATAATAATAATAATAATAATAATAATAATAATATATAATAATAATAATATCATATCATCATAATGCAAAACACAGCCTTCTCAATATACTATGAGCTTCACAAATACATGCACATTTTTTTTTTTTTTTTTTTTTTTTTTTTAAATTATGGACCAAATTCCAAAATTAAAATGGATATCCCTATTACCTTGTTGACATTATAGGGCCACCACTAGCTTATAGGGTTAGTTTTCTAATGAACAGAGAGCACACACAGAGCAGAGCCTGTACAACTGTCATATGCTGTTACCAAACATGTCAGCTCTGTAGCAGTCATGTTTGTCCTGTCACTACACCAGCCACCCCCTGTCCAATTATTTACACAGTGATGAAGACACAACACATCAGGAGCAGGGGAAAGTATATCATAAACAAAACAAAAAAAAAAAAAAAAAAAAAAAAAAAAAAAAAAAAACATGCCACACAGCCAATAGAAGAAATACATGCCCAAGTGAACTGTCCACTTTGACCCTAGGGTGGTCCCAGTGTGGCCTCTGACAAGTGATAGAATTTTAAGGTGTTTTTTTTACCCATTGTTTTTTTTTTTTTTTTTTTTTTTTTTTTATTTTTATCCCTTGTGTACATTGTGTAGTGAAACATTCCAGCACCAGAGATATTTTTAGGCTGAGTTAAAATAAAAAAAAAACAAACAAACAAACAAAGATTCTGATTGGTCCAGGTCATTAGGGCAAGACATTAGTCCAAAGGTGCTTTGGTCCTGTTCTAGTCCTTCAGTGTAGTCCCGGTTTTTATATGTTATAAGTGTGATTGTAGCCTTGGATAATGCCAGGTCTAATCATCTAAAGAAAAATATAGAAACCAGAAGACAGAAAGGTCCAAATGAGCTGTCTGCCCTGACGCTGTAGCGCCTCCTGTGGCTTCAGAGATGGAGAGTTTACAGGTGTAGAGACATGTACTGAAATTTTAATGTTTTTGTGGGCTGTGAGCATTGTCCTGCTGCAGCTGTGGTCTGGGACTGCTCAGTCTCACACAGGACAGACCAGACAGCGGGTGACAGCGGTGCCATTGTTTACCCCGCCCACTGCGATGCTGCGAATACTGATGAAGTCTATGGAACGTTCAGATATGTACTAGTGTATGCATTCATTTCAGAGGTGGGTAGTACTCAGTTACATTTACATGAGTAACTTTTTAAAGAAATTGTACATTTCAGAGCACTTTTCTAGGAGCATACTTTTTACTCCTGCTTTGAGCATTTTTTTTATTGATGTAATTAAATACTTAAACATTTTGGTTCCTCTTCCCACTATGAGTAAGTAACAGAAGCGACAAAAAGCTTTTATTTTTATATCACTGAGGGTTAAAATGCCATGTAGTGCCACATACTTCTGTTAATCCATTAATCCAACAGTAGTCCAGTTGTTAGAAATATGCAACCACTAACCAGTAGGTTCAGTTCCCTCTTACAGCATTGCAAACTATTGTTGTGTCCATGAGCAGGGCACTCAATAATTATATTTTGAACGAGATTGTATAAGTTTATTACCTTGTACAAAAATCTGTCTGCTCTCACTTTAACTTTTATAGCACTCACACTGCTCTCTGGACCACATCTAAAATATTGTAGAGTTTTCTATCAATAATTCTATATACAGTACACATCAGATTGTTTACACGTTATGTCCACCGACAATTTGCCCATATGGCTGCAGGGGAAAACACACCATGGACTTGTCAAGTTTGTAGAGCAGGAAGCAAAACAATAGAGAGAATGAGTGACGGTGTCCATCACTGCAGACAGGTCCACACAAACTGCCTATAAGGCTTAACAAAATGACATACCAGATACTAACTCACACTAAAACTAGTAACAAATCTTGTAACGATATTTAACAAACCCCAAAACCATGTGTTGATATTAAAGGCGCACTAAAGGTGACATTTCTAGGGAAGATGTTACTGTGTTTTGAAATGTTTTCACAGCATGGCATTAAACTCGCCTATCTCCATGAAGACAAACAGATATCACACATACATCAAGGTACAAGTCTGATCTATGGAGAAGTGAAACTTTGACAATAATGTATTCTAGGAATTTTTGAGTAATAAAAACACCTGTACATGAATAAATGCAAAATAGATATCTTTAATGCCCTACCATGGAACATCACAAGCAAAGTAATAACACCATGGAGACAAGCAGGTGGTGGACCCTCCAGCAGAGAAGCTGCACCTTTAATAAGCCAGAGAAGATGAATAATAGAACATTTTCAACTGAAATACGGTCCCTATGTTTCTGTTGAAAAGTCACATAATTCTGCAAAGACCAATGTTACTCTCCTGCAATTCATTTTACCCAGAACTTTTTATTAAATGGAGCTATTTGTTATGGGAAACACCTGCTGAAATGCCTTTTTGTGCTCTAATTGCTCATTTCTTGGTGTACAATTCAACATTAGCTGCAACTTCTTCTTAATGTTGTCATGAAACAATGCTAAAACTTTGAATGCAATTTTGATACTAAGGAATATATTCGATACTTAATACAGATTTATTTAGACAATATGTTATTCTCAACCTTAAATGATAGTACTTTCTTTCAAATTACCATGTGGCCTTATATGTGCATTGTCCAGGTTCCATACTGGTCCATGGGCTTATACTCGTGTATTGTTTTATACTTTTACTTTTACATTTTTATATAGTGCTTTTCCACCTTCAAGGCATTCAAAGCACTTTACATCAAGGAACCACTCACCCATTCACACACTTATTCATACACCAGTGCACACAGACACAAGGACACAATGGACACGATGACAACATTCATCTGTGGCAGCTGGAATCGCACTGCCAACCTGTGGGTGAGAGGATCTGACCGCTCTACCAATGATGAGAGGGTGATTCGAACCGCCAGCCTTCGGATCAGTGGACAAACACTCAACACTACCTGCTGAGCCACTGCCACCCCTTTCTAAAACTATTCAGGAGAGGTTCATTTCTGTCCAGTTGATGTGACTTTTTTTAGTATTGATACTTGCTTAAATGAGTATCTAGTTTCAATACTAGTTTTAGTGTTGAACTGATTTGAAATACTTTTGACAGCACTACTTCTTACAACATAAAAATATACAATCCTTGTCTTTTTATGCCAATTGTTAGCAAGAACCTGTTATAGAAAGCTGGTGTCTTATAGTTAGCATGTTTCTAGCACTCCTGATTAGCAACTCTCATCTTCATCCTCTTTTGACTTGGAGGGAAAAAGGCAGCAAGACCAGCCGTTATTCCTCAACATGAATTATCCTCGCTAGGCCTGCATGCTACAGCGCAACGATTCATTTTAAGAATTCAATTTTGCAGCTTAAACACTATCTGAGTGTAATGGGGACAGGAATATTAAGCGCTGGCAAATTAAAACTATCCATAATGCTGATTAAACGACGCTGCACATGGCTCTGACAAAAAGGGAAAGAAAACACTTCCATTGTAGTGCGCTGACGTCTTAGTTTATTCAGAAAGAGGCTAACGCAGGGAGCATTAGCAAGCAGACACATAGATACTTTAAAGCTGCTTCTTAATGACTGTAGAAGTGCTGTTTAAAGTTGTTGCCAGTCTGCCTGTGTCTGCACTAGGCCCGTATATGTTACAGGTTTTAATGGCAAAGCTTTTACCACATGTAAGGGACCAGAGAAAAGATGAAGAAATAATACAGGAACTATTTATTACTTTATTATTTATTTATTTTTTTTATTTATTACTATTTACTATAATCAATACATTACTGGTAGCTGTGACAAAGTGGGCTCATTTCCCCCATTAAACTAATTTTAATACATTTAATTTGCACATTACACATAACTATCCCAGGTTTGTTTTGTTTAGTTATAGTACACTTTTTAAAGGTTCTACAAAATTGACTCTTGAGCTTTAGCCAGGTTCTAATGCTATTACTTCCTCAAAAACAGACCGAGTTGTGTTTTGTTTCATTCACACATGTTTGAGTGACACTTTATTATTAGTATGTCTACATTTCCAAAGCTCAAAATGCTCTGTTCCACCTTGTGATGTCATGAAGTGGTAGTTTTCTACCTTTTAGCTTTTGTTCAGTAGAGATTAGAAATTCCAGAGCTAAAATCATCCCAATGACTCTACTGAAGGTGTATGGAGTTTAAAATCACAGTGGAGCACTTCCTCTATTGCAACAAGGTGGAACAGAGTTTCCACCTTCTGTTTGGGAGAAGAACTCAGCCTAAATTTGGAGGATATATATGTTAAAAACATGTGTGAATGACACAAAAAAAAAGTTAAAACCTAATATGGATTTTATAAGATGCTTTACTTTGTTATGTGTGTGATTCATGTATGTTTGTGCGTGCGGGCGTGTGTGCGTGTGTGTGTGGGGGGGGGGGGGTATCACTTATTTGTGTAAATCCATCTCTGTACACTGCCCCTTTAAATAAACACTAAACTAAACTAATCGCCAGCTGTGTGAAGAACTGCAGTGACCTGGCGGAGGTCTTTCCTGCTGGAAGACTATAAAACGAGGCTGGTTTAGTCCATCAGGGGAACAGCAGTGTAGCCTGGTACTCATGAATTTTTTTTTCCTTAGTTTTATTAGTTTCTGTTGCTTGTAATTATGCTGAGCACAGGTAAAGTTTTTGTAAACATGTCTAATTTTGTCATGCTTAACCACACTGAGCATCGATACATCCGTGACTGAATGGGACATTGTTGAGTCTGCCTCCGACATAAAACCACATCAGCCTGCTTCCCCACAATAGTATTAACCAAAAAGCAAAGACAAAGCAAAGACTGGGGACCTAGAGGCGGACTCCTCCATCACCCTGGCTGAAGTCACTGAGGTGGTTGGCAAGCTCCTCTGTGGCAAGGCTCTGGGGGTGGATGAGATCCGTTCCAAGTACCTTAAGTCTCTGGAGGTTGTGGGTCTTGGCTGACACGTCTCTACAACATCTCGTGGCGGTCGGGGACAGTACCCCTGGACTGACAGACCGAGGTGGTGGTCCCTCTATATAAGAAGGGGGACCGGAGGGTGTGTTCCAATTACAGGAGAATCACAGTCCTCAGCCTTCCTGGTAAGGTCTGTCCCAGGGTGCTGGAGAGGAGAAGCCGACCGATAGTTGAACCTCGGATTTCAGGAGGAGCAGTGTGGTTTTCGTCCTGGTCGTAGAACACTGGACCAGCTCTATACTCTATACTCTGCTGTTTGCAGATGATGTTGTCCTGATGGCTTCTTCGAGCCAGGATCTGCAGCAGACACTGGGGCGGTTTGCAGCCGAGTGTGAAGCAGCTGGGATGAGAATCAGCTCCTCCAAATTTAAGTCCATGCTTCTTGACCGGAAAAAGTTGGCTTGCCCGATGCAGATGGGTGGTGAGTCCTTCAAGTGAAGGAATTCAAGTATCGGGGTCTTGTTCACAAGTGAGGGAAGGATGGAGCGTGAGACTGACAGGCGGATCAGGGCAGCGTTTGCAGTGATGCGGTCACTATATTGGTTAGTCGTAGTGAAGAAGGAGCTGAGCCGAAAGGCAAAAACTCTCGATTTACCGGTCAATCTATGTTCCTACCCTCACCTATGGTCATGAGCTCTGGGTAATGACCGAGAGGACAAGATCGCGGATACAAGTGGCCGGAATTGGTTTACTCTGCAGGGTGGCTGGGCGTTCCCTTAGAGATAGGGTGAGGAGCTCAGTCACACGACAGGAGCTCAGAGTTGAACCGCTGCTCCTACACGTCGAGAGGAGTCAGCTGAGGTGGCTTGGGCATCTGTTCAGGATGCCTCCTGGACGCCCTCCCCAGGGAGATGTTCTGGGCATGTCCCACCAGGAGGAGGCCCCGGAAAAGACCCAGGACGTGCTGGAGGGACTATGTCTCTCGGCTGGCCTGGGAACGCCTTGAGGTCCCACTGGAGGAGCTGGAGGATGTGTCTGGGGTGAGAGAAGTCTGGAAGTCCCTGCTTAGACTGCTGCCCCCGCGACCCGGCCCTGGATAAGCGAAAGAAAATGGATGGATGGACAATAAAAGTGGGATGAGATCTCATGCCAGGATGGGAGCACAGTGACCAAAATGATGAATTGATAGTTTTTTTTTGTAAATTATTTCAAAATCTTGCCATTTTCTCATGGCCCCTGTTTTGTGTCTCATGAAAATTCTCTATTTTGACCCATCCCTGAGTAAAGATTTATTATAATATAATATAATTTGCATGATGTAGCTACATATAAATTTGGTTTAATGCATTCTCATTCCTAAAACCCAATGCTGATTAATCGACCCATGTATAATACATGTATAAATAAAACAAAGCAAAATAAATAAATACATAATAATTAATTTGCTTAAATAAAAAACAAAGGCTAGACATCACTCATGGAATAAAGTTTAGGTGCTGCACCATACCTCACCTCATGAATCCCCATCAATCCTTATGAATCCTCATTACATAATGTTTAAAAATTCTCTGAGATAATTTGGCTTTGATGGTGTATATTATTTAGCTTTGAGCAAACAAACACCAAATAAGTGAAGAGTTATGGTTTGAAGTTTTCTCTCTCAATCTCCCACTACCACAGTGATTTAAAAATCAAGTTCACTTTCATGTTCTTAACTTTCAGCACCATGGACAGCGCCACTGATTCAGCCATGCCACAAATCCTGTTTGTACAATGTACAACTTATTTATTTATTTATTGCACTTTAAAAGTCCAGTTCACAGTAGTTTCACTTATGAAGCTTTGCTAGTTTGAGAATACTGTGATTTTTTCACAGATTTGATAAAAAATGTGACATGTTCTTGGCAGAATCATAAGATGCAGGTTTTTCATCCCACTTGGAGACTCAGAGTAACACAGGAGGTGTGGCTTCCACCGGCTTTGGTTTAAAAACATTCACACTTCAGGGTCACATCAGCTCAGTGAATCGGAAAAGTTACTTTTTCAGAAATACTGGTTATCCAATGTGTTAATGAGAATTTGTAAGAAAAAAACATTGACATTTTTATTATTTTAATTATGTAACCTGTTTTATGTAACCTGTTTTTTTTTAGTTTTTTTTTTCCCTTTTTTACACTGGGATAGATAGAGATACAATTTAATGTCATATTGTGAAACATTTGGCAAAGCAATTACAAATTAAATCCCCAAGCAGCATCGCAGGCCATGCTTTGCACTTGGTCAATCCAGCACTCCTTAACGGTGGCACTAACTTGTCTGTTTTCTTGTGGCTTTAGGCTGCACTTGTCACTAAAAAAAAGTCTGCACACACTGGAAGCACTGTTGCACAAAATGCAGTAACATGGGTTTTACAGGCATTGCCATGGCAACACCGTGCAAAATACAAATTTTGCCCCCCCAAATGTTTTTGGATGGGGACAACCTGAAGAGTCACTGTGCCAACTTTCACGTTCTCCAATGAAGCTAATAAGCTGTTATAATACTTTGTAATTTAATAAAATTAAAAGTTAAATTAAAAGCTTTCCCATTAAGATAACATTATCTATTTTGAGCATTGCCATGGCAACCCAGTGAAAGATATGACAATGGATCCAATTGACTTTTTTGGATAGGTAGCATAACATGGACAATTTTGCACATCACCATAGCAACAAAGTGCAAAAAACATAACATGGGTCTTTGTGATTAGGGTAACCCACTGGAATTTTTTGTGAAATTTCTACTACATTTTCAGCACTCCATACAATTTTATTTGTTATTCTGTATGGGGCACAATCTTTCTATTAAAGGCACTGAACCAGATTTTCGTGGAATTTCTTGGTCTTAAAAAAGTGAAAACAGAACTAGTCAATTTTAAAGAGTTTGCAGTGGTCCAAACATATTTCTCATTTACCTTAAGTATTCCTAGCATCCTAATTATTCATCATGATGAGTTTATGAGCACTTTTCACAAATCTTAGAGTTAAGCCGAGTTTTGCCGTGATGTTAATGCTCACAGACATTAGCGTGCTAACATTGCACTGTCTGATGTTTGGAGGATAAACTGCTTCATAATTACATGCAGTTAGAAAACAGCTGTCTCCTTTCTGTTGTAAAAGATGCTTATACATTATATCGGCACTCGGGCAAAACAGCCTCTTAAATGTAATGATGCAAATGTTAATAAAAGGTTAATTAATAAGAGGGACTTTAAGAATTTTTAAAAATGTATTAATTTATTTATTTTTTATTGCTGCCAATGTCTGTAATTCCTCAGTCATCCAGGTAAGATCAATAGTAAAAGAAAAACATAAAATCTGTTAACTTTTTGTCTAGTTGACAGATTTCATATTTTCTTTTATTACTGCTGCTATTGTTGATGTGTTGCTTCAAGTCAAGTGGAGAAGTTTCTCCTGATGTCCTCAATCATGCTGTTGTCCGGTTGTTGCTCCTCACCAACTTCTGCTTTCCCGTACAATCGCTGCAACTGACTCCAGTCATAGTGATAGTACTGTTGAGAGGGCTGTTGTTGTTTTGTTGCTGGTTTTACATTGCTGACTTTTACTTGGACAAACAACAACACAAAGAATCAACACATCCCCAAAGGAACATGGGCAGTACCACAGCTCCAGTGACCACAGCAGAGCCGGTCATGAAGTAGCAGAGTGCGCCTTGTCCTGCTAAAAGGCCTCCAAAGGCTAAGCTTTTCCACAGCCTCCAACCACAGCCACCACAGTCCTTAGGGGGAGTGTCCAATCCCTCTCCTGTACCCACAGAGTCTTCAGGGGGAGTGTGTGAGGAAGAGTTCTCAGGTGTGATGTCCTCAGGAATGTTCAAGTCAAATGAAGTCTGTTCAGAGGGCTCACCTGAGGCACAGTGGGCTTCTGCAGAGCTAAAGCCATGGCGAGGTGGGCCCTCTTGCTGTAATGGCTGTCCTCATTCGCCAGGTGGCCCAGGGTTACAAAGGGGTGTGTGAGTGCCTCTGTGGGGCTGATCCTTAAATAAGGGTCTGGCTGCAGGAGTTTCTTAAGGAGACCATTTTGTCTCTGGGTTTTAGTTCCTCATATCTGGGAAAATGTGTCATAATGAAAGCACACTAAATCCTGAGCATGTGCCAGTGGGTCAGGAAAGTCATCAAGCTCCTCCTCTGCTGAGAGCTCATACTCATCTGCAGTCCGAAACCGCCACTGGTTACAGCTGTTTGTGGGGATGAAGTAAAGGTGGCTGAGCTGGCCTCTCCTCAGCAGTGTTCTGCTGGGAGATCCCAGCAGGTTGAAGATGGGCCTCAGGTTGCGGTAATATGAACCACCTTTGAAAAGAACATGACCAAGGATACACTCCCCCAGAGTAGCCCAGAGACCACGTGTCCAAGGCCCCAGACACTGGGCAGCCCACACTGGCCTCTGGAGCCCTGTACTCTAATGGTTGAATGACATCTGCTTAGTCCAGTTTGGAGGTGTAGTGAGCACAACCAAAGTCAATGAGCTTGACTTTAAAAGGCCGATCCTTTTGGTTGACCATCATCACATTATCTGGCTTTAAGTCAATGTGTACAATCCCAGCACTCCAGAAGGCCTCCAGAGCTACCAGGAACTGCTGGGTGACCGGCCTTAGCTCATTCAAAGAGAGAGGGCCTCCACCATCAGGTATCCCTCCTCCAGACCAAAGAAGAGTCAGGTTTGTGGAGATGCAAGCCCTTTCAAAGTAAGGACGCATGTTTTTCTACTTTTTTCAGCTCAAAAAAAAAAAAAAAAAAAAAGAAAGGAAATAAAGTGCATGCTTTTATTTAGTCTATTTTTTAGCCAAAAAGTGACATACTGTGTCTTTAAATGAGGAAATGCATGCATGTAGAATGACGGTGTTCAGTGTGTCCTCATATGACGTGTGGAAACGTTGGAATGTGCAGATATAACACCCTGCTATTTTTGGTTTGCTATTGAAAACATAATCTTACTCATGTCTCTCATTTAGCTCAGCTATAGCACAAACTCTCACCGAAAAAAAAACACACTTTTCAAAGAACTGAAAATGTCCCATATATTTGTGTTCCTGGGCCATTCACATTACTACGGTACATTAGCTAATGCAGATATACAAATATTCTTTTTGCTCACTCCTGTTTACTCTGACGTGGTCACTCTCCTTCATTTTGCCTGTTGTAGAATAGTTTCACACATGTATATCTGAATAAAGGCCCTCGTCATTCAGAGAAGCTTTGGGTTCAAACAGCCATCTGCTGAAAAGGCAAAAGTTTCAAATGGAGAGTTACAAGGTGTGCTCCAACAGAAGAATAATATATGCAGAGTTTAGGGACAGGTTTTTGTGGGATGGGGAAGCAGTATGGATACGTTTGTTCAATCAAACAGCTTTGAACGAGTGCTATTTAAACTGAAATTCCTCGTTCTACTTTTGACACAGCGTAATCATGTATCAAGCATTCAGAAGACAAGTGTTTTGGACTGAAATTGTACTGTGCAAATGAGAATGGCCAATTCAGATTTTTTCAGTGTTTGTTTGTTTATTTGTGTATTTATTTTATTTTATTCAGTCAATAAAAAGAGCCATAGGGTTAGCCAATAAAGGTTCAACGCCATACTGTGGAACTATCCACTTCCACATCTACATCTCCATGGAGACAAACAGGTCCCCACCTCAAGTAGTAAAGTTACATAATAATGCACCTTTAACAACTTATTTAGTTGAGTCAATCTACAGAGCTTTTCAACATTGAACCTGCTCCAGCTTGCATGCTAGTCAGTACTATTGCTATATTAGCACAATATATGCATCAATATAAGACTAGCTCACTACTGGTTTTATTTTCAGTATTGACTTGTTTCATATCCATGTGTTTCATTTCACTGATCAACTCAGTCAATGCAACTGCAACACCACAAGTGAACTGTTCAGCTGGAGTTACCCATATGTCATCTCCTTATTCACAAGACATTCAAACATTCAAGTTTGTGTGTGTGTTTTCAATTGTTAGTAATAACTGCATGTATAGAGAAGTGGGTGGAGATAAGGGGGAAATGTGAATTTCACCCACGTACGGGACATTATAGGATTACTCAAACATGCATGAATCAATCAAAATTAATCAGCTCCAAGTAAACTAACAATGAGGGGACAGCATTACAATGAGCTCTTAAAAGTTGATTTTAGATCATGTCCCCTGGAACTAAACTTTAAATCTACGTGTTTTCTCCTAAACTGTGTACATGGTGTTTTAATATCATTGTCTACTGTCCCTAGTGCTTTTTTGGGCAATTTTAGGGCAAACTAGGTCACTTTGCAGCTTTAGGGTCTAAAACAGCATGTGCTGCCTCCAGTGGCCACTGCAATTTTAAGTACTATGAGATATCACACAAGACTGCCCTGCCCTTTCTCCCCCTCTCCTCTTTTGTCCTCCAGACCCCACCCCTCCTCCCTCTTCCCTCTCCTCTTTTGTCCTCCAGACCCCACCCCTCCTCCCTTCCCCTCTTTTGTCCTCCAGGTACTGCCTAGTTTAGCTGCTCTATTTGAAATGTGACAGGGCGGAGTTTAGTTCCACTTTAAACATTGCAAACATATTGAACCACCAAAATGCTTATTATGTAGTGCTTGTCTCATCACATTTTCAAACTGTAGATTTCCACTGCGGTTGTTGTAATATCAAAATGAATGACTTCTTGGCTCATTGAACAGATCCTTGGTAATTCTAGAAACAGTCTGAGTCTCTGCTGTTTGCTGAATGTGATGAATGTGCCAGACTCTCCACACACTGATGTGTTATTGATACATTTCACAAGTGCTGTTAAATGTGTGTGTGTGTGTGTGTGTGTGCGTGTGTGCACGGTTCAGAAGAATGGAAAATTAGGACTGTTGCCATAGCAATTAATAATAATAACGATAATGATGATAACAATACATAACATTTGTATAGCACTTTCCATTACACTCAAAGACACTTCGCAAAAATATAAATACAATGATTTTCTTTTGTCTAAAAAAAAAATGCAGCTCAGTTTTGCTAACACCCAGTTTCCAGACCTAACCTACAACCCTAAACTTAGCCTGACCTTAACACTGACCCTGACCTTAACACTGACCCTAACCCTGACCCTAACACTGACCCTAACACTGACCTTAACCCTGACACAAAACACTGACCCCGTCCCTAACCCTACACACTGACCCTAACCCTGACCCTGATATTAACACTGACCCTAACCCTGACCCTAACCATGTCCTTGGTACATGGTAAAAATTCTCTCACTTTTATACAGCATTTTTCCACCTTAAAGGCTCAAAGCACCTTACATCAAGGAACAATATACATATATCATACACCAGTGTACGCAGATGCTGGGGGTGAGGTGGGTTAAGTGTCTTGCCCAAGGGTAGAACAGCAGCATTCATCTGCGGGAGCTGGAATGGAACCACCAACTTCCCGATCAGTGGACAAACACTATACCGACATCAACATTTGCAGCATCACCACTGACACAAAGAGGCCGTTGTTTGGCGTAACTGTGTTTGGAGGGAAATGGTGCCTCACGCCTCACGCATCAACAGAAAGTCAGAGAAAAATGGATGTGTTTTTGGTATGATTTCAGGTCTAAATTCGCTTTGTCTTGTCATTTTTTATTTTTCTAATGTTTTTAGATTTAGCAGGACAGGTGAATAGGAAAACAGTTTAAACGTGGGTTGCTGTGGTGGCAACAGACCCCCGCCCCGGACGTCCCACTTAAAGACACCTGAAAGTTTAAGACAATCAAAAACAAAAGTAGAATAGGATAAATAAAGAAAGAAAGACAAATTAAGACCATTTCTATAGCAAATAATAATAATAATAATAATAATAATAATAATAATAATAATAATAATAATAATAATAATAATAATAAATAATAATAATAATAATAACAATACACTTTTCAGGACACTCTCACATGTTCAAGGCAGACAAAAACACATATAAAATAACGTAAATGAAAGAAAAACATAGGACATAGTTGAGTCTGTGCATGTGTGTGTAACAATAAAAAAAAAAATAATAGAACACATAACATAAGAAGAGGCAGTAGGTAAAAAAGATGATGCAGTTTTGAAGTTGAATTAACAGTTTTAAACCAAATATATATATTTTAAATGGGGAAAAGTCCTCAAAAAGGCTTTTAAACAGGAAGCTGAACGCCCTGTATAATGATGATGTATCGAGCAGAGATGGAGAAGAGCCATGTCAAGAGCAGCAGTAGAGTGGAGACTGGAAAATGAATGAACACATCACTCAACCTTATTTCAATATGACGTGATTAAAAGATACATGTATTAACCCTGCACTGTGTTATTCCTTTGCCTGGAATGTGCCTCAATATGTCATAATAGGCCGATGCAGATTACAGGTGAGATCTCAGGAGAGGAGAGCCCATTCACAGAAAGAATGCATGTTTTTTTTCAGTGTATTCATTTTCTTCATGTATTCATCTCTTTACAATAAATACAACTACATAAATTCATAATAATTCATAAAATCAATTGTAATTTAATGTTATACTCTACCAATAACCTATAACCAAGGCAATAATATCTCCACGGAGACAAGCAAGTGACTCTCCCGTGAGTAAAAGTACAGTGTACTTTTTAACCGAGCGACAGTTAAAGGTAGTGCAGATCACTTGGTAGAGTCTGAAGGTTGGTTGTTGAATCCTGCTGTCAACATCATTGGTTCAGTGATCAGATCCCCTGACCTACAGGTTGGAGGTGTGATTCCAGCTCACACAAACCGATACTGTCATTGTGTCTTTAGGCAAGACACCCCATGTCGGTGTACACCGGTACACAGACATGGGGTGTTTCCTGATGGTTTCCTGATGTTCCCATCACCTGGTTCTGCGATGTCCACCACAACGGCTTTGCTCTGTTGTTTATCCACCACCGCCTCTTTGCAAAACCTACACCTTGGGTCTTGTCTGGTGTGGTAGATCCGGGCCTCTACTGCTCTGGTGCTCAAGACCATGCATGGTAAAGAGCTTTTTGGTCTTAACATCTGTGGTCTATCTGATCTCCTCCTTTGGCCAGCTTATGAGTACTGCTGGGTATCTGATTACTGGCAGGACGTAGCTGTAGCCTGGGTCATGTTCTTGCCCTTGAGCTGACTCCTTAGGACTTGCCTTACTTGTCTGAGATATTTGGCCATTGGCCACATATAACTGTCCTTAGTGTCTGTTCATGTTCCGGGAGTTCTGGGAGTGAGACCCCTTCTGTGTGGACTATCTTTCTTCCCTTTGTCACCATCCGGCTACACTTCTCAAGCCCAAGTGACATTCCAGTGTCTGTGGTGTAGATCCTGGTGGTGTGGATCAGTGAATCGATGTCTCGCTCATTCTTAGCGTACAGCTTGATGTCATCCATGTAGAGGAGGTGACTGATGGTGGCCCCCTTCCTGAGTCGGTATCCATAGCCAGTGTTGTTGATGATTTGGCTGAGGGGGTTCAGACCTATGCAGAACAGTAGTGGGGACAGTGCATCTCCTTGGTATATGCCACATTTGATGGTCACTTGTGCAAGTGGCTTGCCATTGGCCTCAAGGGTGGTTTCCCACAACCTCATTGAGTTTGCAATGAAGGCTCTTAGAGTCCTGTTGATGTTGTACAGCTCCAGGCATTCAGTGATCCATGTGTGCGGCGTTGAGTTGTAGGCTTCCTTGTAATCAATCCAGGCAGTGCAAAGGTTGGTCTTACGGGTTCTGCAGTCTTGGGAGACTGTTTGGTTGACCAGGAGCTGGTGTTTGGCTCCCCTGGTGTCTTTGCCGATGCCCTTCTGTGCTGTGCTCATGTATTGATCCATGTGCCCATTTACCTTAGCTGCAATGATGCCTGACATGAGCTTCAATGTTGTGGAGAGACAGGTATTGCCAATAGTTGGGTGGGGACTGTACCCTTTGAGGGGTCCTTCAGGATGAGAATCGTACGCCATTCGGTTAGCCATTCAGTTAGCCATTCAGGGTGAGTCCCATCCATTAGCAGCTGGTTCATTTGTGCTGGCAGGCGCTCATGGAGAGCAGAGAGGTTCTTTAGTCAGTACGTGTGGATCATGTCAGGGCCTGGTGTGGCCCAGTTTTTCATACCTGACTCTTTCCTGGATGTCTATACGTGTGTGTGTGTGTATATATATATATATATATATATATATATATACACACATATATATATATATATATGTATATATATATATATATATATATATATATATATATATATATATATATATATATATATATATATATATATATATATATAATTTGTACTGCAACTGCTACATGATACATTTCTTCAAATACTTATAAATTCACTCAAGTTTTCATAACCAGTTTTGATCATTTTAATGGCAGATATTGGACAATGCTAATTTGCTTTTTGATCTCTGTCGGGTGGTCCCTTGTATCCCAAACACAGCCTTGGCTTAGATTCCCCCCTTCCTCCCCCTCCTCTCCTGCTTTCAGCTTCCATAATTAAAGACAATATTAACATTATATAGCGGTGCGGACAGGCCATGAAACTGTTATCACTCTTTGAAAAACATTAGCTGATTCTGAGCAGCTCTGATATACTGCGCCCTGGATCCTTGACTTAAGAGGATCTGTATACGACCGCAGTGTTCATAATTCAGAATGGTTTGGCTCAGATTCTGCTTGGCTTTCTCTTTTTTCTCCTCATCGAAATAACTAAAAAGATCAGATTTATACTGTAAAAGGAGTATCTGTAGTTAAATAAAGTTGAAGTTCTTTATCGTCCCTTTAACGACCTTGTATCTAATGTATTTGAGCCAAAGTACAGATATACCGTCTAAGCAGCTTGTGAGGTCAAAATAAGTTGGCTGTGTGTGCCGTCTGCATCTAATTAAAAAGCCTAATGTCACATAATCAGGAAGTGCAGACTAGCATGGTAGTTATTGTTACCTTTACCATCATGTCAAAATTCCACTCTGGACTCTGAAAGTTGTCAAAACGCTTATAAACTCATGAACTTGTTTGGTTTGTATGTCTATCCTTTGAGTAATATTATTTTGAAGTAACAGCACTCTTACTTGAGAAACAAAATGTGTCTTCTTTACCTCTGCTGATTATATATGCTAGACCTATGCATAAAACTTGTCAGAAATACTCAAATCTAATTCATATTCTAAGTTCATCATTTTTCCTTTTGCTGTGCCAGCTTTTCTTCTAAGGTAAAGCTATTTGGGTTTGGGAGGGTGCATCACGGAGCGTTTGATCAGGGTTAGCCATGTTAGCGCTGCTGCTTGTTAGCCTGTCCGTTAAAAGCCAGCGTGCGCTAATGTGAAGTGATTGCGTGGACTAGCCAAATGTGCAGGGCTGTAATGCTAACGAAGAGCGAAGGCTGAGGGTGCAGTGACAGTGATTTAAATGGAGTTTAGCACAAGCTCGGTTTAGCTGATAGCCACTGCCGTGAGTAGTGATGTAAAGGGATGTTAGCTTGTTTGCATATCTAATCAAGCCTCTAGGTTCTGAAAAATAGTGCACATGGCTAGGCCTAAGTACGGTTAAAGGTATACTATGCACCTTTTCTTGTGGACGGTGTCATTATGGAGAAATACTTTGCCTGGAATGTTCCACCGTATGCTATTCTTATACTACACCCTTGTATTCAATGATGGGTGTTTTTTATTGCTCATACTAAATACCTTGAAAAAAAAAAAAAAAAGGCATTCTCACTTCTCCACAGATCTGATCTGTAACGTGACCCGGTGCCAGCTTGTACCTACATCGATAGCTACATTTAATGCTATACTGTGGAACATTCCAGGCTAAGCAAAAAAAAAAAAAAAAAAAAATCTCTGTATTGTTTTGTTTTTCTTTGGGGTGTTCTCCTTCATGGCATTGGAGTGGACATGCTTAATGTCAGATGCCCTTCCTGACTGGCTCCAAGCTGCTTTATGGATTCAATTATACATGATTTGTTTTACGGTAACGCGACCAACCTTGTGCAATTCCAGTTTAGACATTGTTATTTAAGAGTCTCATAGTGGCTGGGGGAAAGCAGTTTTTTATCCACTGAACGAGCTCTGAGGGACCCTGCATCGTCTCCTGGGAATACACAAGACGGAGGCCGGTCTCTATTCTTTGAGCTACAGTTTACATTTACCTCATGGTGTTGCTTTGGGCTGGTTTTCAATGTGTTTTACATACATTCTGTGTCTGGTAAGGTCCCATAAACATCACATATCTAATCAGGGTTCTCTGGTAAATGTCTGTTTGAATATATTTAATATGGTCATCATACTGAAATGTCAACACAATTTCATTCAAATGACCATAGTTTATACAGCCTAGTTTTATTATCCCCATGGAGACAAGCAGGTGGTTGACCCTCACCTGAAAAATGGCATAGTGCCACTTTAAATGCTGAAGGTTAGAATAGTAAAGGCTTAAAATGTAGGCAAAATAATAATAATAATAATAATAATAATAATAATAATAATAATAATAATAATAATAATAATAATAATAATAAAATGATAATAAAATAATACACTATGTAACTTTTCTGTCTACATAGTGATGGGATTCTTTGCCTGGTATTTTGCACAGTATAGCAATTCAAGTATGGACAAACTTAGGTGGTATTCTTTTTTTTTTTTTTTTTTTAATTAACAATATTACATTTACAAATAAACTGTGAAATCCCAATGGCAAGATGTCCAAAAGTATTTAGAAGAGCCAGTATAAAGCCTACTTTGTCTGCTATCCGTTGGACCAAAGTGCAGTTCATTTGTATTCTGTTGCAGTAGTGCTGTGTAGAGACTCCGATGACTGTATTCATAGGAGCAGATGAATAAATAATGGCCGCCCGTAGCTATCAGAAGACCACCATGCTAGCTCTGAATGCCACTCAGCACTGCCCTCTTAATAATCACATTCATTCAATACTTGAGAGGGGCAATTTGGAGCTGGCATTTTCTGTATTTGAATATTTTCATGATTTTAGCCTCTAACCCTCTCTCTCTCTTACTGTTTACATATTTATCGATCAGGGTGTGTTGATATTGTATTATGATAAGGCGACTCACAGTGAGACAAATGCAGTTATTAGAAGACACTTGGGTATTACATTTCCATATTACCTTCAGCGCTTCCATTACAAGTTCAAGTGCTGGCTGCCATTCAAAGTGTGTGAGTAAACTCCTGAAAAGTTTTGAGATGCTAAACATTTAGAATCAAACTGAAATGAACTTGTTATGAGTCAGTGATTCTGTCTATGTTTTACCATCTTCCTCATAAGTCATTAAGAAAATCAACAGCAGCATTTGGATAAAATGTTAAGCAGCGTAGCTTTGATTCAATTAGAGCTTTTTTATAGTGAGATGGTGTAATGTCGTTGTTTTGATGGCTAATCTTGTTTAAAGTGCACGTTAGCATGCTAGTTGGCTTTAGTGTGTTAGCCAAACTCTGCACTGATGCTTATAAACTCATCACTGAGGTTAGCAATGTGTTAGCACCTTCCCACATTCAAGGCTCAAAGTTCTTTACATCAAGGGACCACTCACCCATTCACAAACACATTCATACACCAGTGTACACAGACAGGTTAAGTGTCTTGCTCAAGGACACAACAACAGCATTCATCTGTGGGAGCTGCAATCACACCGTCGACCTGTAGGTCAATGGATCTGACCGCTCTGCTTATGATGTTTTTTATGAGAGCGGGATGCAAACCGCCAACCTTAAGTATTTAAAGCCATTTGTATCGGTATTAAACATTTATGATTAAAAGTCACGTCGTGTAAAAACTGAAATGAACTTCAGTCTGAATTTTTTTAACCAATAGCTCATAACTCAACAGCAGAATATAAAATAAGTATTTGACATTTGGAGAAAGTGTTGTGTAGCATAACTTAAAGAACTTCAATTAAAAAAAAAAAATGTTTGAAGGCACTGTACCTGATTTTTACAGTCCTAAAATGTGCACTAGTTCATTTGAAACTGTAGTGAAGTTATTCCGCATTAACATTATGACTTTTAGAGACCAAAGCGGAGTTTGCCATAAAGCAAACAACAACTATCAACATCACTATAATCATGATTTTCTGATTCTTTAACAACAAAACACTTTATAATTAGATGCAGACAGAACGCAGCATTCTGTGTGAAATGTATCTATAAGGCACTACTTCCACAACTGCCAGAATACTTCACCTGTTAATCATTGATACTGGAACATTTAAAGGGCCCATATGATCCTGTTCTAATGTTGTTTCCTCGTTACAAACAGACCTGGAGCAGTGTTTTGTTTCAGTCACACATGTTTAACACACAAACCCGTCTGGTTTGAGACAGTAAAAACCAGGCAGGCACACCACATTTAGATTTGTATTTAAATTCATTGCAGACAGCTCCTTTCTTGCTGCTCTTCCAGTAATAGATGATATTTAGCACGCACATGTTTGAGAGCAGACATGTGCGGTCCATGCAGTCCATCGGTCAAGTGCTCCTCTGTTGGCCCTCTGACTGTGGTGGGCGTCTGTTTGATCGCAGTTTATAGCAATGCTTTTTCTGTAGTTTCTGGAAAGTTATTTTTTTCATCGTGGGAATAAAGTCTCATCACTTTGACCTTAGCGATAAATAACATCTATATAAATCTAGAGTAAAAATGGTAAGGCGATCGTGTAACCTGTTACCTACAGGAGTGGAAGTGGACGCATTTCACACACACACACACACACCTATATATATGTGCATATGTCTGTGTGTGTATATATATATATATATATATATATATATATATATATATATATATATATATATATATATATATATATATATATATATATATATATAATATATATATATATATATATATATATATATATATATATATATATATATATATATACACATATATTTTTCATCCCAAATCCAGCACCCTGAGACTGTACACGAGCCGTAAGGAAGGAGGCCGAGGACTAGTGAGTGTGAGAGCCACAGTCCAGGATGAAACATCCAAGATCCACAAGTACATCCAAGACAAGGACCCAACAGATGACGTGCTCAGCGAATGTCTCAGACAGTGGAGTGCAGAGGAAGAGGAGCTGGAGGAACCATCATGGAAGGACAAGCCCCTGCATGGGATGTACCACCGGAACATAACTGAAGTGGCTGATATCAAGAAATCCCACCAATGGCTTGAGAAAGCTGGACTGGAGGACAGCACAGAGACACTCATCCTGGCTGCACAGGAGCAGGCCTTGAGCACAAGAGCGATAGAGGCCCAGATCTACCACACCAGACAAGACCCAAGGTGTAGGCTGTGCAAAGAGGCCCCTGAGACAATCCAGCACATAACTGCAGGGTGTAAGATGCTGCAGGGAAAGCAAACATGGAGCGGCATAACCAAGTGGCGGGCATAGTGTACAGAAACATCTGTGCAGAGTACGGAGGTGGGAAACACCTCCAAAGGTAGTGGAGAATGATCAAGCCAAGATCCTGTGGGACTTCCAGATACAGACTGACAGAATGGTGATAGCGAACCAACCGGACATAGTGGTGGTGGATAAACAACAGAGCAAAGCCGTTGTGGTGGACATCGCAGAACCAAGCGATGGGAACATCAGGAAAAAGGAGCATGAGAAACTAGAGAAATACCAGGGGCTCAAAGAAGAGCTGGAGAAGGGCTGGAAGGTGAAGGCCTCAGTGGTGCCCGTGGTCATCGGAGCACTCGGGACAGTGACCCCTAAACTGGAGGAGAGACTACAGCAGATCCCAGGAAAAACATCAGACATCTCAGTCCAGAAAAGTGCAGTAGTAGGAACAGCAAAGATAATGCGCAGAACCCTCAGCTCCCAGGCCTCTGCTAGAGGTCCCGAGCGTGGAAACAGAGGGGATAAAGACCACCCGCGGAGGGTGAGGAGATTTTTTTTTTTTTTGTTATATATATTCATATATATATGTGATAATGATAATATAGAGTATACATTTTGTTAATAGTTATTTAAACAGCTTAATTAGAGAAACTGGTCCATTGCCATCCTGACATGGACATAGCTGTCCCATCTCCAGAATGGGCATAAAGTAGTTTCTTCAAACTCTGGCTGCAATTCACTTTCTATTGAAAATCTAATATTGTCCCTGGTTTCAGATTAGCCGTTATAACTGCTAAATACAGAACAATGGGCAGGGATTATTATTATTATTATTATTATTATTATTATTATTATTATTATTATTATTATTATTATTATTATTATTATTATTATTATTATAATTTATTTTCACCACTCAAGCCTCAATTGCAGGGAAAACCAGGATCACTCAGACAGGCATGAAACAATCAATATACAACCCAGAGCAAGGTTTTAATGAGGGATACTGTTATAACTAAAGCTCATAACCATTATATCAATTAATTTTCAATACAGAAGAAATGATGTACAATATAGGCTAATCATCCAGCTGACCAAGACCCCACAGCTCCAGATCTGGAGATGAGTCCCTAGGTACTGCACTATGGGCACTCTGCTGCTGACAGGTTTAACCTTGCAGGTATTGAAGGATGGGTCAAATGCAGAAAATGGGTGAAAATTAGGGTTTACAGGAGGTCATTTTGAAATTGTATTTGTTTGTTTGTTTTTCACACTGGCGTCTTGGCACTGACTTCTCTTGTCCTGAGATCAGAGCTGGAGGCTGGCAACCACTCCAACTGTCCGGAGGAGATAAGGCAACCTCCGGGACACTACTGCTGCAGGAGATGGAGGGAGGGAGGAGAGAGAGAGAGAGAGAGAGAGAGAGAGAGAGAGAGAGAGAGAGAGAGAGAAGAGAAAGAGAGAGGGGGATGGAGATGGAGGGCGAGAAAGAGAAAAAAACACTATTGCTGCATGAGAGAGAGGGAGGGAGCGAGAGGTGGTGGACAACAGAGGCAGGGAGAGAGAAAAGAGAGAGGGAGGAAGAGACCAGGGATAAAGAGGAAATGGAGAGAAATAAAGGAGAGAGAGAGAGAGAGAGAGAGAAAGAGATTGGGCAGAGAAATGGAAGAGAGGGAGAAAGGGAGAGAGCAGAGGGAGGGGTGGAGAGAGAAAGAGAGGGAGATTGTGTGTGGAGAGAGAGTGTGAGAGAAATAAAGAGAGCGAGAGAGAGAGATAAGCTTTGAGTTTTGATAGTGCAAACTTGTTTACACTGGTCTGGTCCCATAGAAAAGCACTCCTCCGCCTCAGACTGTGCTGAGCAGGGCAAGGTAATGTTCAAAGGTAAGGCATCAGGTTTACACAGATACAACTGATCCAATGCCACAAAATACAAGCAGTGCCAAACTGCCGTCTTTGAAAGGCACACTATGGAACTTTTATGGTGGAGGAGGAGGCCATTGCTTTGGCTCGAAGTGTGTATACTGTAGTTTGCCTTTTAAACTTATCTATCTCTGTGGAGAAAGTTCAATTCAATTCAATTCAATTTATTTTTGTAGAGCCCAAAATCACGACAGCAGTCGCCTCTTAGGGCTGAACATGAGACTTGATTAACCAACAGAATAGAAAAATCAACAATGAAACAGAAACAGACAAGCAAATTAATCAACAGAAAACAAGCAATGAATAACTGTTTCAGAACATCCCCTGTCCTTAGACCCTCCTTCTCGGCAAGGAAAAACTCCAAAAACCCCATGAGAAGGAGGGTGATGCCACCAAGTTACAAGTCAGATCTGCGGAGAGGTGATCCCACTTACATTGTTTTTTTTCAAGGTATTTCCTTACAATATAAATACCTTTAATTGTGAACCTTTCTAGGCAAAGTTCCATGGTTCCAAGTGTCCATGGAAATATGTGGCTTACCCCCCTCCAGTAAAAGTTACATAATGCTTCTTTAACTTCATACATATTAATACTTCCAGTGGGACATATGTGACATATTACTATCATCCACATGTAGCTGGTTTTAACTTGGCTTCTTATTCGTCCCGGTGTAGTCCTTGTGGTTTTGCTTTTTGAATTCCATGGCTTCTGCCTTTCTTAGTTGTTGTGATGCTGAAACAATCTCACATCATTTGGCAAATATTTATCTCTGCGTCCATTGCTTTAGTGAATGGTCAAAGTGGGCCGCCAGAATCTGCTTTTTAAGATGGGAAGATTATTAAACATTTTTATAAAACGTAAAAAATCGCACATGTTATTTGGTCAACTGATAAATGAACCTTTGACTTCTCATTTAGGATGCTGTCATTGGTGGCCTCTCTGCTTCGACTAACTTAATGTCCTCTTTCACTTCATCCATAAGTCTACCCTTTTGTCTTCCCTTTAGCAGTGACCCGATCTATAATCTATAAAAGAGCCAATAGCACTGCACGCTGGCCTTCGGAAAACTGCACATGCCTAGAAACATCGTTGCTAATTGCATTCTCGACATTGACGACTCTATTTGCTAATTGGGCCGATGCGGTCTACAGAGGCAGCTCATGTCTTTGATGAAAACCTTTACATTGTTTGTAAATATCATCATACATAATACATGTAACTGTGGACATACTATTTCCAACGAAGCTACCATTAAAGTGAACCGCAAATGTTTACCATCCCAGTAATTCAAACCAAGCATATGGATTTTCAGTCATGTGCCATACAGGTGACGGTGGCACATTGGGTAGAAGATCACTTTTTTTTTTTTTTTTATTGTTTTTTGACATTGCTAGTTTCAGACTTAACTCATTCACTTTGTGCATCATGTAATCAGTTTTCTTTCAAGTTTTACTGTCTGTTAATAGAGCCTCTTTTATGAGAGGCAAAACATCTTGAACTCATTCACTTGACCTTTCCTTTTATAGATGCCATTTTGAGGACTCTTGAGTGTTGTCAGTCAATAGTAGTGTAAAGGGCCCGTACCTGATTTTTATTTCCATGCATTTGAGAAAAATATGTCTTTTCCCACTGCAGATATGTTGTTTAAGCAGCTCTTGAAGTCAAAATAAGTCCGCTGCATGCTGTCTGCATCTAATTGTAAAGTATTTTAAAGTCTGATAATAAGGAAGTGTTGATGTTAGCTTTACCATGACAGCAAAACTCTCGCTTCTGACAGTTATGAAATAAACTCATTGCAGTGAATAATTAGGATGCTCAGAATGTATAAGGTAAGTGAAGAATAATTTCTGACCACTGCAGACTGTTTAAAGTCAACTGGTTCTGCTTTTCATGTTTTTAAGCCTTAAGCAACTTAAGCCATAAGATTAATATGACAAGTTTGCGGAGCCAGTCCCATACAAATATCCTAAAGCTATTTCTTAAAAAAATAAATAAGACTCCCATAGAGTTACATATGCTCCTGCCCATCTGAAGTCAAATTCTGCGACCACAACCTATTCAGTTTGACATGTTCAACTGTAGCCTGATATGTTCAAAGTTAATTCCTACTTTTTGCCTCACTCCAAACTCACAACGTTGAGCAGTGACAGACTTGTCCGCAGCACTCCTCCCTCCTCTCAGTCCTGTCTTTTTGGTGTTGATGATTTGGCACCGAGTGGAAATGGCAGACCGACTTGCCACCAGTGAAGAGGAGGAGGGCTAGCATAAACGTTAGCGGCGCGATGGGGACGGATGCTGTCGCTGTCAGATAAGCACCAGGCTGAGACCATGGCACGCGCAGGTCCAGAGGAGTTTCCACTGGGTGTCAGGGAGAAGGTGTGAAAGAGTGGGGGAGGAGGAAAAGGAACCAGGACAGACAGAGAGGAGAGGGGAACAGCTGCAGGTGTACAAAGGCTTTGTCCAATCAGTCTAGATGACACAGGACTACATGTGCTCATATACACACACCAGGGGAGGAACAAGATGCCTGGGATTTAGAGAAGGAGTATTACACTTCTATAGGGTATTCCCTGTTAACGCACAACATATTTATATAATGTCATGATCTCTGCTTGCTCCTGCCTCCTGTGTCTCCTCTCCCCCTTCCTCACCTGCCTGACTCCAGAGCTGGGCGGAGCCCTGGCTCCTCCCACACACACCTGCACACCCAGCTCCTCGTATGTTCTCCCGTCACCTGTGTTGTCTTGTTCTGTTAATAAACACCCTAAACTTGCCCCGAGTCACGCATCTTTGGTCCGCCTCACACCCCACATTACGACATATAATCATGTTAGCTTTTATTGTTTTTGAACCGTAAACAATTAAAAAGTGTAATTAGTTTCAGTTTCGTTTTTGAAACTCCGAGTTCCAATCCCCTTTACTTTCCTTTGCTATCACAACACAATCCCACTAATGAAATCATTGTTTGCATATTTCATTTCTTCAGAATGTTTTTGTGAAGTTGTAGTGCATTGTTTTGTTTTGTTTTTATCATGTTGTTGTATATTTATGGAACATTGAATGTTGTTTCCCGGTGTTTCCTTGTAATGCATGTGTGACTTAGGCCAAGGCAGGTGGCTTGAGCGCTAAAAGTAAAGAGGGTTCAAATAGTGTCTGGGAGAGATCACTAGATTACTCAAACATGCATGGTTGACATATTCAACTCTTCAGACATTTTTTTTTGATGAGGGAACAATCTTATAACATGGTAGAAGCTCTAAAAAGTTGATTTTGCAGAATACCCCCGCTTTTAAGATGTAGTCAACTAAATAAAATTATTTGAATGAAAAATCAGCCTTTATATAGAAGTGGATTGAGGGAGTGTGACTCATCCACAGCGTTTACCTCCAGTCAAATGAAAACTCATCGAGACTAGCAGTTACGGGGGCCGATTTGGAGCCAATTTTCCCATATTCCAACCACGAGTATCATAGCAACCAAAGAGCCAATCTGGAGCGAGGCTGTTGAAGGTAACGCCCCTTCCCACTTGTAACGGCGGTTTAGCAGGGAGCGGACACTCAGCAGCGATGTCAATCAAAACTTTTGCTAAAGCTAGCGGGAGTGACCTCGAAGGAGCCTAATTTATCTGTAATTAATGTTCTTGATTTACAGACAAAATAGTGAAATAAAAGCATCAGCATCATGTAGAGCGGGTCAATGCAAACATGTTAAGACTAAAATGATGAGTGTCACGGCAGCAGTTACAGAGTGAGGGACCACAGTTTGATAATATAAATTGAATTGGAGCCAGAGCCGATGGAGTTGGAAATGCACCCATGGTCATTTCCTATTTAGAACTCGGCGGCTAGCAGGTTAGCCATGTGCATTTATATATAGAGTCTATGGTAAAGACATGCCCAGTACAACGATTAATGGACAGTGGTGCTGGCACAAAACCTCTCAAAATTACTAGGACTAGAACACAAGTTCCCAACCAGGTCTCACCAAACATTCAACCTAAAGACCTGCATCAGCAGCAATAATAATAAAAAAATAAAAAACAACAACAACAAAAAGCAAAGCAATATATTTATAAGGTAAATTTCAATGTGTTCTTCCTGTTGTCAGACATCGCTTCCCCATATTCCACACTGCTCCGGCACATCTGGCCTCCACCTCAGCGCTTCATGCTCTCTAGTTTCATTTAATATGCTCCGTGCACAAATTAACAGGATGTAATTTGAAATTAATATGGAAAAGTCACATTATTAAGGGTCAGGATTTGATGGAATACCGTATGATCCATCTTCCAGACCTCAGAGTAATGATACGCGCTCAAGTGGGACTGTGCACTGCACTGCCCACGAGCTAACACTGTACAACGGAACTATAGAAAGTGTATATTCATCTGATATCAGAGCTCTTTCTGCTGAAGTCAGACACATTTAACCTTCAGATGTGAATGATCTGAATGAAAACAGGAATAAAATGTCCCAATAATGGGTCATGTAATTAATTGTACAAGTAATCTCCTGATAACATAAGGTCAAATTAAGGTGGAAAAGACAATTTATGAAACTTATGGAAAAAATTGGAAAAAACAAAATAAATAAAACATTATTATTATTATTATTACTATACTACTATTATTATTATTATTATTATTATTATTATTATTATTATTATTATTATTATTATTATTATTATCATTATTATTATTATTATTATTATTATTATTATTTAAATCTTTGAGCTAATTTATTATCTGACTTTGCACAGAAAGATGGATTCTCGGGATATCTGTGAGGTCACAAACTCATGAGAATCCATCTTGGGATACTCAAACCTTAAGGTCAAAATTTACCCAGCAGCTGGCGGACCAATCACTGAGCAGCACTGAGGTTTGTGTGGAATCTGAAGCGCCTAAACAAACAAATGTACTTCAGCCTATTTTAATGGAAGTTCAGTTTGTGAAAATGGTGCAGAGGTCAGAGCCGTGTGCATGTGTGGACAGAGAGCATGTCTGTGCTTTTCTCTCAACTGGATGTAACAAAAGTCAGACTTTCCATCTTGTTCCACTGTTCCACTTCAACCAATCAGATTCAATCAACATCATGATGTTTCCCAATTCTCTTTCAGCAAAAAAACAATTGTGTGTCCATTGACTTCTCGTTAGGTGAATGTGAGATCCATTGTAAATAAAAAAATACACACACACACACACACACACACACACACACACACACACACACACACACACACACACACACACACACACACACACACACACACACACCACACACACACACACACACACACACACTTCTGTTGAAATGTCTATATGATGGGTAATAAAGGAGGATATTTATGTTTAATCCAAATAAACATGTACTTTCACAATGCACAAATTGTAAAAAAAAAAAAAAAAAAAAGACGGTTGATTATTCATTCATTTGTTTCTTTTATTTTCAAATTATTATTATTATTATTATTATTATTATATTATTATTATTATTATTATTATATTATTATTATTATTATTATATTATTATTAAATGATGTATTTTTTATTATTATGATTTTGTTTTGTTTTCTTTTTTTCTTTTTAATCAAAGGACAAGTATATATTATTTATTTACATCTATGGACACAGACAGTTTGCGACCTAGTGGGCTAGCCCATGTCCTTGAAAACATTGACACACAGGAAGTAGTATCGGCCTGCTCGCTCTCACCATCACTATGTGGGCTCCGGGGTCAAAGGTCAATAGATTTTAATGATGGATTTGACTCCCATTGGGTGTTACCCCCTCCTCTGTTTCAAATCAATCACAGGGCAAAAGCCCAGTTAAAGGAAGGCTCGCTTAAAAAAAAGGCTCGCTTTAAGTGGAAGTTACCACTGATGATCATGTCCTTTTATGGCTCTATTAGCTCTACTATTGGCTTACTCTTATAGTCTTAACTGACTTTGCATAACTACTAGTCAAGGTCAATAGATTATAATGTTTAATTTTTAGATTATTATCATTATTATTATTAATTTTATTTTTTTATATAAGAAATTGATTTTGCTTTTTCACATATTTAGTCAAACATATGCGTTGTCCCACTTTCTGTAACTGATCTAATGAAAGAGGTGTAGACATTTGCATTTTGATGATGTATACCAATAATACATGAGACATTTTTTTAAACTGTAAAGGCATGTTTTTCCATATATTTGGTAAACTATTTTTTGTGGTTAGCACTCATGCTTCATAGGTTTGATTCCTCAGCGTCTCGGGCCTTTCTGTGTGGAGTTTGCATTCTCTCCCTTTGTTTGGGTGGGTTTTGAAACACCAATCTCCTGATAAGTGACCAAACACCAACTGAGCTACTACTACCTGGTATCATGGAAAATTTGTATGGTTCAACTTTCTGTCCATTGGCAACATTTTGACTTACCATTGAATTGTTACTTGCCGTGGCAACAGTGCTCATTGTGAAACCCATAGATTTATTTTCCCTTTTGTTTTTCACCCTAACATTTTTAAGCATACTCATCAAAGACGTTTTCCAAAAATACCAACCATCTCTGTTCCGCTCGAGTTTGTACATTGATACAAACACATGTACCGCAGCTTTATTGCCTGAGTCGTATTTTCTCTGAACAAACTCTATACAACTGGATATCTCTGCTCCAACACCTCCAAACCACAAATGAATCCTTTTTACCTGCTCCCATTGTTTTGTGCCTGTGTATACCTTTATAATGAAGACCAATTACGATCAGCAGCAGACAGGGAGGCTATGACGAAGCACTCCCTGACATGCCTCGTAGCGCTCGGATAATTAACTGAGCCGGATGCAAAGCGAGGGGAAAAACTCGCCAACATTTTGAACAGCTATAGACAGGAATGTGCCAGTGACCTTTTGGGAGGAAATAGTAGAAGATTGGCAAGAGTCACCAGAGAAAATGTATCCCGCAAGGCAAAATAGCTACGGGCGAGGAGAGCTGGTGGCGAGGAGAGAGCTGAGAGAGCAAAGAGAGGGATAGAGGAGGGCCACTCATCCGGCTAAGTCTGCTACAGTAAATGGGGACTAGCCTCGGGTAAGGTTTTGCTTTTCCATATTTATCAATGGCTAACAACTGTTCAAGTTCTGACCCAGGGCAGTGGAGTAAAGTTGACCCAGAAGAGGTGATTTCTGCGGTTGCTGCTTCGTGGAAAATATGTTGAAATTTGGGATTTGAAGGAATGGTTGACGGCGAAAGACAAGTAGAATTTCTGCCATCCCATGTTGTGTTGAAGAATTCATTTCATGCTTGTTTTATGGTTTGATAAATCAACTCAACATATTTTCTGTTGGTAAATATGTAGACGATGAAAACATATTGTTATGAGTGGAAATATGAAAAACTTACATTGCATTTCGGTACGCAAGCTGTATATATACATATATATATATATATATAGATATATATGTGTGTATATATATATATATATATATATATATATATATATATATATATATATATATATATATATATATATATATATAGATATATATATATATATATATATACACACACACATATATATATATATATATATATATATATATATATATATATATATATAGATAGATAGATATAGATAGAAGATATAGATAGATATAGATATAGATAGATATAGATATAGATATAGATATAGATATAGATAGATATATATATAACAACACTGCATAACTTTCTGCAGCTGGATAATTCCATGGAAGGAAGTTAACGCTATGGTTTTATAACATTAACATAACAAATAGAAACATTTTTATATCATACTGTTGATGATTATAACCAAAGTAACAGCATTTTCATTGGGACAAGCAGGACAAGGCTCTCCTCCAGGCTGAATAAGAGGTTTGCGGAGATGCAAGCCCACTCACAGTAAGGATGCATGTTTATAATAATTTGAATTTATAATAATTTTTATAATGATAAAAAATAAAATAAAAAATAATTCTACTATAATATATGTTTTTTGCTTGACGTATTCATCACAGGTGACAGTAACATCTTAAGGAAAGAGACAGAGACAGGGGTTACATTCAAAAATTAAATCTGGTGATTTAACATTATTTTATATGTTTTAAACCTGTAAAACCTTGGTATATTATCCCTCCCTCCCTCGATCTCTTTAAATGTGTTGTTCACGTTCCTCTGCTCCAGTGGTATCCACAGAGGCGTCTCTCTGTGCACAGAAACACTTCTAAATCATAGGCGTTTCTAGCATTTGTCGGTGCAGAACGTTTCATCGACATTGTGGGTTTTGTTGGGGAGAAAACTTGCAAACATACAGCACTTCAGAGTCACACTGCAATCCAACATTTATGTAAATTTGGCTGAACGTATTCTGTACTGTACAGGAGACATGGCACTTCCCTTAGCCAATCAGAACACAATGAACCTTCATATGCTGTAAAAAAAAAAAAAAAAAACTTTCAAAATTGCACACAAAAAAAATCAAAAATCTGCAAAACAGTGAATCCATGAAAGGTGAACCACGACATGGTGAAGGACCACTATATCACAAAGTCCAAAGATCTGGAGTCTGAAATCAGGCACATGTGGAGCATAAATCTCACATTACACCCATAGCAGTCAGAGCCTTAGGAACCATCAAAAAAGGCTTCCAAGAACAAATAAACAAACTCCCATGTAGGGCCAGTGCTTAGTGCTGATAGGGACCGCCTTACTTCAACTATGCCTGTCTCCACACCTACTATATCATCTCTTTATTCAGTACATGAGAGATGGAACAATAATTTTTGGGGGTCAGTATTTATTATAGTACTTTTTCTATTTATTAGTGGGGATCTTTTTATGTTTCTGTTCTACGATGAGATGTGAGCTGTAGAGGGCCGAATAAATCAGTTCAATGACTCATTAAGTGTTTCATTTATTTATTGCAGCTCATGTTCATTCATACTGTGCATATGGAATAGTTATTTTGGGGAGGAAACTCTCTATAGAGTTATTGTGTCATAATTGCATTCAGTATTATCGTTTATCATCTATAATTTCTTCACCAACTTCAGGCCTAACGGGTACTCGGCTGAGAGACCTGTTCGGTCCCTGGTGAATGAACGACTGAAGCTAATAATAATAATAATGATAATAATAATAATGATAATAATAATAATGATAATGATAATAATGATAATGATAATAATGATAATAATAATAATAATAATAATAATAATAATAATAATAATAATAATAATAATAATCATCATCATATCATCATCATCATCATCACCATCACCATCATCATCATCATCATTACAATCATCATCATAATCATAATATACAGGTAAAAAAAAAAAAAATAAAAATCAAAGAAAATCTAATCTCTTGTTTAGCTAAATGTTCCACAGTGGGCCTTTAACTCGCACACACTCTGTAGCTCTAGAAAGTACTGACCAAAACATAAAGCTATCAGCTGTGTGTGTAAATCTATAAGTTGTAAAGCCTGAGCAGCTGAATCTATGGCCACTATAACGGGCCTGTTTCCTTTGCGGCGGCTCCATTGGTGAGCACTGGCTTCGGCTCCTCAGTAAACTCTGATTTATGGAAGAAGGTCATTTTAGTGATTAAATAATTCATGTGTGTGTCTGTTTTTGGATCAAAGTGCTGTTATTGATCGCAGTCTGGCTCGGGCTGCCGTTGTTTTAGCTTCATTATTCTGTTTTCACGGCAAAGTTATTAGTCATGTATTATAAATATAACAATATTAAACCAGGGCTAAAGGTGCCTTTGAAACTCAGCAAGTGTCTGGAAGAAAGATGCCCTGGAAGAAAACCATCTCTCACCATGCCATTTAGGACATTATAGATTCTTACTGCACAATGAGCGGGTACACAGTTATGTACTTGAGTGGGAGGAGTGGATGAGATACATAAGAAACACTGGACACTCATGCTTGTTGTCTCTCTTTTGTTTTACATTTTGAAAATAAATCGAAAATGAGTTCATTCTATTCGCCCACCAGGTTTAAAGGCTATTTTCTGATCTGTCATACTGTTATTTTCCTCATCACAAACAGACCTGGAGTTGTGTTTTGTTTCATTCACACACGTTTAACACAAAACCCTGCATATTTAAGGTGTGTTCTTCTCTCAAACGTTTCCACCTTGTGACGTCGTGTGGTAATACAGGAAGTGCTCCACTGTGTTTACAAACTCCATTCGCCTTCACTAGAATCATTTGGACGATTTCAGCCCTGAAATTGCCCATCTCTACTGAACTAAAGGTAAAAGGAGCTGTTAACTTAAAAACTACCACTTTGTAATATCACAAAGTGAGCTTTGGAGATGTAGACAGGCTAATCATGTAAGGTTACTCAAACGTGTGAATTAAACAAAACACAATTCCAGGTAAATTTTTGAGTAGGTAACAGCATTATAATATTGGTTAAAGTTCACAAGAATTAATATCACATAGGATCTTTAAAACTTTCAGGTTGAAGGACACAATCACAAAAATATAACAGCAAACAAATGTTCAGTGGCTTTGTGTGCACATCCTCCACTTAAAGTAGTGCCAACCAAAACTATACCTCAAGATCTGGAGATGGGTCTCACTGCTTCTGACAGGTTGTCCCAGTGGCATTGAAGGATGGGTCAAATCAGAAGACATATTTTCCTATGGGGATAATAAAGTGTACCTTAAACTTGACTTGCCTTGCATTGCATACTGTTGTTGTGTTTCTGAGCAAAACATTTAACTGACCTCACCCGTATCACTGAAAGGCAATATTTATATATTTTTTATACATAATCATTTTGACTAGACCAGGGGTCCCCAAACTACAGCCCGCGGGCAGGATACGGCCCGCCTCCACATTTGGTCCGGCCCCCTGAACAATTCCAGAGAGCATTTCGATTTTTTTTTTTCATATATGTGTATTTGTATTTGATAATAAAGTTGGACTTTTGCAATAAAATGTTCCTTAGTTATGAACTATTTTCATTATTAACTTTTAGTTAGTAACTATTTCATAAACGCATATGTGGTAAGACGCTGTTGAGGCCTGTGCTGCAGATTCTTACCTGGTTTCCTGCGGTGCGTTCTGGTGCACCATGTAAGCGCTCCCTTTCTCGTTGCTCCCCCTTTTGCCCACACACATTTCCGGGTCCCTGTGTAGGCAGCTCTGTCCTCCATGCCCAGGTAAAGTCCTAATTCGTTACTCTGCATTCATGAAAATATCCAAATTCCTAAATCATTGCTCTTTCAGTGCCGCCGTTTGACTGCAGCTCGGCACCGCTTCACTTACGCAACACACTGAACTTTACAGCACGTTCTCATGTGCCCTCGTCTTTGTCAACAGGTAATTAAGATGTACTACTCCTGCCCATTCATAAAATTGTCCAAACTTAAGTCCATGTTTCATGTAGCTTCTCTGCTTGGCCCTAACTTTGCACCTTGAGCCAAGTGCACGTTGCGTGTGCCTCATCTGCAGTGACAAGTAAGAGGCCCCCGTGCGGCCTCTACATTCATAAAATTCCCAAATTCTTACGCATCTGTCCCTTGTAGTCCAGGTTCTGAGCTCTGTGCGCCCGAGCTCTGTGCGCCCGAGCTCTGTGCGCCCGAGCTCTGTGCGCCCGAGCTCTGTGCGCCCGAGCTCTGTGCGCCCGAGCTCTGTGCGCCCGAGCTCTGTGCGCCCGAGCTGGATTTTGCCCAGTACACGTTCTGACAGGCAGTGGGTTTGAGCTGAATGAGTGTATGGGCAAACTCAGATTGTATCTATTGTAGGCATTGTTAATGAAGTTCAATCACTGTTTCTTTTGAATATGTACAATAAACATAATGTAAATTAAGTGGAACCTGGCTCTCGTGGCGTTGTTGCTACACTTATATTTTATAGTATTATCCCAATTTATTAACCCCTCGGTTGCGACACATATAACATGACATTCTTTTCCACCCTTCTGCGGTCTGTGCCCCTATCTGGCAACCCCCAGGAACAAAATCCTAAACCCGCCCCTCTCAAAGAGAACGGAATCATGGCGGAAAGGTAAGAAAACATAGATTCAGAATGCAGGGCATTTAACCTGAAGTGGACAAATGATTATTGATTGATGATTAGAACCCAGGGAGGGTAATTTGGTTATTATTTATTTCATTAATAGTGTTATTTATTTCCTGACTTTTGTTCTGTGAAGAATCCAGAAAGGGTTATTTGATTATGTGGGGCTTTCTGGAAAACAATACATTTTTACCTTTAGGCACTGCAACCGTCACACTTTTTCTGTTACAAACTGACCCCGGCCCCCATCAGAGAAGCGAAAAGTTATGTGGCCCTCACAGGAAACAGTTTGGGGACCCCTGGACTACACTATGAGTAAACCTGCAAATTAAATAAGACAGGAATGAACCAGGGTTAGAACACCACTAAATAAAGAATATAACAGAACTAAACCAGGCCTAACATAGGGTTAGAACAGGACTAGACCAGGACTAAACCAGGACTAAACCAGGACTAAACCAGGACTAAACCAGGACTAGACCAGGACTAGACCAGGACTAAACCAGGACTAAACCAGGACTAGACCAGGACTAAACCAGGACTAGACCAGGACTAGCAGAACCCCTCCCTAAATTGTCTTCATCACAGACCCATATGATCCATGTTGCGCTTATCTACAAAAATCGAATTTGCCTGGAGCGTGAATACAGCCGTAAAATTATTTGATTTGAGCAACTGCTGCAAATGAGCGACACAATTAATCAGCTTTTTTTAATTAGTCGCTGTTAATTCAGAAGAATCAAAAGAAATTAATTGCTTCAGAAAAGGATGAGCTAATCTTTTTAAGCATGTTTTGATAAGGTGCAGTATTTACAAGTACTGTATATAAAATACTGCAATATTTCAGAATAGTGGCTGTTGTAGCAATGACCAAAATAAATCATGCAGAGCCATCTTGTACGATGTTGTGACAGTAGCTTGGACATGACTAAGGCTTTGCAGTGGTATAGAAACAGCAGGTTGCCAATGTGATGGTTAGTTTTAAACAAGCCCAAATGTCACTAAGCAAAACAAATACAAGTTTATAATATTGTTCATATAAGCCATTCAGAACACAGCCACACTCCCACACAGTCTAATTTAAACCTTTCCATGTTCATTGTTATTTAATTATGGGTGTAATTAGCAGATTTAGCTGAAAATATCTCATATACTCCTACACTATAGAGAGAGGGAGGTGCCAAAAGAAGCTATGCAATTACACTGTGTGGAAGTGAACTTGAGGTGCAATGAAGAAATGGCAAAACTGAGTATTGACTCACATGTGGGTATGTGGAACTCAGGTATACTTGACTGTTTGCTACTGGCATGGAATATTGCTGCCCCTGTGTCCTTGAGCAAGACATTTCATACCTCTCGCCCTGTAGTCCAGACTGATATTTCTGTATTTTTCACACAGAGGGATGTCGTTCTGGTTCCCACTCTCACCATGGCACCTTAAGTCAGGCCCAAGCACAATTGTCCAATCAGATTTGTTTATTTCAGTGAATGTTGTGAAACAATGAGCTCATTAGCCACCTAACATTTTTAATAAAATGGCACATCGCTCACCTCAGATTAACAGCTTAGTCTTTTTGAGTTTAGTGCTTTGCAAAAAGATTTTTACAAAAATGACAGACAGAGCATAAAAGGACAATGTGGAGGGGCTTCTCCCTGAGTAGTTTTTTAATCAAATAAATGTAATTTCCTGTAATTTCTTGTGGTTTAGGTGAAGAAATCAGATTTTTTTTTTTGCTGTCTGATACAGAACAATAGGCCTATTGTTGTAGCTATGTCTCTTAGATTCAAAACAGTCAGTTGTTTATTAGACTATAAGATGCACCTCCTTTTATGCCATACTTGTCATCATGCTGGATTTATACTAACTGCAGGGCAGGTCGGGTTACACGGCGGGTTATGTCCCTGCTGTGGTTGGTATTGATTTGAAGAGTTGTCTGTGTATAATGACTGTCATGTTTTGTTTGGTTTTTTTTGCTTTTTCTTTATGTTTATGATTGCCTTTTGTCACAGACTTGGGAGTACTCAAGTAAGTAAGAATTTATTTATTTTATTTATTTATTTGACTGGGACAATGCATGTTAAGGAACAAACATGGTTCAACATGAATGTAATCAGGCCAGATTATAGCCATAGGCTAATGTTATGCGTAGAATAACAATTTGCTGAAAAAAAAACAAAATCTTAAATATTAATGGTATTGGCAAATATCAATTATTGGATATACTGGGAACATATTCAATTCAAATATCCAAAAAAAACATACTTTACTATTAGATGCGAGCAGTGTGCAGCGGTTTGATTTTATTGCTAAGTCCTTAGATGATGTACTCAGTTGGGGGGAAACACAAAATGTATACATTTACAACCATAAACTTGGGCATACTAGCTTCAAACTCCATTTTGTTATGCAGGTAGACGTATGAAGATGTCTGTGTCTCTTGTGATGTGACTTGACACCTACACCGTATTGTCAGAGCCAGACTGTGTCAGCGTCTGAAGTGACCAAAATATAACTTTTGTCTGGATAAAGAATATATTTGATTGTCTGTCTCTGGGAGCAGCTGGCCATCACAGAACTGGAATAGTGTGTCCAATCCATCAGAGCGCCTCCTATTGGACACAGCAGAGAGAGAGATGTACAGGGGAGTATTGATTCACTCGCTGTCCTCTTATTGATCAGCTGCTGGGCCCCTCTCTGCTCTCTGGTCACGAAGTCAAACAGAAAGTAAACATCTGTGGAGTCATATTTTACTTTCAACCTCAATGATCTCAAGTCAAATGGAAAGTCTGTACAATGGGAGAATGGATTAAGAATAAATGCAGTTAGACAGTTTAAAGGGCCTATATCAGGCTATTTTCTGATTTATGTTCTAATGTTGTTTCCTCATCACAGACACACGTGGAGTTGTGTTTTGTTTCGTTCGCACATGTTTAACACATAAACCCTGGAGATTTAGGCTGAGTTCTGTCAAATAGAAAACACTCTGCTCCACTTTGTGATGTCATGTGATAATGCAGGAAGTGCTCCACTGTGGTTTTAAAACTCCATACACCTTCACTAGAGTCATATGGATGATTCCAGCCTTGGAATTTCTACTGAACTGCTCAAAACTACCACTTCATGACATTGTAAGGTGGAACAGAGTATTTTGAGCTTTGGAGATGTAGACAGACTAATAATAAAGTGTTACTCAAACATGTGTGAAAGAAAAAAACACAACTCCAGGTCTGTTTTTGAGGAGGTAATGGCATTATTGCATGGCTTAAAGCTCACAAGAGTCCATTTGTGTAATATAGGAGCTAAAGCACTTTTCCCCATATATTCATATCCAGTTGTAGATCCACATTCGTATTGAGAAATGTCACTGTAACGGTAAAATAAAATGCAAAATGTTACGATAATTCATAATAATTTGGCAGCAGCATGTTAAAGACAGTAATATGGACATCACAACAAACACTGTTTACAAGATCATCACATATAATTATTAATTAAAGATGACACAAGTCCACAGAAACACAAGCATACAGTATATTTATATTGATGAATTATTTACAGTGGGGCAGCAGTCACTCTGTAGTACATACTGTCATTGTGTCTTTAGGGTTAGACAGTTCACCCACATTGTCTAGTATGTGTTGTGTGTGTGGTGTGTACGTGAGTGTTGGTGGTGGCCAGAGAGGCCGATGGGGGTTGATGGTGCAGATTGCCACCTCAGTTTGTTCCAGGGCAGCTCTGGGTAAAATAGTATTATCACAGCTGAGTGAAGTGAATGAAGAATGAAATGTAAAGCGCTCTGCGACTCCTGAAAGGCACTGTACAAATCCACTGCATTATAGCAAACACATATAATTATATTTCATTATTGGCTTATGGATTAGCTCCAGCTTCTTAAGACCTTGAATAGTTTTTGTTCATTTATTTAAAGTTGGTAAAACATTTGCTAGGTAGAATTAAGTCCTTTCATTCAGTGTCATTATATCAATTAGAGTAGCTTATAAAATGAGCTGTTCTGGGAAAGAAAATGCTATATGTCCAAGTTGGCGTTCACATCTGTTCTGGTTCTGGTTCTGGTCTGGTTCTGGTCTGGTTCTAGTTTGAAACCTCTTTTTGTTCTAGTACTAGCTTAGTCCTGGCCTAAAGTCCAGGTTTAGTCTTAGGTATTATTCAGTCCCAGATTTGATCCTGCTGCAGATGCCTTTTCACAAACAGCACCGGGCACAGTGGGCATAAGAGGGGCACTTAGGAGCAGTTAGACCACAGAGCACCATTCAAGTCAAGTGAAGCCAGCATTTCATCACCAATGAGTCCACTGGAGCAGTGTGGATTGACAGTGAACATGCACTATTACTGTTTTCAATTTAAGTTTATTTATTATAGTGTTTTTAAAACTAAAACGAAACCTGGACTGTCAAACTGAGGCTTAAGGTAAGGTGCACAGAATGCACTATTACTGTTTTCATATTAAGTTTATTTAAATAGTGTATTCACAAAACTAAAACGAACCAAAATGCGTCACATTGAGTCAAGAGCAAAAATACAGTATAAATAGCAAAATGGACTACAACAGCAACCAGAGCCTGTGTGTCCAGAGCCTTAATTGCCCTGCAGATATAGACATATACAGGTTTGTCTCATTCGCAGTTTATGGGTTGGCCTCATGCTCACAAAGTCCAGAATTCCCTCAGTGAGCTGCAGAGGCTGCACTAGCACTGATCCATAATTCGCTGCATGTGTGGGCATTTAGGTAGTGAACTTGTTAACTTCATATCTGGGGACATTTGTATACAGGGAGTGTGTTCACATGTGCTCGACTATATGAGTTATTAGTGTTTTTTTGAGTATTCTGGTTTTGCATGAGTTCATGTAGATGCAGTTCTTTTTTTGTTATACACATGCTTAAAATCTGTAAGTTGCTACATATTTGGCTCCTTGCTATATCTGTGTCATAGTTACCATAGTTAACACTTTAAATATCTATTGACTCTGATTCGTCCTGTATGCAGACATATGAGTACCCTGATTTCTCTGAGCACATGTAAACGTCATATTCAGAATACTGTCGTAACTGGGATGAGGCTGATAACCTCAACCTCATAAGGATCATAACCAGGACACTCGAGCATGTGTAAACAAACTTCATCATTTCCAAAACTAGAGTAAACACCAAAACTTTATTATTATAGATTTGTCCTTAACATCACTTATATTGTAGGCCATGTGTTTACTGACATTTTGACTTGTGTATTGTATTGCATTTTTTTCTATTTGCTTGTTGCTAGCGTTCTAAAATTATCTTTTTGTGCTGCGTGACCACAATAATTTCCCTGGTGGATCCGTAAAGTTAAGCCTGATGCACTCCCAGTTTCTATACAGTCCAAACACAAGACAGCTGAACAGAAACTAAACACAGATGCTCTTATAAATGTGATTATTTATCTGAAGATAAGTGCCATTTGAAAAAGTCATCAGAGGCTTGCAGTTTATACTTAGTATATAGTAATTTTCAAAAGCCAAATGTATTTTACTGCTATCCAAATATAATCCCGTCCCTTCTTTATAAAATCCACTATATATTATTATCACTGATAATATATTTAGAACAAGGAAGAAAAAAAAACCCAAAACAAACTCCCCGTATATTCATTTCACACGTTCATTTTACTCTGTTGGCATGACACGTCTAGCGGATATAGAAGAAGAAACAATGTATCCCTGGAGATAGATATGGGTAGTGGTTAAGAGGAGGAGATAAAGAAGCTGAGGAGGCTGTTAGTTCTGCTGCAGTGATATTTTATATTTACATTATAGAGAGGCGATTAGTTCAAACTTATGTTATGCTTGGCTAGCTTAGTTAAAGTTGACCACCTGCTTGTCTCCATGGAGATATGATTGCATTGTGAATGTTCCACAATGTGCCAATATGCATTCTTATTGAGTGGGCTTGCCTGTCCACAGAGCTGACTTGTGACTTGGAATGGTGTTGTATATTGAGATTAATAGTGTGAAACATTCTAATAATAAATGAAATTTCTATGGAGATGGACTATTTACCAGAAAAGTTACATAATGCGTTTTAATTTTCTTTTTCTACCTTCTGATGAAGACCCTTACAGTAAATATAGTGCATTTCTGCTTATATCTTCTTATATCTACTATTGGACCATTGTCCTATACCCTAGCATGAATTCTGCACAGCTAATCCAGCAAAGATCTGACCCATATTATATTCACAGTGCAGCGCGGTGGACAGCAGGGCAGCGGGACCCAAGTGTGAGGGTGACAACAAGAAAAGGAATAAATCACTTTTAAATGAACGCATAAGCTGCACCAAGCTGCCAGGAGCTACCACAAGCTACCACAAGCTAGTGTTTGCACATTAAATATGGATGTCTTGACCAGGCCACTGTGCTACTACTGCTGCCCAGGTAACTTCATTCAACACAAGCCTTCATGTCCAATCACACCTCACATAAGGCTTAAAGGGCTGGGGTCACATGACGTCAGTGGATTATAAAGTGCCTATAATTTAAAATGGAGCTGGAGACTTTGCTGTGTAATTGTCTGATTGAAGATTTGTTAACCTGGATTATTCAATTCAATTCAATTCAATTCAATTTATTTTTGTAGAGCCCAAAATCACGACAGCAGTCGCCTCTTAGGGCTGAACATGAGAGTTGATTAACCAACAGAATTAGAAAATCAACAATGAAACAGAAACAGACAAGCAAATTAATCAACAGAAAACAAGCAATGAATAACTGTTCCAGAACATCCCCTGTCCTTAGACCCTCCTTCTCGGCAAGGAAAAACTCCAAAAACCCAGTGGGAAAAGGAGAAACCTCGAGGAGAACCCACAGTGAAGGAGAGATCCACTCCCATGGACGGACAGGCTTTAGATGTGTCCAGGACTAAGGCGCATCCAGTTCAAGTCTGTAGGGCCAGAGTCCATTCAGGCAAGGCGATCTAGAGTTCGGCCATCACCGGACGATTAGGAGGGGATCTAGGGTCCACCATCACGGACGATCAGGAGGGGATCTAGGGTCCAACCATCACCGGACGATCAGGAGGGGATCTAATCCAGCCTCACCTATTATGGTTAATATCTCTCTAATTACTGGGTTTATCCACATGAAACTGTATTTATTTTCAGAAAGTTGTACCGTTGTTCAACCCCAAAGACAAGAGCCTTCACCCGGCCATATCACAGATGCACGATGGCATTTTCCTGGTGGAGAGTTCGCAATCATCTTGCCAACAAGTCAGATCTGTGGATAGACGATCCCGCTCACTGCAAGAATGCATCCATACATACAAAATACAAATATATTTGAATGAATGCAACATAGACATAGTTTAATGCCATACTGTGCAAATAAATAACATATCCATGGAAACAACTAGGTGGCAGACCCCCAGCTAAATAAGCAACTTTAAAGGGCCCATATTACGCTATTTCCTCATCACTAACAGACCTGGAGTTGTGATTTGTTTTATTCTCATGTTTAACACACTGCATATTTAGGCTGAGTTCTTCTCCCAAATGGAAAACACTTTGTTCCTCTTTGTGATGTCATCCGGTAATATGGGAAGTGCTCCACTGTGTTTTTAAACTCCACACACCTTCACTAGAAGCATTTGGATGATTTCAGCCCTGGGATTGCAAAGGTAAAGAAGAAGCTGTTAACATGAAAAAAGTTACTCCACATGTATGAATGAAACAAAGCACAACTCCTGGTGTATTTTTGAGGAGGTGACAACATTATAACATGGCTTAAAGCTCACAAGAGTCCATTTGTTTAATATAGGACCTTTAATATGGCAAGATTGAGGACCCAGTTCCTAATGTCATGGTTCAACATGTGTGATCATAAGTTTGTCCCACTCATCACTAGAAGACGGTAAAGACGTTCATAAAGATTCTGAACCAGGCTCTGAAGCTGTAGTTACTTTGGTATCATATGTATTTTGAATGATACAATTACCAGCACCAGTCACGTGAAGCTGTCCAAAATATTAAAAGTCCAAATGAAGCATGGCGTGGCCATTTTATCTACAAAAATAACAATACTGACAATTATCCTAAGACTTGACTGCATTTAAAGGAACAGTACAACCTTGAATACCCCATGTTTATTTGAGAAAAGAACAATAGTGTGATACATTCATGAGTGGTGGAAAAAAAAAAAAAAAAAAAGAGCTGTAACAAGCAGACAAAGGAACAAAAAAAAAAAAAAAACTCTAATGAGCCTTAGCAAGGCCAGAGTCCTTAAAACTACAGATCAAACACGGCACCTTTGGGAAAACGTCTGATCTTAAACATTTAGGAGCTATACACATCACACTGTGTTTATATGTAAGACACATGTGCAGTGAACTGGATACATGTTTGATAGGAAAATGAATCATTTTATTATTGATTTTATATCTTTTTATTGTATTTGTTTACAGTCATTTTATTCAGGTTTTTTTTTTTTTTTTACGGTGAGCATGTTTGCATCTCGTCCAACTTGTTTCCATGGAAATGTTGTGGCTATAATATTCCACAGTATGTCTAACAAGATGAATTCTGGCGATTTACAATATATGAGTTCTGAAAGCTGAAGCTTTTGTATGTGATATTCTAGACTGACCAATCACAGAGCAGCACGGTGGTTTGGGCAGAACCAGCACCAAAAAAATCAAAACAATGTCTGCGATGCAGACAGATGTACTTGAGCCTATTTTTAGCATCAATACAGACTGTTTAGTTTGTGGAAATCATGCAGAGGGAGACACAAAGGCATATCTGTGCTTTTCTGTCAATGGAATTCAAATTTTTTTTTTATTATTATTTTTTTTTAACTTGTTCTGAAGTTCAGTTGAGATGCTTTGACCGATCAGCGTGAAGTATTTGTTTGAACATTCCGTTCATTGGTTCCGATCTGTTTCAGCGAGAGTCGTACCAGATGGATGTGTAGAACTTTATTCAGATTGCTACACATACCAATCTGGTTTACAAAACTTATCCATGGAGAGTGTTCCCAAGTATGGCTTTAACTCTCTATTTCCATGGAATCATGTAGAGGATATGCCCTGTAATGAAAGTTGTACTGAAACCTTTCGGTTTGTTAGTGAAGATTCTAAACATTGAGCCACTGCGACTGTGAAAATATGTAATTCCTTAATCCTTTCACATGTTCTTTGCTGTAGATATGACATTCAGAATCTTAATCTCTGGTACTGCACTAAACTGGTTCAAGTTCTATCTAGAAAACAGGGAGTACTTTGTTGAAATTGGAAAATGTGTCCCTGACCTGTGGGGGGCCCCAGGGGTCAATCCTGAGACCCCTGTTGTTCAATCTCTACGTGCTGCCAATAGGGCAGTTAATACGCAGCAATAATGTGTCCTACCACAACTGTGTAGGTGACACTCAGATCTGTGTCTCACTGCAGCAGGTGAATCTGGACCAGTGGATTCACTCTGACACTGCGTCAGATCAGTGTGTGGAGGCAAAACAACTTCCTTCAGCTAAACTCATGCAAAACTGAAGTCATAGTGTCTGTGTAGGTTAGACTATTGTAACGACCTGCTCACTGGCCTCTCCAAACGAGCGTTAAGACAACTGCAGTACATCCAGAACACTGCTGCGTGGGTGCGACAAGAATCAGAAAGTACTTCACACATGTGTCCTGTGCTCAGGTCTCTGGCTCCTGTGGCTCAGAGAATAGACTTTAAAGCAGCTCTGCTTGTGAACAAGTCTCTTTATGGCCAAGTACATCTCCCACATGTTAGTGCCACATGAACCATCTCACACTCTGAGGACTTCAGGGACCAGCCTCTTCTGGTGCCCAGAGTCAGGACTACACATGGGGAATCAGCATTTCAGTTTAATGCAGCTAAAACTGGAACAGTCTTCCTGAAGATGTGACATATTCTGCCTGTTCTCTTTTAATGTTAATTTTATGATGATTGTTTATGTATGTTTTGATTTTAATATCTTTCTTATTCTGTAATTTAATGTACTTTTTTCTTATTCTGTAAAGCACTTTCAATTACTTTCTGTACAAATTGTGCTGTACAAATGAACTTCCCTGAAATCATTTTACAAAATACAGCCATATACATTTTTGTAATAGAACTACTGTAAAACTTACACACCTGTAAGACCATTAACTACAACCACAATATACAGTGACAAGATTCATTATCAACATTAAGTTCAACATTTAATTAGAACGTAAGATTAAAGTTTAAACCAGGCCGATAGTGTGCTCCCCCTAAAGCCACACTCTGACTCATCTATCATCTCTCATTTCAAGCAGCACATTGAATGTGAAAACTGTGCATGACACATATAAGAAGCTCAGAGGTGATAATTTGGTGAGATTTGTGCTTTTGAGTTCAACCCATAAGAATGTGCTTTCTATCAAGAATTATTACACACTACAGCTACAAATGTGACATATTTTTTCTAAAACTTTTTTTTTTTTTAGCAAAATGTGTCTTGCCTCAGAAGAGACATACTGTATAAGCCACTCTTGAGGTCAATATAAATATGTTGTGTACTGTCTGCATCAAATTATTAGTGTGTGGTCAACACTTCTTTTCGTACCTCTGAAAGTTTTTGAAAAGCTCTTATTAAGTCTAGAAACTAATGTGGAGAATAATTAGGATGTTCAGAATGTGTAAGGTGAGGAACAACTTTGGACCACAGCAAACTGTTTCAAATTAACGCAATTCCGATTTCACGTTTAAGACAAAAATAAAAGTAAATAAATAAAATCAGGTATTGCCTCTTTAAAATCATTTAGGATTTCTTATAATATATGGGAATGTTTAAAACGGCAAAAAAATAAAGCAGCTATATTGTGCTTGTGTCTGCAATATAGTTATAATCTCTGACACAATGGATGATTATGTTATAATTTGCACTATGGAATCACAATCTTCATCTAAAACGACAGAATTAATGAAACAAGTCTGACTTCTGTGTCAGAAAACTGCAGTGCCCAGTGGGGGCTGACATTGCCGTAAACGTCATCACAACAATGAGCTGTGTAGCTCTCGACCCCTCGTATGGATAGCTGCGGATCACCTTAGCAAGCTGTGGATTTAAAAAAAACAACATACGGGCAATATAGAGTCCATAAGAAATGAATTACTCAAACATGCACAAATCACTCCATGTACAACTTTGGGTGAGTAAATGAGAAGGGGAAATGACTATAGTATGGTTCAAAGCTCAAAAAAGTAGATTTTGCAGGATAGGCCTGATTTAAGACTTGACATGATTTACTATAAATACATGAATTATTTTCTGCTGCAAAACTCACTTGTAAAATGAGAGAATTGTAGAAGTGGTGTTTGCAAACTCACATTTGATCCCTGCTTCCGGACATTCTCACATATCATCTGCATCAGGGAGTGCCTGATGGGGACCAACACTTTTAACAGCAGATTAACCAGCGCTGGTAAATCTGGGAGGAATTATTTTTGTTTATTGGTGTACAAAATGCAGCAGCTATCCTGTGTAAAAAGTTTGTACCCGTCTCTCCAACATTCTATTTTCTCACACAGTTTTTGCTCTCATAGTTGTGATAAACCTGGCAGCACCATACCTCAAATTTTGCACATTCATAGCAGCAAAATTACGTTGGATTTTTTTTTTTTTTCGTCTGAAAATGTAAAACTCAACTGTGTCCTGTTTTTGCTCAGCTTTAGTGTGGTTATCAGTTTAGCTTGTGAGCCAATGCCTTAGAAATGACGCCCTTACTTGCATAGATTGCATATATAAATGTACATAGCTAACCTGCTACCTGCCACGTTCCAAATAGGAAGTGAGCATGAGCTCGCTTCCAGTTCCATCGACTATGGTTCCAGATTCCAATTTACATAGAACAACGACATGTCCCTCTCTCTCTGTAGCTGCTGCTGCTGTCAGACTTGTTATTTTGTCCAAAAAATGTTCATATTGACCTGCTCTACATGATCCTGGTGTGTTTATTTCACTATTGTGTCTGTTAATCAAGATATGAACATTAATAACAGACAAATCAGGCGCCTTCTTTCCTCGAGGTCGCTCCTGCTAACGTTAGCAACAGGTTTGATTGACAGCATTACTAAGTGCACACTCCCTACTTAACCAGCAGTGAGGGGGCAGAAAAGAGTGTTGCCTTGAACAGCCTTGCTCTGGATTGGCTCTTTGGTTGTTATGATGCTTGCAGTCGGAATTCCAAATGGGGCTCTGGCTCCAAATTGACCCCTATACCTTCTCTAGCCTCGATGAGCTTCATTTGACTGGAGCCGAATGCTGTGGGTGATGACCCTCACTTAGTCCACTTATTTATACAGTATATGCTTGGTAGTTATAGTGTATATAGCCTAGAATATATCATTAAAGTATTCACACATGTACATCAAAGTTAAAGCATCAACTAGCCAAAAAAATACAACCTACAAAATCAGATCTTATCACAGTGTACCCACCCATGAATAGCATTACATTGAAACCCTATTACATTTCCAGCTAATAACATTTTGGCCTTGTGCAAATGATGCGGGAATAAGCAAAAGTGACATTATCTTATTTAAGCTGAGCCAAAAAAAGTTATACAAACTGCTAATGTTATACCCAGACTGACATTTATTTAAAATCCCCATTTTGGTCCAGGTGCTGCGGGGATACGGAGATGCTGTCACCTTTCTAACGAAGCATCCAATATGGCCTCTGATGAAAATAAGCACGTGTCTGACACTGATTTGACGTGTACTCCATCAAATTTGCAGTTGTACCTACAAGCAAATAAAATTGTCACGATATCTCATTTGGTAAACAGACTGTGCTGTACATAGCCACAAAATGCTATTATAGTGGAAATGAAATCATTGTATTCAGATTAAGATGGATGGGTTTGTGGCATATGTGAGCGATGAAGGCTGGATTTTGAATGTTAAATATGACACTTTGAGATGGAATATTTTACTGGGATTTATTTGAGATACATTTTTAAACGCATATGTAGCAGTGGAGGGAGCCATATTGGATCCAGTTCTAACATTATTCTTAGTTTTGAAAAGGATGTAAACAGATTTGGTTGTATGGTTGCTAAGGGAATGAAACGAACAGATGCTTAGAGGAGTTTATACATTTGGAAAGTCACTGCAAACTTGTTTATCTTTTCCGGCAGAGATGGAGGAAGTGCGCCAGGAATCAGACTACTTCAACAAGGACTTTTAGATTTTTTTTTTTTTTTTTTTTTTTTCATATACAGGCAGACAACATTAAGTTATATTCATTTAATCTATGCTCATGTCTGCTCCAATTAAATCCACCTCCATTAAAGTTTCATAAACAGAATTAGTTTTCAAAGTGCAGCACAATGCAAGCGATAAAATATAACTCAAATATAAGAGCTCTCTTTAAATGCTACTATAGTCCTCATTCAAATAAAACCAGTAAAATCCCTTCTTAGTCCCCTGAAGGACATTTCAATGCAGCCAGCAGGCCAACCACACACAGACATTAACATGTAAGCGGTACAAAAGTATATCCCATGACCGTTCTATATCATAGTTCTAAATCATCTGGCTCTCAGACACTCAACTTTAAACCCAGTGTAAACCTGAAAACAAATACAATTACAAATACAAAAAACAAAAAAAAGAGAAGGAAATTTTAAATAGGGGGCATTCACTTACATGCACCATTTCTACATGGAACTAAACTCAGAGCTAAACCTGGACTAGACCAGGATTGACCCAGGACTAGAACAGGTCTAAGTCGACATCAGACTCCAGTGAGGACACACTCCTGGAGTACTTCAACAGATCTAAGGAAAGAATAAACCCAGGCTTGTGTTTAGAATGTGTTTGAATATGTGCACTCTATGGGTCCTCTTTATTTGAGAAAATATACACCCAGAGCCCTGAGGTCAGCGGGGCCTCAGGGCTCCGGGTGGTATTTGATACTAGCTAGACAGGATATCTTGGTGTTTTTATTGTTCTTTTCTTATATATTGTGTTCTATCCTATCTGTATATTTATTTTTTGTTGACTTTTATGTGAAACACTTTGGGCAGTTGAAGATGTTTTAAATGTGATATAAATAAACTTGAATTGAATTGGACTAAAAAAGAACCACCAGTCCATGAATAGTTATAGTAGTAGTAGTTTCAGTTGTAGTGGTAGTAGAAGTAGTAGCAGAAAAATAGTAGTAGTTGTAGTAGTTACAGTTGTACTAGTTGTAGTGGTTGCAGTTATAGTAGTAGTAGTAGCAGCTGTAGTGGTAGTAGAGAATTGAGAGTAGTTGAGAATACATTAGGACCAAAGCTCAAACTCCAATTCCTCCTATTGGTCAGCCAGAGTGAGTGACAGGTGGATTTAACCAATCACAGTGAGGTTTGATCTCTCAGAAGAAGAAACAAAGCTTCACTGATCTGTTTGTAAGCACTAAAAAACGGGACATTACTGGGACAAAAATGTGGATTATGCACTCAGACAATTGTGATGTAACATTTTTCCATATCGTCCATTCTTATGCATAAAACCTTACATTTGATTTGACTTTCTTGCATTATGTTATCTCTCAGCTTCCTTCAACTCCTCTTCACAAAGTAATTACCGTGCACTGCTGGATTCTCAACCGAACTTCAAAAGCCTTTCCTGGAACAGAAATTAAAATATGAAGTAGACCGCCAAACTTGTTTCCTCCACAAATGAACCTCTCCTACATCATTTTGCGCAGTGGAAAATGCCAGAAGCTGACAGAAAGGCAAAAGTGTATATACGGCAGGCCTTATCGTGATGACCTGCTTAGACGGATACAGCTAAATATTGGCATTTTTAATAAAACGCATTCTGACATCTGTGCCATTTTGTAATTCTTCTGTCAGCTTGACCTTTTATTTCGCCCATATTATCAAGATTCCCCTGACTCTCAAGCTCCACTGGAAGCATCTACTTTCACACAACTGTCAAGCATAATTTAATAAGCCTAACCTTATTTATGTGGCTGCGGCGTCTAACCAAATACATATTGAAGAAAGTGGAGGAGCAGTCCATCAAATCTGCTCCCGAGGCGTGCCTTTAAAAGACTTGTACACTTTTAAAGGTCTCGGTCCCACTTGTAAACGGGCGGCGCTCCAAAGCCAGGTTCATAACTTCTCATGGCTGACATTTTGGACTCAATAGCTTGTGCATTGAAAAATAAAGTTTTTTTAGTGTGCATAATAATCACATAAAGGTGCATTGTGTAACTTTTATACTCCATGGAGATGTCATAGCGTTGCCTGGAGTAGTTCACAGTACGGCATTCACTGCACTGTACCTAATATATATATTTTTTTTTTTTATGTTTTTATAATGTCTTTGTTTAAAGTTTTTTTTGCTCCAGTACAGATATATTGCATAAGCAGCTCTTGAAATCAAAATAAGCCCACTATGTTCTGTCAGAATATAATTATAAAGTTTTATTTTCAGTGAATCAGGAAGTGTTCTGGTAGTATGCTAGGTGTTGTTAGCTTTACTGGAACAGCAAAACTCTCCCCTCTGGGACCTCAAAGTTGTAATAAGCTCTTACAAAGTCATTGCTGTGAATAATTAGGATGTTCAGAATGCCTTAGGAAAATGGGGGAATAACTTGTGGATGTTCTGCCCCTGCTTTTCTCCATGGAGATGTCATATTGTTGTCAAGAAAGCTACAGTGTGGCATTAATCAATTATGGGAACTGTGCAATGAGTGGAATGTGCAATCATGTTGAATCATATCTGTTCATCAACATGCATTGTCCCAGTCAAATAAATAAAATAAAATTGAATAAACACATCTAGCTCCAGAGCAACCTGTGGATACCACCAGCAATGTTACAGTTCAAATGTGGAGAGGTGACCCTTTTCACAGGAATACACGTTTATTTTTGGCCATGAAACATTTCGTTTTAAATGTGTGATTGCGAGTTGAATCCTTCATTTAAGAAAATAATGTGTTATAATTTATATGTATCAGTCTAATTATAACTTGAACTCTCTCTGTCTTGTTTACAGTTTGGCTGGTGGTTATTGAAGTACCTCTGCGTATGTCCAATCAGGAAGCAAAAATACAAACTTCACCAACATTAAACAAAAAAAAAAAAAAACGAGGGGAAGAATTCCAGCAATATCCCAAACATAATGATCTCAACTATGTTCCAGAGAACACCTGTCACATGCTCGCCAAACTAGAGAAAAGTAGCCAAACAGCCAAAAGTTGGTATCCATAAGTTTCAGTGAATAGAATCTAGGACGGTTGCCGCAGCGATGAACAATTTTACAAAAAAAAAAAAAAAAAAAAAAAAAATGTTTTGGAATGGGTAAAATTCCTTAAAATGTTGGATGTAACAGGAAGCTGAAACCCATGAATGTTGGTAGAGCAGGAACCTTACAACTAGAAGGTTGGAGGTTTGAATTTTGTTCCAGTTTAAAGTGTTGATGTGCACTTGAGCAACATGGGTCAAGTGTTATGTAAATGAGTGATTGGTGGAGGTCAGAGTTTTATTATCCACAGCCCAAAGTCACCAAGCGTGACGGGGTCATTTAAATACATGTTCTAAGCAAATCCTCAGTTTGAAATTAAACAGAATAAAATCAACAATAAATTAATTAAATACATTCACATATTCTCTTGATAAAATGTAAATGTGCCAGATGTGTGGTCTGGAGAGTTCTTTGAGAGCCTGATTTGACTGAGTGGTGTGAGGGAGCTCTTAATCATTGCATCTTTGTTGGTCTTGATTTGCTGCAGTTTTCTTATTAAAAGCCTGAGGGTGACAGTTGTGCTGAACAGACCTATACAAATGTATTTGATTTGGTTTTCAATAAATGTGTTTCTTTAAGGTTAGTTTTAAATGAACTTTTCAAAAAGTTTCAGTCGTTTTTCTTTAGGCAAAAGGCCCCACTGACTGCATTCTAATGGGAAAACCACATTTACTTATATTTACTTTACATGCACATCCTCACAGTAGTTATACATATAATTATATAAACATACAGGTTTGCTCCAGAAAAATCATTAACTTTAAGATTTTTAGCATTTTCTTTAAATGTACACTATGTAACTTTTATGGTAGAGTGTTCACCACCTGGTTGTCTCTATAAAGAAGTTATCTATGGGTTTCAGAATGATGACAAATAGGACCTTTGCCATAGCATTTAATTGTTTAAAAGAATTGTATCCTTTAAACTGGAAAAGTCTCCAAAAATGTTGCATATAACTTGAAACTCATTGATTGCGTTGCGTGGAATGTTTCACAGAATGGTATTAAGGTACCATCTCCATGGAGACAAGAAAAACTCAAGCAGCTAGCAGACATTTCATGAAAAAAGTTACGCAGTGCTAACTTGACATTACAGGATATTGCTGTTATGCTATTGCTGTTATCCATAGATACTCACACTCCACATACTAAACGTACATCCTGGCTGAATTACACTAAACTAGACTAGACAGACGGTCTTGTGATCAATCTTAAAATCGTTCAAATTTTCAGTTAATTGAGTTGAATTAATATTTTACTTGACCTTTAAAGACATCATTTGTCACGCTTCTAAATCTCAAAGACATTTTCAGTCATTGTGTGGCATCTGTTACACATTACCACATAGCATCTAATGATTAGCTTGACGTAAACAGAAAAATGTTGTTACAAAACATTTCTTCATTATTGAGACATTGGAGCATTGAGTTTTTGTCAGGCGTTTCAGACACATCAATGCACAACACTTTCAAAAGCCAATTTAATGCCCCAGCCTCCCCTCTCCACATGCTTTAAACAAGACATCTACCAGACAATCTTGGCATTTCATTCCAAGAAATTAGCCACGGTGTGTCTATGGGTATTTGCTGGCAACCTTTAGCGTTAAGCTGGGCATCTTTCCTCTAGCTTAAAGCAGTAGTGTTTTTGGCACAATGACCGACTTGCCTTTTTCATGTGTATTTTCAAACAAGGACATTGCTCAAAGAAGTCATTACTATATTTCAGTCATTAGTTAACCCCATTGGGCAGCAGTTACCTCCTATTATTTCAATCAGCAGTGTTAATAATAGTTTTTCAAAGGTATCTCCATGTAGACAGACCACCTGGCCAAAGCAAGTTATAAGTTGGATCTGGTGAGAGGTGATACCTTCACACAGTAAACAATGCATTTTTCTTAATTTTTTTTTTTTTTTTTTTTTCATATTTTGAGATCATAAAAAAGCACCTGCAGTTGAGTAAAGTTGAGGGTTTTTTGTTTGTTTTTATTCTCACTGTCTGACATGAAATCAGACTAAACTTTTTTTCTGTTTTAGATCAATTAGCATTAACAAAATTATTTCTATTTGCTATAACGAGAGCCCTCCTCCTCCCCCACTGCCCTCACAGTTTTAGAGCAGGACGTGACTAAGCTTTTCAAGAAGCAAAACCCCCGTAAGGCCCCAGACCAGACGGTGTCTCTCTCCTTCCACTCTTAGACACTGTGCTGAGGGAACTGGCTCCTGTCTTCACGGACATCTTTAACACCTCCCTGGAGTCATGTCATGTCCCAGCTTACTTCAAGCTGTCCACCATTGTCCCCATCCCCAAGAACCCAGGATCACTGGACTTAATAACTACAAACCTGTGGCGCTGACGTCTTAGTCATGAAGACATTTGAGCGCAGTCTGGTCCCTCACCCATCCTCAACTCCTCTCACAGTTCCTCTTCGTAGGACAACAACATTAACCTGGCCCTCACTTCATCCTCCAGCATCTGGACTCCCCGGGAAACCTACGCCAGGATCCTGTTTGTGGACTTCAGCTCTGCGTTCAACACCATCCTCCCTGCTCTGCTCCAGGACAAGTTCGCTCAGCTCAACGTGCCTGACTCCACCTGCAGGTGGATCACTGACTTCCTGACGGACCGGAGGCAGCATGTGCGGCTGGGGAAGAATGTCTCAGACACTCTCGGACAATCAGCACAGGATCTCCACAGGGCTGTGTACTTTCCGCCCTGCTCTTCTCCCTGTACACCGACTGCTACACCTCCAGCCACAACTCCGTCAAACTGGTTAAGTTTGCAGATGACACCACCTTCATCGGGCTCATCTCAGACGGGGATGAGTCTGTCTACAGGAGGGAGGTGGATTGGCTGGTGTCCTGGTGCAGCAGCAACAAACCTGGAGCTCAACGCCCAGAAGACAGTGGAGATGATTGTGGACTTCAGGAAAGTCACAGCCCCCCTGCCCCCCCTCGCCTTGACCGACTCCCCCATCACCACCGTGGACTCTTTCCGCTTCCTGGGCACCTGCATCACCCAGGACCTCAAGTGGGAGCCGACCATCAGCTCCCTCATCAAGAAAGCCCAGCAGAGGATGTACTTCTTGCCGGCAGCTTGACTTTCCTCAGCTGCCGGTCCAGATGATGGGTGCAGTTCTACACGGCCATCGCTGAGTCCATCCTCACCTCCTCCATCACTGTGTGGTTCGCTGGGGCCACTGCCAGGGACAGGCAGAGACTGCAGCGCATTGTGCGCTCTGCTGAGAAGGTGATTGGCTGCAGTCTTCCATCTCTCCAGGACCTGTACGCCTCAGGACTCGGGGGCGAGCAGGTCAAATAGCAGCTGACATTTCTCACCCTGGACATGGACTATTTGAGCCACTCCCTTCTGGAAGGAGGCTATGGTCCATTAGGACCAAAACCTCTCATTATAAAGAACAGTTTCTTCCCCTCTGCTATTTGTCTCATAAACACTTTATAATATCTGCACTAAGCTGGACACTTTATAACACCGTTTTACTTAATAAGCCATGTTTGCACTGTTCTGATGCTGCTGTTGTATATATTTTCTACCTTTAAGTATTTTATTTTATTTTTAAGCATATCTTTTTTAACTTTGTGCATGCCCGTATTTGTATTTATTCTGTGTGTTTTTATGTTGCACTTCATCACCGAAGTAAGTTCCTAGTCTGTGAGCTGTGCTCACTGTCAATGGCAATAAAAGTCTTCTGATTCTGAGAGATTTTTTTTTCTTTATTTTTATTTTTTTTTTTGTAGGAAAATGTTTCATTACTTTATCCAAAGTCAGAAGTTACATACAGTAGATTACTATGCATCTAAACAATTGAAGAAAAAACAACATTTGAGTTAATTACTCAAACTGTGGCTGTATCTGAAGGCACCCCCTCAAAACACACTGCTTCTTTATGTAACATCATGGGAAAGTCAAAAAAGATATCAGCCAAAGATATCAGGAATGTTCATCTGTTTCAAACTATTGTACACAAGTATAAAAACACCACTGGAATGTCCAGCCATCACACCCACTCAGTCATTGTTTTGGAGTGGCCATCACAAAGCCCTGAACTCTATTCAAATGTATGGGCAGACCTGAAAAACCAAGCAAGATGGTCACAAACTTGGCTCAGTTACACCAGTTCTGTCATGAGGAATGGAAATTCCTGCTTTTACTATTGTACAAGCTTGTGGAAGGCTATACAAACATTTTTGGCCAAGTCATACAGGTTAAAGGCAATGTTAAAATACTAATGAAGTCTACAGTATGTAAACTTCTGACTTTGAAGAAAGTAATGAAAAAATGTCTAAAAACCCTTCTCTCATCATTCTGGCATTTAGCAAATAGAAATAATATTGGTAATCTTACTTGATCTAAAAGTGGAAAAGTTTAGTGAGGAAAAAAGCATTTGTGTCTTTTTTTTTATATGGTGTTCGTGAAGTTCTGGTATCAACTGTATATGTTTAATGCCAAACTGTGGAAGATTCTAGGCAAAGCAATGACATTGCCATGGGAGACGGACATTCCTCTAAGCCAGGGGTGGGCAAACGTTTGACACACGGGCCACAATGGGTTCTAAAATTTGACTGGGGGGCCGGGCCAGGCAAAAAACTCTTCCTTGGTATTTTGATCGGACTTCAGTGAAAAAACATTTTGTTGTCCACTCTGCACTCACTATCCACCTTTCTTTTCTATTGATAAAGCTAATTTTTTGCAGAGAGGGCTCATAAGACAGTAAGGTGTAAGGAAGTAATACAAGGTTGATGTAGATGAAAGTGTGACATAATTTGGTCACATTCAGCGGGCCGGATTAATAAGTCCAACGGGCCGTATTTGGCCCCCGGGCCGTAGTTTGCCCACCCCTGCTCTAAGCACTATCATTTTGGCACCGTCGGCTACGATGTGTGTATTTTCAAACAAATACCTAAATAAGTAAAGAAGCTAATCTCAGGCATTTGCTAAAAGCCATTGGCCAACATTTAATTTATTTGTTGTCATTCTATATGGAGACAAGCAGAAAATTCCATCTGCCTGAGTTTAATGCCAAATGTGGAATATTCTATGCAAAGCAAAAGATGTGTCTCCATGGTAACAAGCGTCCCCAAATCATTTCAGCACCGTGACTGACTTGCTTGTTTCTCGTGTTTATTTTCAAACAAGGACTCAAATATCTAAGTGCTGTATTTCAGTCATTAGCTTACCCCACTGGTCAACAATTAGCCTATCTCCCATTTTGGCACATACAAGCTAAGGCAGATTTCCAATATGTTTAGGTCGTCACTAAACAATGTGCTAGCCTGAGGTATCGAGCCCGTCCTGGATCCATTTTGGCAGATAAAAATCGGGGCGATGAGAGTGAGGGATTGGACAGATCTTGCTCAATTGTAATTGTACCAAAATGCCGTTAGCAAAGCGCAGCATTGTGTTCTAAGAATGATTAATGATTGTCCCCATGGTACAACTAACTTTGAGCACAGTTAACTTCCAGGCAGTTTTTTATACTGTCAGGTGCTGGTTTTGGATAATCATATTAAATGTAATCATATAAAGTTACACTATGTAACTTTTTCTCGTGGAGGGTATGCCACATTGTATTGTATCCATGGAGATGGAGTTTTCCTGTAATGTTCCACACAGTGGCATTGTCTTTTTTTCTTTTTTTTTTTTTTTTTGTCCTTGAGAACGAAATTGCATTCTTACTGTAGGTCACCTATCCAACGATCTACCTATAACTGACCTTTTGGGTGGTTGTACCCTCCACCCGAAAGTTTTCACAGTGTATCTTTAAGTGCATTTGGATCATGTACTTTATTAAAATGGAGGGACCTGTTTTCAGATGATTGAGCCAGGATATTGGTCAGTGCCTAGCTGGGATTAGCTTTACTTTGGTACAAGCGGTTTCTTTTTTGAGCTTTAACAAACACCCGTCATGACACATAATGTGACCTACCTCCTTGTCAAATCTCAGTCAAAACTCTAAAGACTAAGCAGGGCCGGGCCCGGGTTAGTACTTGTAATGGGAGAGACGTTGGCTATATCAGGTGCCATAGTGAAGCAAACAGTGATGTCATGATCCCTGCCTTTTTTGTGCTGCCTGCCTCCTGTGACCTGCTCTGCCCCTCCCTACCTGCCTGTCTCTGGAGCGTGGGCGAGAGTACCAGGTCCTCCCCCGCGCACACCTGCTCAAAGCGGAATCAACGCCACCTGCGGGAGGATAAGAGAGGCCAGGACTCTCCTCTCGGTGCCACATAGTCTGTCTGTTTGGGATCAACTGTTTGGGTTCACGCTTGTTCGTCTTCGTGCTGTGTCGGTAATGCGTGTTTCATGTTCACCACCAGATCCGGAACTTACCGGTCCCAATTCCTGGCCCGGCACCGACTCCCGATCCTGGTATCTTCGTACCGGTATTGTCTTTGTCCTTGTCTCTTACCGTCACGCTCCTGACCCGC